>CM057152.1:39978960-40150115 GCA_029962745.1 Echinometra lucunter
AACCTTCCACATCACACTTCATTAGTTCTTAATCTAACCCGACAAAGGCCTCGTGAGTGATCAATTCAGATTGCACAGTCAGTAATGTCCTTTTATCATGAATGTGGAATTTCACAGGAACTCTATATCCTCCCGCAGACCAGGAAGTTCAAAGCATCCAGTTCTTTCTTTACTTACCCAGAAAGTCTAATACTCTCCTTATTAATCTCATAATCTCATTTTGTTCCATTCATCATTCCCCTGAGAGGAGCATCACATACAATCAAAAAAATCTAATGAATGGAACATCATGGATGACATCATATAATCCTACATGATTTTTGCTACAGATCACCTTTCATTTGTCACAAGGACCAATCAGAACTTAACCTGTATTTCATGATCATGATCAACAAAAAGCTACAGGAAATAATGAATCACAGACCAACTGTTCATCCACTATAAAATCTTTGTATAATAGCCCTCTTTCAGGCTACTAAGTATAAGTTTTTCTAAGGTATATTTGGCAAAATATCTCTCTGAAGATATAATGTGGCCTAAGAAGACAGTATGAATTGTAAATTACGATTTAATAGTACATGTATCCCATTTTAATTAGCATAGTAATTTTATCACAAGGATTGATCACTGTAGTGCAGGTTTTGTGAAGAAATAAAAAGGAAGCAACATTAGATTATAACTACTTGATTCACGACAAGTTCTCTATTTGAGAATACAAGCTTTTCTACAAATCAGGAAATATCGGAGAACATATCACTATTCTGTTAGAGCTTTTAAGATCCTCAATAATCCTGTTCCACATACCTAAAATTCCATATCATAGCATAACTTAATTATTTTTATTGTACAAAACAACAATTACCTATGGTACATAATCATCATATAAATAAGCAGACATGACCATCCCACTTGTCGGATCTAAAATAATGTTTAATAACTGTGTATTGTAAAATAAGGCAGCATGCTTGAAATCATGGCATCACTAAGAGCACTTGAATTTCAAACATGCTAGTGCCATTTCTGCACAAGGATTTACCAATACTACTATGTTTGCAATTTGCAAACTCTAATCTCCAACATGCCAGTTCCTTTGCTAGAAGCTTCCTTTTTTTATCTGGGTAAGTGCATGTATAATGGAGGGGACTTATCCATTAGGGATAGCTAAATATAGGTAAATACCAGTAATCATGGCTGCATTTTATCAGGACTTAACTGTAATGTGAATTGCAAAAAACCAGATGAAGTGTGCAGTGTATGAACAAATGCCATCATACAAATCCTCCAGTGTTTCTTGAAGAGTGAAATTATGACAGCTGAAAAGAGAAATAATCTGCTTATTCAAATGAACCAAAGGCCCTTGAAGTGATTGTCAAGAATGCTTGAAAATTTCTTTCACCATCGGTTTCTTAATGCCTTCAATAGAAACCCCTGATTGTAATGCCAATAAAAACCCTGACTAGGTCTGTGAAGTTGTCATGGAAGCAGCATACAAAATATGCTCGCTCTTTTTGTGCCTTTACGTTATCCATGTCCCATCTTGTGTGATGTCTCCATATCCCCCTCCCTCCATATTTATCTCATTCTGATCCCACTGACTGCTAAGATACCCATTGCTTGTCATTACACAATCATATGGTAAGAGGAAGAAGGGCATTAAGTCAAATCCTTTAGCATGTAGGACTACTCCTTTCTGACTCCCTGGAGGAGATAGGTGGTATTGTCTCAAGGTTCAAACTGTCCTACATTCATCAATGGATGGAATTGAGAGTGCCAATAGCAGTTAGGAGGTACCGGCTTCACCAATCATACATCTATTAACCTGCACACCCAAGTCTGTCTGCCGTATAGGAATTACATGGGTTAATCTGTTCAGAGCATGTTAAATAAGATACGCTTGCAACCTTGCACCTCAGTAATAAAGCCATGTCTGCAAGCATTTGTCCAACATGCCAGTCTCCAAGCATTTTCCTATTCCCACTTGGCTTTGTATATGTCCTTCAAATCCTCTCTTCTATTCACCTCTTTCAGAAATGGAAAAGTACCAGTTATAGTAGGTAACCTGTCCAAAACAAACTACTTGGAGTCTCTATTCCCCCAATATACTCACCCTTAACATTTTCTTATCCTTTACTGGCTTGGAATATATCTTTTAAAACAGCTCTATAACCTCTATTATTTTTACCCACTTTCTGAAACTATAGAGAAACTAATCACGGAAAGTAACCTGTCCATACAGACTAACACAAACTGCCAGGAAGTAGCGTTTTCTTGTGCTCAACCCACTTTGAATAGTCCTTCATACCCTTGACCTCTTTGCCATCCCTTTTCATATGCACATAATAATAATAATAATTATGTTAAGTGGCTTGTCCACATTGACTAACACACCTACTAACTAGGCAGTTTGACCATAATTTATACTCCCAAGAGAGGGAGGGAGGGAGAGAGAGCAATTATCAGTGTGAACATACTCCAGACTGCAGCCTTACCTATGGAAAATAGCCATTAAACAATCGTTGAAATCAGATTATTAGTAAAATGTTGGTGAGGAGGATTGCTAGCGGTTCTTGTCTAATCAAATTAGATGATGGTCCCACCACATGAGCTTGAACCAGTCATTGTCCTAATTTCTGTTCACCTCACAGAAGAGTCATTTCTTCTTTAAATCATTGTCTCATACTTGATATGAAAACCCTGCATTGTGAGAAGGGGTAAAGGCAGTCCTGTCTGATAAGTTTATTACCTTCAATCTTTTTTTAAATGAATTTTTCTATCATAAATCATCTCTCAATCGAATATATACTAATTTTTTGTGGCATTCAAATTACCTCGGACTATAAAATGAGGAAAATATTACGGCCTTGTCTGTTCAGTTACGAAGATGTATGTACAAAATACATATATCATTACAATGCATGCCTCATGAAAAGGAATAATTATTTCATTTTTAGGGAAAAGTATAATTTCAAACAATGTTAGCATATTCATTGACTATACAGTAATACTCCAATCAAATGCCAAGTAGTCCTAATAGTCTTCTTAATGTTATTTTCCGAAAACTCAAACACTATTTTTTGCAATTTAGTCAATGTCTGCCGGCCATAATGAATAAGTAATTGAATCAATTGAATTCCCTCACATTACCTGTTAACAGATTTGGAATGCGCAAGATTCGGGAATACAGAATTGAATGCCAAGATATGTTTCAATCTCTCAGAAAAAGATATCATTATCCTAAAAGCTAATATAACAAAATGGCATTTTTTTCTTTCATTATCATTTCAACACATATCAATCATTGTATTATTATTAATCACCTTCCTTTTTATTCACGTATAATTTGTCCTCGATGATGTCACATGTCTTTTTATATTTCTAATCAGCATTAATCAACTGATACAATAAGCTCCCAATTACTGAAAGAGCTAATGCAGTCTTTCATAATTTTGTTTTCATATTGCTATTACATCAATACACATGGTAACAGAAGAATGAAAGTCAGAGAAAAGTCCATTAAATTAGCTAATACATTATACAACTTTCAACTCATTCATGGACACTTTTCAATGTAATGAAACTTCTCCTTTTGGCTCCATTAAAATGATGAAAATATGCATTAAAAAGTAGAAAGTGACATGATAACCAGTGAATTTCCAGACAGTCTTCCACGAAAATATATAAAAGGCAAAGACTACCTCAAACCATACTGTATAAGGAATGTTCCCTCGATAGAATGCAATAATAGCATCATAGTAATCACTTAGAATGGCAACCTTTAACCTTCACACACACACACACAAAAAAAATTGTTAATAAACATATGAATTGGAACAAGCTTCTTAGTAGTGAGGTGATTGGCACAAATGCTTATTGAAATAATTCATTAGATTATTGGTGAGAGGCCCCACAAAAATTCTAGGGCAACCAAATATCTAAGTTTAAAGTCAAAATCCGTATTAGTCATCAAAAAGTATAAACAGAAATTGATACAATAATGATATCATCCTATGTGATTATACCATCACAAATTAGGTGAGATATGATTTCTATGTCTTGCATTTAGTCTTATTAATCAGAGGCTGTTTAAATTTGTATCCAATGATACAACATGACAGAAGTCAAGCTTGCTCTACATGACCAAACTATCATCAAATTAATTAATCATTTCACCTGGGGAGTGTTTCATGAAAGGACTTGTCGGATGTTTTATCCGACAAAGTCTGTTTTATCCGACAGTTGCCATAGTAACGATGCTTCTCAGCCAATCAAAATCAAGGAAAGATGTCAGATCTGACAACTTGTAAGACAATATATGTTGATGAAACGCTCCCCTGGTCTCCTATCCCGTTAATGACTACATACCTTTACAACATCACTTACCACTATCTAGATTCAGGAATGTCATGCTCGTTGAAAACCTTGAAGCAAAAAATGGTGCACTCAGGCCCTGACTTTGTGGTCGACTAGTAGCATGTAAATCAGCTCCTCAATAACTCTATATTTGTACATTGACCAGTTGTTTGGTGATCAGATATTGCAAACATCCCAACATTCCTAATATTTCTCTCGTATAGGGATCAGATTTGATCAAAATTGTTGAGTCAACATTTGGCATATAGCTATAGAGACATAAAAAAGAAAGTCATCTCTTTGAGCAAATTTTGATGTCTATTTGCTCTCTGATTAGTTGATGAGAAGTTGATTGCAAATCTCCTACTTTCTTCATTACTGGTGGGATTCAGTACTGCTGAAATATTGAAATATAAAATCAAATATCTAGTATCAAATATATCATATATATAGTCTGACTATATATATCATATATATACTCTGAGTGTTGTAATGAAAAACAATAAAATAGAACAGCTTCCAACAAATAAAATACAAAGAGAGAATTGTGAGAAGTACCTATGAACCCATGCCATAAATGGCAAAAAAATAATTTTCCATGAAAAGAATTTAACATTTGAATAGTTTAAAGTCAAATGTCAACCTTTTTCATTATTTATCAATAAGCTTGTCAACATTTTGTTTCAATAACAGATTAAAGCATTTATTTTGATAAAGTCAAGTTCATGTAAGTGTCTCCACTTGGCCTTTGAAACAGGGCAATTAAATGAATTTGAATCTTACCCGGTTCAGAGTGAGAAAAAACTAACATTTCAATTTCAGCAAGTTTTTAGGAATGACAAAAAAAAAGAAACTCTTACAAAAATCTTATTTTCATTGATCTACAATAAACATCTATGGTAGATATGAAAGAATTGTGAATAGATTCAATCAACTGCTGCACAATTTTGCTCTGCAGCACTAATTTCATCCACCACCTCTCTCTAAGCAGTAAGTATACACAGTCTCCAATGCAGTACCTAATATAAACCATCAAGTCTGCATTAAAGCAACAGTTTCTACCAATCCCTCATAAATTCTCTGTCACAATCTCCCCCCCCCCCCCCCCCCCCCCCACTGAAAGTGAGCCACAATTCAGGGTCTGAGCACGTTGATGGTGATTAGATGAAAAACAGTGACACTTATTAGAGCCAGCCAAAGATTTATTTCTGGGTGTCTGCTTACGCCTCTGCAGCTCATGCCGCAAACAATGGTGGGGGAAAGAAAATGGGGTCAGCGTATAGTAGGAAATACTGTTCAAGCAGATGTCCCCTAGATTTATTTTTCCACCACGGTTCATTCTTCTAATGACTAGTTCACTTGTGAGGACAATTTTTTCCTACAGCTGTGGTGTATTGATTGGTGGAAAAGTCTAAGCACAGCAGGTATTGAGGAGTTGATCACCTTTTCAGAGAAGAAAAGACATGCTGAAAGAGAATTGGGTAAAGCAAATATTATGTTTTGAAATTCATGTACATCCCTGGCAGGTGTATTCTGGATGGTATCCTGATAGTAGATACACTGATCTTTTCCACTATGTCTTATCTTTTCGACAGCAAATTATTATCATAAGCAACATCTATCTCATGAATATCACACTACTGAAGGGGTGGGGGAATTAAATCCTAAGTACATGATAACTAATAGCCAAGACAGCATAATAAAATCTATGAACTATCAAATTCATAATGTATTTTTTCAAAACACCCACTCTACTTTTGACAAAAGATAGCATGTGTTAATCAGTGCTATTACAAAAGTTAAAAAAAAAAAAAAACATACACTAAAGTAACAAACTAAGATCAAATTACACTAATAACAAGAAATGTATCTTGCAAACCTGATGCCTGATAATATAATGTAGGCTAGCACATGAATCAAATTAAGACAGCAGATTTAACTTCTTTATAAATAGTTACAATTAAAAATTCTTCAAAAATTATGGAAAGGTTAATGGGTGTATATTTATACATCTCAGTAATGCTGGATCAACATAATTCCTATTCAATCCATGCAAGCATATAAATCAAAGAGTTTTAATTACTGCTACATGACAAATGTTCATATACCTGCTTTGGGGACTTGCGTGCTTTCAATTTGTTGATGAATACTTCAAACAGGGAGGATCTAAACATGTTGATGGTCCAGCATTTGCACTATTTAAAAGGACAGTCTGGCAATTTATTAGGCTCAGTTTAATGGTGCAGCGATTGCAATATTATGCCTGAAATCCCTAACCCGTAACCCCCTCCCTTCCCCTCGTCTAATTGGCTGCAAAGATTTGCTCCTCTGCGTCATACCTCTCCTCTCCACAGTCTTACCCATTGAAGGTCTCAATAACACACATTTCAAGGTTCTTGACCAAAATGAGAGAGTACCAAGAGCAGTACCACTTACATGCAAAGCCTCATCAGAGAGGTAAAACTATACCGACAAAAGAAGTAGGGATAAAGACCCAGACACCCCTCCATCACCTTTAGCAATCAACCATTATCTCTCCCATGTCCTTGTTATATCAGGCATTTGTGTATCTCCTACACTAGCATGAATGCGCTTCATGAAGTCCTTGCTTCACGATCATTGGCATACATGTATAATGACTGAAAGCAAACCTTGAATATTAAGTCAACAATACCAACAAGGCAGTGGTTTCGATAGGAAATTTAAACAATTTTAAAGGATATATATAATGCAGTTACAGTTTTGTTGGGTAGAACTATTTATGTTGTATTGCTTGTTTACAGAAAGAAAGACATTAACTCTGTTGAAATATAAATAATGCAATTCTGACTCTCAGCAGGCTAAACTATATTAATATCATTTCAACAGAGAGGTAATAAGGTGAATTAATTCAAACATGCTTTTCTATGTAAATTGAAGTAAATTCACATCATTTTGGAAAGCATCATTCTGACCTAATTCCAGGCACTTTGTAAAAGAAAAGAAATAAGATAACCCATAAATTCTACTGCTCACTCTAAGTGTCAATTTGTACGGATCTCTCTCAAAAATCTACAATGCATTTAAAATAGCTTACTGGAACGAGACTCAGCTAAATCCTCATGTTACCATGGCAACTCAAATAGAACAGTTTATCATACATCTGAGTCTTCCTCCTCATACAGAAGAGCTTATATAGCCACTGTCGAGACAGGAGACCAATAGCTGGTATTAAATCAATATCAGTTAAGATTTTAAACTGGAACAATCTTTGTATGAAATGCAAATTTAAAGCTGCTGCATCTAGGAAACCAGAAGGTGCTGCATTAAATCTTAAGGGAATACTAGTAAAAGAATTAAGCAGTCAAGGAGTTGAAAAATGAAATGAAATAGTCACATGTTTTTCCAAGTAACAGTTTGTTAGCAGGCTTTAAAAAGGCAACCTATAGCACTTGAAAAAGGGGCAATGAAGAAAAGGAAAAGAAAGGATTAAAAGGGCAAAAAACTGTCACCAGTATAGGTACAATTCTCTTTTCAAAGTCAACAACTAACGTCACAAGAGCAGAAATACACCATTCACAAAGAAAGCTTCAATATGATGAATACCAGTAGAAATTGTTATCAAAAGATCCAATACAATTCAAAATGATAAGAGTGTACAAAGAGGGTACTCTGAAAGGTCACATGGGGATTAAAGACTGCAATTAAGAATGCCCTTTTGACGTAACAAAAAAATGAGATGTATTTTTTTTTCTTGATTATGAATTACCAGTTAAATTTTACCAGTACATTTTAACCTTTACAGTGAGAACTATTTTATGCATAATAACAAATGCAAGCCACATGTGCATAACCTTTTTGAAAGGGTAAAGTCAGATTCCATTATTTGAAAAATACTTTAATCATCTTGGGTTAAAAAAAGTCAATTCTGCAAAAGATGTAGATAAGAGTTCAAGATATTTTTGATAATGATCACTCTTTTTACAGAATATCTATCCATTCAGAGACAGCCATTTCTTAAAAGGTTACAGCACTTATTACGTTCTCCTATTCATAAGGATTTAAGAGAAAGAAATGCAAACTAAGTAGCTATATTGCTTGAAAAATGCTCTTTGATGCAATGAAGTCATACTGAAATGACATTCTGTCACAAGAATGACTAGTTAAGTGACAGAATGTATGCAACAGCATTCTGTACATCTCTGGGAGCCGTTTAATGGAAAGGGTTTGGGTTTGTGCGGGAATGCAACAAATCAGCCAGACCATTTAAGAGAAAGAAATGCAAACTAAGTAGATGTATTGCTTGAAAAATGCTCTTTGATTCAATGAAGTCATACTGAAATGACATTCTGTCACAAGAATGACTAGTTAAGTGACAGAATGTATGCAACAGCATTCTGTACATCTCTGGGAGCTGTTTCATGGAAGGGGTTCGGGTTTGTGTGCGAATGCAACAAATCAGCCAGACCAACTAATACACTCTCTCAGATGTCTTGTTAGCTCCAAATATTTCACTATCTACCATGAACACAGAGGCCCACAGAGTGGATTAATAGAGTGCAGCGTACTCCTCATAGTGCTAGTCTAAGAAGCCAAGAGCAATGACCCTCCATACACAATCTATTACCATACTATGGTATCTCATGAAGAAACAAAATCTGCACTTTAAAATCTTTAAAAGGAAATAACACAAAGGGGCTTGGATGTTCATTTTGAGGGCTTTCTTTGGTAATAAATTGGAAATTCGGTAACTGCAATGAAGAAAGAGGCTTCTCTTTTGGCAAATCATCTTCCTTATATTTCAATGGGTTGCCTCTTCAGATTCAAAGCTCTCAAAACTCAAAAAGTTAGAACTTCTAAATAAGCCAAGTGGCTTTATAAAGATAAACATTTTGCTGCTTTATTTTCTGGTTCAACAAATTTTGAAATATATATGAGTACCTAATTTGGGATATCAACAAAAATTAAATTGTATACCTTTGTATCATGATCCTTGCCATAGATTATCATAATTTTTTTTTTTCATGATTGTATCATGGACAGATACGTTCCCTTCTGATAGATGTTTTGCAAATTAACATCATAAGATACTAAAAGTATATATTAGCTGTTCAAGAGACATAATCATGTGCAGTGCTAAAGTATGTCTTGTTTTATGAAAAGGTTAGGGCAAAGAATAAACTTTGCATCAAATGTCAATTCAGAAAGATGTTGGTAATAGTAATCTTGAACCGACGCAGGAAGTCATGTTGGTGGAGAAAGGAAGGAAGAAGTCACGTAAGATGGGTGTATAGTACACTTGGCTTGTATTAGCGTATCAAATGAGCCAGGATAATATCCGTCAGGGAGAACTGATAATCAATCAATAGCTACTGATTGCAACATATGCAACGAAAATACTGCCACCCATGCCATCAAGTCTGACATTAATGTCTGTCATGAAGGATCGTATCAGCATTCAAGGCGGGAGCTATTAAGAATAATGACCTCCTATCTCTTTCAAACTTAAGGTGATCCTATCATCCGAGATATAACTTTTGAGCGATATTGCCATCACAACCTTCAACCAGGTAGTATTATACACATCTTAAAGATTGCACAAATGAAAAGAGCTTAGATGACTACGAGAATAAATTTGTCAAATAAAGACCGATGGCATTCTGTAATCACCAAACTGTTTGAAAAGGCTTCGTTCATTTAAAGTAGTAATCTCCTGATCAAGGAATCTCAAATTTAACCCATAACATGCCACTAAGTATAAAATTATCATACATAAGCTTTCATCAGTTAGCCTTTTATATTTTTTGTCTTATATATAAAGTAAGCATACAATACAGTAAACATCACAATCCATGAAATCTGCTTCCATTTGAAAAAAAATTATCATTTTCCATCAAAACATGAATGATATCATTTCAATCATGTAGCAAAATTTTCTATTCCCATTACAGGAAGTATTGATATCCCTCGACAGACCTCTAGCTTTACTGCAGAGCTATATTGAGAGCTAGAAGGACATTAACTGATAAAGATTAAATGATATTGAGCTAATGTCCTTCTGGTTTTGACCATTCACTCTTTCATCAGTAAATGCTGAATTCATAAGTATGTTGTTCCTATTGAGAAGAGAATGGAAATTATGTCAGTCAATAATCTCACATGCAAGAATATCTGTCTAATCCTGCTGGAGGGGAACTAAGAAATTGGACAAACAAATTTTTGCCCTAACAGATATTCAGCTACCAACATAAGCACTATTCCACCCTAACACAACATCTCTTTCCATTTAGTTTAGTTCTAGAGGAAGATTCTTTACATGACTGAAATCACATACCTGATTATTTTTTTCAGTGATATATTGTCTAACAAAAGCCAGAAAGGCAAGTGTATGAATTAATGAAATTCTGTCCATTGTATGTTGTGTTGTAATTTTTACATGAAAATATAAAGACAGTTTTAAGACAATATACACATTTGAAACAAGACTTTGCTCAAAATGTCTTCAACTGAAGAGAATTTTCCATGTGGGATAACTTCTTCACTGGAAGATTATGCAAATAATTTAGGACAGAATTAAAAGGGATGTCATCCTTGGTCTTACAATCAAGGAAATAAAGCAATTTCATTTTCCTTAATGGCTCTGAAATGACAAAACACACCCACTGAAATTTACAGAAATATTCAATTAGCATGATTAATTTTTAAACAAAAAACTCAGAATCTTAGGTCTCTAGATACTGGGTATTCCTTGTGATGCATTTATGGTCAGTCACAAGGTTTTATACAAAGATCTTAAAATTTTCATGAGAAATTTAAGATTGCCTATATAGACTGAAATATGGTGAGTTAGAATATAAGTCAATATTTTTATATGTTATGCATCCCCACAATTAAATAAACAAAAGAATTTATCTCTGCTTTGTGATCAGCTTTTGGGGCTACATTTGAGTAAAAAAACAGCTTGCAAAAATCTGTGGCTCTGTTTATGCCGGTCTGCATTAAGACAACGGCCCTGATCAAAGAGGGGCATTGTGCACGTGCAAATAAAAGATAAATTTTAAATGAATGCAACGTTTAAGGGTAAATGAAAAGAGATACGCTATGGTATATGCCAAGCTTTTGCAAGCTGACCTTTTGATATTTTATTTGTATAGTCATCTTCTTTATGATATTGATATTTTTCAGAAAAGTATTAATGAATAAAAACACAGCAACGGTGCCTTCCATGACAGAAGCTACTGGTTTGGCTCCTGTCTAAAAGTAATTCATATTACTCTCTGACAAAGCTAGAAAAGCAAGAAATTTAGTTCATAAGAAATTCGATTATTAATATTTTCTTCTGTGCTCTGTCTCTAATGTTCATATTTGTCAGAAAAAATGTTGTAATGCACACGGCATTGGAAGAACCCAGAACTGATGATTACTAGCTAATAAACAGCTGACAATAATATGCACTAAACACAGAAACCTGCACATTTTTTCTCAATAACCTAAGGCTTTTGTAATGCAGGGAGGCACACATTCTATTTAAAACTGGGCTCAGTAATGACGTATTTCTCATTCAATAAAGCCAAACACCCTATTTTTCATTTTAATTTCATCTCTGTGATTTGTGAGGAAAGGATATGAGGATTCTCCGAATGCTGTTTGTATTAGGTATTAAGTGAAAATACTACTAAACCTCAGCAAATTTGTCCTGTCATCCTCAAATTAGGTCACCTGGTGTTTTCCTTTTAAAAGTCATGCAAGCACATTGAAGATGGACATCATGATTTCTGCCCCCCTCGAGAGTGGGAGAGACACACACATGTGAGTGTGGTCTTCCACTCCAGCTAGCTCCGATCCTTACAAGACTGATGTTTACCAAGGCTTCAATGTGATAATATTGATGAAGGCAGT
The DNA here is from genome assembly GCA_029962745.1 of Echinometra lucunter. Classification (NCBI taxonomy): domain Eukaryota; kingdom Metazoa; phylum Echinodermata; class Echinoidea; order Camarodonta; family Echinometridae; genus Echinometra; species Echinometra lucunter. Next base: position 39,991,189 of record CM057152.1, read on the forward strand.
TGCCCAGCAAATAAAACATGACTTCTCGTTTGGAGACAGGGCAGTCGTGAGAATAGAATGTAGACAAGATGTTTGGAGTTTCTACATCTCTCTCTTCTCCCTCCGTTTTAAGGATTTTTAATTAAACTTACAATTCTATAGGGAGTGACTTTGTCATATTCAAGCTGGCATGAATAAAAGTTAATAGCAGGAAAGGAAAAGCAAAGTTAAATGATTACTTTTCCCCCAAGAGAAAATATTGGTAGACAGGCATGCTCAAAATACCAATCAATTTGTATTTTACACTGGGTTTGTTCATCCTACAAGATCAACAAAAGTATGTTATCACATGTCCTACATGAGATCTTGACCCCTGTTCTATATAGCACTCTGACACATCACATTCGATCCTTTCTTGTTAAAAGAGATTATCATAACATTGATTTTAGCTTGTCTGAATCATCTAATATTTAGACCAAAGAGCAGTGTTCCCACATAGAGTCCACTCACTGCTGCAAATTTGTCACTTGGCATATTAAGTATTTATGAAATTATGAAGTGAAAGGGTGTAAGCACAGCCCACTTGGTCTGCTTTTTACTCTAAAGTACACAGTGACGCTAGATTATCGTTGTATATAATAATATGATAACAGACTGAATGACAGAAACAAATGGTTAGCCAAGCAGAAATGATGAAAACTCAATTTGAATGAATGAGATTGAAGCTGAATGTTAGGGTTCATGTTCTAAGCCCAATCTGCCAAGACCTCATGCTGTGCCATCAATCTGTACATCATACAGCCCCTCTCTGAAGTCAGGTGACGCTTGCAAAGGTGAAAGCAAAGTGATTAGGAGATCAGACTACACCTCCCAACACTCCTAGAGATTTCAGAGTTCAAGACATTTAGAAGTTCTTTCAAAAATACCTTCAAAATCATTTTTTAAAGTACTTTTACATATCTTAGGGTGCCCTTCACACCATACATGTCTACCAAAAAAAACAAGCAAGGTATCATTTAAGCTGTTGGTTTGGAAGCAATGTCAACCAGAGGGCACAGAAAGCATATGCCATAGGTCCACAACCACAGACCTATGCTGCAACTTTATATCCTATGAGACAGACCAACAGATTACAAAAAATTCCCTCAAATGAGCAAATATTTTTAAAGTAGAACTAGAAAACAGATCTTTTTATTAGCTTTTAAAAGAAAGTCAGATTGCCCCAAACTTTTCAGGGCATTTTGAGTGTTTTGGGAGCAGAGCAGTCAGATACAACATATAATGTCTCCTTTAAATGCTGGGGTAACCTGATAGTGATGTTCACCTAGCAAATAAACTTCAAAATTATTTTTCATTTCCTGTCAAAGAAAAAAGGCTATCTTTCAGATACTATCGATATCACTTCAAGCTTTGCCAAATGAAGCAGAAAAGTTGCAAGGGAAGATATTACAAAGAAAAACATCCTCAACCGATCCATCAGCTTTAGACAGCTAAAAAATCAGAATCCATTCAAGAACATGAGTGGGTTTTGAAAGCATATCGCAATATCCCCCTAGGTATACACATACACAAAACATCACCCAACAGTCTCCAATCCAACGATGATTTCTTTCTTCAATAGTAGCCTCTTCACACATCATGCCCTGATCCTCATCAACATGGTGAAGATAACAATGACACATCGCTATCAAAAATATCACGCCTGGAAAATGATTGTACCCTCAAAACTTGTCAGAAAACATAATCCAAGAGGATTATCATAACCACTTCACTGGAGTAAAATCTCTTGAAAATCTCTACTGGCAATGTCGAGGTAGATATAAAGCATAAATAGGGAAGTGGGTGTTTTACATGATCTCCTTCTTGGCCTTATTCAGAAAGAAGGAAGAAAATGTGTAAAAGCTTTTGGACAAGTGTAGGAAGTTGATGGTATGCATTTAAAGCGGTCTGATTTAAAGGCTTAGTGAAAGCACTTATTGGATATGTATTCACAAGTACCTTACAGTGATAGGGATAAGTTATTCAGATACAAAGAGTCCTTCTTTCATATTTTATCAAGTTCTCAGAAAATCCCATTGATGTTGAGCCATGTTCCATTACTCAATTCTACAGTTTCTGTTGTGGATTAGGATAAGTTGTACCATAAAAAGGAGGCCAAAACAATCTGATTTTAAAATTCAAAATATTTTCTTCAAATGTATCAGCTTGATTATAAGTTTGTGAAATCTTTTTCTGAAGGGGAATATTCAAACTTTATTCAAACTGAAAAGTTTGAACAAAAGATCTTTCTTAAAACATATTTTCAAGATAATTCTGCAATGAATTGAATGAATTAATCATTTCATGATACTCACATGCATGAGAAAAGTTATCAAGGGTTAAACATCTATTATTATTTCACTTTTAAAAATATGGTGGCATTGCAATCACTAAACTCTTGAAATCATTTGTGCAGAAAAAAAATAATACAAAGCACTTGTCAACATAGGTGTTAATTCAATTTCCAATTTCAAAAACCACAAAGATATTTCTTCATGAAAAGCAAACCCATACCATCAAAACTAATCAAATTATCATCAATACACAAACATAGGGTGAATACAGCAGCATAAATTGCTATGAATTGAATTCAATGATAGTAATGAATACAGATTACTACTTATGATATTGCACAGAACAACAAAAAGAGTGTGCAAGCTATCCTTTATCAATGATGGTCTGCTTAGTATTACACCAAAATGAGCAGGCAAATCTACTGAGGACTTTCCTGTAAGGGAGCTCAGCGAAAACAGGGTGGTGCATAAAGATGCATCCAGAATGCACACAGTAGAGACAACAGAAATAAGTTTGCATTTTTTTATGCATCTTTTCACACCACTCTGTTACACTAAGCTACCTATAAGAAAAATCATCAGAACTGCAAAATTACAGCCACTTGATAAAATTTTAGAATAAATGACAATTTCATGCAAAATAGCAACAAGCTAATTCAAGTAGGATTGTTGCAAAACATTAATACCAATTTGGACTTCATCAATGATAATTTTTGATGATTCAAATCTAATATTTAGACTTAATGTCTCCTATCAATGTACGTATGGATACAGAAAAATCGCTATGTCTCGGTTATGTATTCCAAGGCAAACATTTATGACATAACCTGTTCACATATATGCTTAATTGCACAAACTGTTGATAATGTCAGTCTCAGGGCATAATGTGGATGTAAGCCAGTACTAAAAGGCAAGTAAAGACCATTATGACTTGACAATCTAAGTTGAAATGCAATCTGCAGACAGGCATGCCTCTATGGAGCTCAGTATACACTCCATACCCCTGCTGAAATGGAGAAACTCATAATGAATACCGTCATCCAAAAGAGAACCTCAGGGATAGGTTTTAGAAGAAAACTTATAGTCAAGGCCCAGTCCCATCTACAGGATAATGATAAGCATTGCTGAACAATCACAGGTGATATTTAATATGGGGGGGGATGACCATCCAAAATGTTTCAAATGTGAACAAAACCCCCTAAAAACAAACACCTCACAACTTTTTTTGAAAAGAAATTTTCACTCTCTCAAAAGCACACTTCTAAAATGCACACAGAAAAAGAGAAAGGCAAACTGCCCCTTTAATGCAGTAAATGATGATCACTTTATTGAAATCTTATCTCTTATGGTCAATATCTCTTTCATCAAGTATTCCATTTTCTGGTTTTAACCTATTTGGTATTTAACAAAAAAGTGCAACAGTAAAGTTAACCTTTGATAAAAAATGAGTTATTGTTTTATTATGTAGCGTTATTAAATAGATAGAATTGGGCCTTCAAACTCCATTTCACAGCCTGGCATAATTCTTTTAAGAAATGTACTATTAGGCTTAGGAAGTAGAAGACTTACTGCAAATGTTACATTCCATTACTCAAGACAAAAGGGCCAAGGCCATGCAATTTTTTCCTCTTATCATTTGCTTGTTAGACAAAAGGCAATCATATAAAGATTCCCCTTTGATGTAACTATTGCAATATTCTACCTCACCCACTTAATGCATTTCTAGACCAGCAGAGCACTTTGCAGTGACTATGTTCCGAAACCTTTTAAAATGCCTATCCGATGATTTTTAAAACGGCAATTCGCTCACTTCCTCTTCCTGAAAATCATGAAATACGTCTTGCATAATAACCAGGCCCGTTGGAATGGTTAGGGCAAATATGGGAATAATGCATAACTGTGACTGAGAACCTCAGGGAAGAAAATTCATTTAATATACTCTTGACAGTTGGTGGGGAAGGAGAAAATACCTATTCACAAACATTTGTATGTTTTACAGAGGGATAAGTGATTGTGTACCATCACATCTACCTAACATTTTCTTAGTGTCAGATTTCACCGCCTAGCAGCAGATCCTTCTGTTAGACTAGTTTGTGGCTATGACATAATCAACTCAACACTAATAGCTATTAGGGCTACTCTTCTGTCTCATTCATATTCAATGAGAGTGAACAGGATGATGTCATAGATAGGAGGAAGGAATCCCCTTGCTACAGAAATTTGAAGTCACTCCCATTCTTTCAAATTCCACACGAGCTTTTTATGAAACAAGTGAGATGATTGTGTCCTTTCATCTAGCAACAAAAAATATGCAAAGTGCAAGCACACGTGCCATTGCTAAGCAGTGTGATAACTTCTTGGCCTACGCTATTTAGACCTTATTTGAATTACAAGTAGAGAAATTTATTGAATGACAGCACCATTCAAACACGTCAAATAATGATACAATGCAGACAGAAAATAATCAAAAGCCATTAGTATGCCCTATGAAAGATGAAACTTATTATATTTGCACTAATACGTGAGGGGGGGGGGGAATAGGATGAATGCAATTATGTTTTCCTTTACACCCACATAATAAGTTAGGTAGGAGAAAAGTCTATTTGTTTGACTCTGTGTTCTGGAGTTTTACAATGAAACATGACTCACAAGTTTGAGGTATTAGGATGATGTTCATACTTCTGTAAGGAAATATTAATTACCATCAATTAATGATTACTGAAATATCTAAATTGATCACATGTATTATAGAAAACTGCAATTATGAAATCTTTTTAAGATCTCACCTCATATAGCCCCTACATTTTATAAAGTTTCAAATGATACCAGGTAGAATATAGCATTTGAAAATCAGGAAGACGAAACAATATGATAATCAATAAATAAGACAGTGACTTTAAAAATATTACTTATTGCTATAATTTAGTCTTGAAATTAAATGCACAGAGGCAATGCCTTTATATGTCTAGCTTTAAAGGTAATAAACAGTAGTGGTAGCATAATGAAAGTTGGCATGAAACTGCTCAAATATAGTCTCATATTGTGCGGCTTGCATGAAAAGATACATGAGTAAGATAAGCTAACATTCCATTCACGATTTCCGGTGATTTTCAGTAAAATAATTCAAATGATCGTATATCAACCATTACCTTATACCCTCGCTACGGACCACCTACCCCGACGCTCTCGGCTGAACGGCACATAGCGGTTTGAACACACTGTTTACACATGTGTGAATTTTCGACGCGGGCCCGCGCTGAGAACTCGACATATATTCCGTTGATATTTTAGCCATTTCTAAACAAATAAAAAAAAAAAAAACGTCTACTATGTTCGAAATTAGTCATGCTACACCAGTTCATGTAGTAGTTTTCATTCCACCTAACAAAGTAGTTAAATATTCAAAACGCCACCTTTCCCACTACTGCTTATTACCTTTAACCCATCGAACACTAAGTCCGAGATAACTTGGTTGGGTCTATGAAACACGAATATCAAACTGAAAACAAATGGTACTCAACTTTCTAACCTCACTTTGTATTATGGATTATCTCTTTAAACTCTGTAGTTAACACCTGGACAGGTAAAACATTTTCTAATTTGAAAGATAATAAACACAAGCAAACCCACTAAATATCAATGCTACAAATGCTACAAAGAGTTAAGTTTGCTAACTGATAGTAATTCAGAGGCAATTTGAAATTCACATCTATTTCAGAGAAAGAGAAAAAGAAAAGAAAAATAAGAGAAGAATGTAATCTTTCAATACAAATATAGGCAGGAAAGTCTGATTAATGAAAAAAAAATTTGAATGATGTTGTAAGTCACTTTTTTCCAAAAACTGGGAATCGAAGTTACTTGCCAAGCACCGATAGTGCAACAGAGATGCTATTGTCACTATTATTACGACTAGAAAGTGCATTGTAAAGTGCATAAGCCCTTTGCATGAGCTGAGCATGTATGATATGAATCACCTAACAATGAGTAAAACGATACACATCACCATATCAGCCTTCACAGGCACATTTCATCAATAGGAGTAAACAGTTTCTGAGATTTCGGGAGGTGATAACTTCCATAATCATCAAATTTGCACATGAGAGCATGCCTGGTAAGATGAAGAGCTTTGTTAAATGTGTCAAGCGGACAATTTTTAAGGTGGTCATGAACAAAATATCCTATTTTCAGCAAAGAGGGGATTTGGCAAACTGCACAAAACTACGTCACTACATGCATAAAACTAAATGTGCAGTTTTATACAAACAGCTAAAGTAGGACGCTTGGTGTGAATATTTTTAGAAAAAAGTTAAAAGACATAATAAAAGGAATAGAAAATTAAGACAAGTTACTTGTTTATCTTCATTATACATTTAAAGCTCATTCACACAAGCAATGGTAAAACCTATAAGACAAAAACTGCTGCAGTTGAACACAAAATATAAATCAGGGGGAAAAAAAAAGTTAGTGAGTATTGAAATTACATGTTTTTAAATTTCTTAGATCTGACACCTAAGTTCATGTTAAATGAAAACAGCAACATCAAACTATACCTTATCCAGTTTTCCTGCTACTCGTAACATAGGAAACAAGCCTTCCTATATATAGTAATTGGTTCAAAGAAACAGCTTGCAGCATTTCACCCGACTTTGGTGTTCCAAATGCTACATGATACAAGCAAGTGCATTAAACTTCAGACAGGGCTCCAGCTAACTAATAATAGGAAATCAGCATACCTATGTACTGCAATTTTGTAATCAATGACCACTTAGGCAAAATTGTGGATGGGCTGGTTTTCAAAGAATAGAAATAAATGGACAGACAAAAATATAAATGAATTTTACAGATGACTGGCTATTCCACATTCATCAGTTTTCAATTCTGCATATTCAAAAAATCAGTTTGGAATGATTCCTATTTCATAAACATGTAAAAAACAATGTGGTAGGAAAAAATTGCTCACAGTATACAGCTAACATCCTATAGGAAAGAATGAGTGAAAGTGTTCTGACTGCATATTTAGACCTGGATGGATCCGGTATTAAGCCTATGGGAATGAGAAAATTTAGGAATGAACTATCCATCCATCACCTACACTGTCTACAAAATGAAGAAAACAACATGGCCTGCATTCAGAGAGAAGTTTATATCTTTCTTTTTTTTTAGTTTCCAGACATGTTAAAAAATATATATATATTATTTTGATTTTTTAAAAATAGATATAAAAAATATTTGTATTTATTTTTCAAATCATGATTTGAATTGAAACCATAGTTTATACCTCCCTAAGTGAGGTACATGTATGTCCACTTGTCAAATACACTCATATAGGCCTACTTCAGTCAACAGCAGAGGTTCTAACCATGGTTAAATCCTCTTTTGCAAATTTGTGACTATGGGTATATCATTCATGCAAATCATACTATGAGTATTTTGGAACATCAGTTTAATAACCCCACCAATGTAAACACAAATTTTTTTTATTACATTTGGGCATAAAAACTTAAATATCCTGGTTACATTAAGTTTGAATGTGTAATCTAAAAAGTAGACATTAAGGTAAATGTATTTCCAATAATTCAGACAATAGTTAATACAGCACTCTGTAAATAAAGTTTTACTGGCATCATATCACTATAAATTCAGTACATTTCAGATATCTATTGATATGCAAAGCATAAAGTCCATTAATCTTGCTATACTGAGTTTCTGAAAGCCACCACTTCTCATACATAATGATTAGCTTAAAAAAAAGACTTTGGAAAGCTTTTAACTAATTTCAACATTTAATATCTTGTGATAATTTCCTTGTACAAGGTTCCACAAGCTACAAAGCTGATTCAAGCAACCAAGTACAGCTGAGGATTAATCACTTGCATATCAGAGTAAACTGAGAACACAGATTTACTGTAGTACTCAAATCTCTCCATGCGAACTATATCATTATGGCCACAGAGCTACATGTGCATTTCTGCGATGCATTCTTTTGATAAATATTATATCCCAGCATCAGTATGCAGAGATCCTCTGCTTAGAGCTATAAGGGCATTAGATCAATGTTCATGGACTATCATTCACAAGTCTCATCCTCATATACCTCAGTATGAACCACAGAAGCAAACCTGTCTTAGTGGCCACCTCTCTATAAAGACCACCTGTCAATAGTGACCATTTTTATTATCTCCCTTGAAACAGAAATGTGTGTTATAGAACCTGCCTTCAGCAGCCACCTGTTTGTAGTGGCTACTGTTTGTTTCCCCTTGGACCTTTATAGACAGGTTTAACTATAAGTCTTCCCATTTCTCCCTGCTGAACCTATGATCTACGAATGCTCTATTTCCCATAGGCTAAACACAGAAAGTACCCAGTTCCAGGAGTCCATGTTTGACATACAGATAAGTGGGTGAAAGACCTATTGCTTGCAACTCTTTTTTTTTCACCACACCCCCATGACATCCATTAACACATAAAGAAACCCAGGGTCTACCTTGTTTTTGTTAGCTTGTCATATCTGGACAAGCGTTTATAGCACTCAATAGGTAATATATTTCAGACAACACAAAATGCAATATTAGGGAAGGTATTTGCTCTTCAATGAGAATTTCTTTTCAAAATCAATACTGACAGTCCCGATCATTTCAGCCAGCCATCAACACATGACTTTTTAGGTGAAGGGGGGTTCAGACAAAGATTTCTACAAAATGATATATTAAATTCCTATACTTTGAATGATGAGAGCATCGACAGAAGCTTCTTTGAAGCAGGCTTTGACTTTGAACAGTCTTGGATGATTTAACAGAGGAAGGATGTAAGGTATTTCCAAAGCGATGGCTTTCTTATACCAGTAGAGTCAGGTAATACTGCACCCATACATCATGGATACCAGAAGAAAAGGTTACTTTCATATTGATGCATAACATCACTTTATATGATACTGATGGAGAAAAGGGAAGATTTTCTAACCATCTACAGCACTCGAAATTCCCTATCATAAAAAAGGAACATTTTAAAGAGAGTCACCAGTTAAAAAACAATCACCATGTCTTTGAAAGGATAATCTTCAAACAAAAAATATATATTTCCCAGAAACAGACAACTGAGTTTCCATTTTGATTATAACAACAGCTTTGAGCATCTTAAAACACACACTCTAAAATATCATTCTGACCAATAAGATGGTTAAAATATAAAAAAAAAACCTTGGTGGTTTGAATATTCTATATTGCATATGAATTCACTGTGGGCTTAATTTCCAAGTCCAGTATTATGAAATCTCAACAACTCATTAATTCAAGAAAGAAAACACGAAGGACAGGAAAGAAATTATTATCCTTTAATGCATCCCTTTAATGATGATATAGGGATAAATTAATAATGATGAGTTGTGTAAAATAAAAAAATACTTAAGTGTTCTATAGGGAGAAAATGGCCGACACTCGCTGAAAAGGGATTTACAATGTCATTAATCACACAAAAAATGACCTAAATATTGTCACGGACAGCAACTTCCTTTCTAAATTGGAAAGTCACGGGCTTTAGAATATTTTATTTATCACTGCTAAAGCTCCTTTTTGAAGAAAACAAGACTGACTAAATCACGGAAATTTGGTACTTTCTATTTCAATAGGGCAAGAAGTTAGCATTAGTAAAAGTACTATCTAAAAAGTTTATGTGTAAATCTTAAATGTTAACACAGGGGTAAAGCTGACAAAATCAGTTATACCCACTTTACTCTGCTACAAACAATTCAGTCCCACACAAACAAAAATAAGCCGTTCCACAGCATCTATTTTCATTTTTTCAATTTCATAATCAAGACTATTACGATTAAGCATTAACACTTCTTGCATTACATCATCTCTTAGAGATTATTGAGGAGAATTATCATCACCAATGGAATAAGATGCATTTGTCCCTGAGGGGTAATGTTAGATACGATCATCAGTTGCCCGGCAGAAGGGAGCGAGTGCCCTTGACCGGCAAAAGGATACAAAGAGGCATGCAGTCAAATATTGAGATATCTAAGAAATCTATGAATGATTACTTCAAGAAATTTATACAAGATCTATTCTGGAATGTTCTTGAAGTAATTATTCATAGACTTCTTAAAATATCTCAATATTTGACCGTATGTCTCTTCGTTCCCTTTTGCTGGTCAAGGGCACTTGTTCCCTTCTGCCAGGCAATTGACGTGATCAAACTTACAGCTATCCAGCAGCAAACCACAATTACCGATAATGAGATGTGCATAAACGCATCGATCATAGTTCATGCTCAAATAAGAGAGTTTGCCAACATTTTCAGACAAACTAGTGATTTCAAATTGTGTGCTAAATTTTTAAAGAATGTGATTGGTCTACATCTTTTTGCCACCAGGAGGAAAAAAGATGCATTCTGCTTTGGCTCCCCCCCCCTACCGTTTCAGATTTACATTTCTGCTTACCTTGAGCAAGCTTTAAACTGGAAAAAGAACTACATATTTCATATTTGCTTAGAATTCCTTTCTTTCTGTTATTTTCTTCTTTAAAAAAAAACAAACAAGCCAGCGAGAGTATGGAATAGAGCATATTTATATTATACAACCTTTTAAGACATGGTATATGTATAATGCTAGAGTTTATACACTTTTATTTGTAGAAGGATACAAAAAAAAATATTGTCTCTACAATAACATAGATGGAAATCATTTGGGAACTTTTAAACTTGGCTTGAATCCTTACTTGCAATTCATGATACATACATCCAATTCAGCTTCGGCTTCCTAAGAGCCATTTTCATAAATCTCAAAACAATCCACAAGTGTACTTCACAAATTATGATTTGGAAGATAACATAGCCTTTTCAGTGTACTAGTTATATCCCAAACTGTGTTACCACATATTTTTTTTTCTTTATGTGATTTGCAAAGCAACCAGCATTTTTATTTACATCCATTTGTTAAGTAAATGACTTGAAAAACTGATTACATTTTGGTATCATCATTAGTTGTTGCCAAAATTTGGGTTTAGAGTCAAACTATTTAACATTCAATTATCAGCAGATTTTTATTCATAATATGCAAATATATGAATATTTAATGGACAATATAGTTTACTGACCTAAAAATAAGATATTTGATGTGTAAGCACAACCATTCTCATATGGCAGAACTTTGTTGATATTGCATTCATTTCAGTTCAGTTCAGTTCAGCTCAGTTCAAATTTAAAACTGGATATAACTAGCAAAGTTCTTCACATCAATTTGTTATGTAAATTATATGAAACACTGATTTATATGTTTGTATCATGTACTGCCTTAAAAAATGGATATAGAGTCAAATCACTACTTCACCATCACATTCAATGATTAATACGTTTTACTCATAATGTGCAACCATGATAATAATAATTAATGGATCATATAGTCTACTGACCCCAAAACAGTGATGTGTAAGCACAACCATTCCCATAATACAGAATTACTTTATTTATATTGCATTCAATTCAGCTCAGTTCAGCTCAGTTCAAATTTAAAACTGCATAAACTGGATATAACTAGCAATGTTATTCACATTGATTTGTTATGTAAATAATTTGAAACAATGATTTTTAATTCTTGCATCATCATTTACTGCCTAAAAAAAGGATATGGGGTCAAATCACTAGTTCACCACCACAATTAATAATTAATACATTTTTACTCATAATACGTAATCATAATGAGAATAATTAATGGATCGTATAGTCTACTGACCCCAAAACAACATATTTGATGTTTCAGCACAACCCTTCCCATACTGCACAACTTTGTTTATAGCAGAAATAGTGCATCAGAAAGTTGATCAGGCTAACTTATTTGTAGGTATAATAATAAATGCAAATGCGAATTCACCATGCTTCCCTGATTCTACAATGTAGTCGTTTCCATTTGTTTCCAACAACAGCAATAGATAAATTTCATTTCATGAAAAGCAGGTACAAAAAAAAAGGATATGAATATCATGTTTTATTCAAGAAATATGAAGAATCATGCTTTATTCATGGTTTCAAATTAATCTCCAGCTGTTGTAAGACCATGGTCATTCCATCAACAGAGTTGATAAATTGGCACCACCTACTAGTTCAACATTCAAATATATATGGTGCTTTTTATGAGAGACAAGTCCATCTCTTACAATGGTAATCAACATTCAATCCAATACTCACATAATCTACATAACATTACCACTGCTTGAAAGAAATACATGTTGTTATTTGTCCATCTTTTTGGACTGATCATTCTGATTCTAAATCATTGTTTCATATCCAATAAATAAATTAAGCATGTGTCTGAGAGACAAAAGTAGATTCTGTCAAAAGAAAAAAACAACTTAGATTCATGTCTTTCAGGAAAATTAAATGAGAAATAATAAAAGATACTGAAAAGAAAAAGAAAGAAATGAAAATGCTTTAGTCAAATGAAAGAGATATATTTTCCCCCAAGGAAAATGGTAGCCATCTTTCCATAAAAAGTCTATAAAGTAGGAAAAGTACATTAAGCTATATTTACAAGTGAATTTATGGACCTATTCTACCATGACACCAACACACAACCAGTTCCCACCACAGTAAACACGGTGTATCATCGACTCTGGTAAATTATGCATTTTAATGAAGACATTAAGACTAGGTTTTAAAGACTTTTGGAGTCTGCGCTTTGTTTGGAGATGCCTCGTCACATAGCAACATCACTTAACAAGTAAATTTCATAGCGCTATAAATCAACAAGTGCAAACTGAAAAAAAAACCCATCATGATCAAAACTGGCTTTCTAAAGTATTCTGCAAAATACTGCCAAGCAGTGTCCGTACATGATCATAAATTGTTTAGTAAACCGAACAGAAAAATTCAACTTTAATCAAATACATTATTTTCTTACGAAGAAACTTAATTTCTCAAAATGCACATTTCAATATGGCTTTTTTAATATTTACTTTATTTTATAAGTTACTGGGGAGGGGAAAGGGATTTACCATATAATCTTTAGGGAAACATCATCCTGTTCCCTTATGTCCAAAATTCAGAGAAAGCTCTTGGCAAATATCAGAGCCACATCTTTCCTTGAATCAACTTTGGAGACCATTTTTGCACCCTTTCTGTCATTTCTCTCTAAGGCATTAAGAGAAGCATGCATATTTGATGATGAAACTGTTGCTGCATTGCTTGATTGCTCACTCTCTCACATTGTAGTGACAAGAGCTAGGGGCACACATGGAAGATAACAAGGACATATTAGCAAGCTCCATTGGTTCTAGGAGAAAGAAAAATAGATACCTGGAGCTTTGTCGACATGGCTTTTCATAACCTGATACAATCCAGTCTAATTTCAGTCCTCTTTTGCTGTCCATGCACAGATTTCACAAAACTTCCTCTGGCATGGAGATCTCACAGCCATAAACAGGGCATAAATCATTTCAATTTGCTTTCTATAAGGTGTGACTATATGGTCTGTTGAGAGCCAGAAGGCATTAACTAATATCTGCTACACTGTGTTAATGCCTTTCTTGCTCTCAAACAGATAGTGTGCCATCAAATCTCAATGTCTTTCAGTAAGAACACATAAAAAAGAAAAACCTCATCTGAATTCAGCTGCATGGACAAAGCTCTGGTTACTTAAGCTTATTTAGGTTATTTCTTAAAAGATAATTAAAGACTCCCTATAATAATTTCTTGTATTCTCCATTTTCATCTTCATCCTTCGCAGATGAAGTTCACCTTGATATCAATTTGGTTTCTAAAAAACAACTGAAACAAGGGAAAGAAGACCAATGGATGTTACTGGTGAAATTTGATAGGTTGAGAAAATTATGACTTCTCAAAATAATTGATCAAATGGAATTGAAAATTTATGATTTCCCTTGCCAACATGTCTTGCCAAAGAATTTTTAAAATTTTTTTTAAAGGAACACCCCCACCCTTGTTTGGTGAAGGAAGAATTCATCAATTTCATGGCAAAGGTGTTTACTAATGTGCATTTAACATATCAAGGGAACAGGAAAGTGAAGACTTTTGTTTTAAAGAACAGAATAAAACAAATGAAAAGCTCCTCTTAAGGGAAATGAGAGCTGCAGATTGATGTTTGATTCATAAACAACTTCACTTTCTTTTATCCTTTTTAAGATTTTAATCAAATTTTCACTGATCGGCTTCTGAAACGTCACTGCTTTTATTACAACCCACTGGATTCTCGAGTGACTTCCCCTTTTAGGAAATTATCAATCAATAGCATCTGTATTCTATAACTCTCGTTAATTCAGACAAAAATACTCATATAAGCATTTAGTGGAAAATGAAAAAGGATGCTATTTTTTACAGCATCAGTATACTTACCTATTTATTTTGTCAACTGTTAATGACACTCTGATGTTCTGATTTACGTTACAGAAATATAAGAGATTTAAAGTTTCAAAACAATGGTTGAAAATCATTTTCTTTCCTTTGGTGTGTAAATCAATATCCTTTTTAAAATAAGTCTTATGTTCTGGTTAAAAAAAGCAGTTGTAGCTTCAGAAAAATGTTTAGAATTTCAATGAATAATTTGGGAAGGTTCTGTGGCCTCTACTAGCAGCGGAAACAGTTGAATTGCAAATTCTGTGTAATTTAATCCTGTGAGTTGGGAGCTTGTGTATATTGAGATTAGAGGGAAATTTTAATCTGATAGGGATACCGATGGGCACATCAAGCTAAAGTACTGGATGGAAGATGAACATGTGATTCCTACACCTGTACATGTCAATGATTCAGTGGTTACCCATATACGGGTGCATAACTTTTAAAGTATCTTTTGGTTAGCAAATACTTTGTTTGATTTCAAAGGCTTGCGATAACTATCAGAATAAATGTTCAAAGCACTGCGCAATTATGAATACAGAAGAGTCTTTACTGACATAAGAAAGGAGTATACTGCATGAGTAATTACACATGTTTTGTTCCA
Source organism: Echinometra lucunter (assembly GCA_029962745.1). Lineage (NCBI taxonomy): Eukaryota > Metazoa > Echinodermata > Echinoidea > Camarodonta > Echinometridae > Echinometra > Echinometra lucunter. Next base: position 40,006,450 of record CM057152.1, read on the forward strand.
TTTCATCAAACTGGAGCCAACTGACATTTTCATGGGGTATAATTTATTAAATGAAACATGCAAGATAGATGTGCCAAAGGGAAATGATGAGTTGTTATCAAAATCACCAAAGTGCAACATGACAGCTGTTTGTTCGACATGCATTTCTGGAAACGTCCTTTTCATGCCTTGCCTCACATGGGAGCCTACTTCCCTCAATCTCATGTTTATGTTTCATTAACTTCATCCTCACTGGACTTAGTAGTGGGTCAGGCAAGTGCAGCACTTATGGAAAAGCCCTTCTCCCTATCCGACAAAATTTAAGAATTTAGGAAGTTTATAATGTCCCGTGACTATGCAGGGTTATAGGCTAACCTGATTACGCTTGTCCTGCTCTGACTGAGAGGAAGGATGGAAAAAAAAAAGTCAAGAGAGAGAGAGAGGTCTCTCCATGGAAATAAGGGAAAGTGGGCAAGTGCAGGAATGTGTTTTACATGGGCTGTTAACCCATCCCTCGTGTGTTGCAGTATGGCGATTAGGAAACCCCCAACATGGACGTTTTTCTGGTAGACTGGCATTTGATATGGAGGAGGGATGAAGCTCAAGTACTTAAGCAGTTGATGGTGGAATGAATTAGATGAAAGTAACAAGATAACCTTGTAAAAACATATGGTTGTTGTTCCATGATGTAAGCATAGTGCTCACATTGATGACAAAGTCACGAGACAAGATGTTTGCAGATGCCTTGTCATAAGATAATTACTTTACTCACAAAACAGTTTCCTTAATCAAATATTTCCTTTTCCCTTCAGAGCAGCGATACTTTATGTATCACCATTATAAGTAACTCACATCCTTGTGCTCGGCAGCACCAGAGTATGAAATTCATTTGTTTTGGAATACAATCATATCATATTTTTAACCATAAATGAGTACTTGCCTTCTTACACCCCCCCCCCCCCCCATCCCCCAAAACCTTTCTTCCTATGTTTCTCCCTCAGTCCCTCCCTTTCTCCATTCCTTTTATCTACATCTGATATGAACATACTCATGGGTATATTTCTAACTTCTCACTTTTTCCTATCTATCCACTCCCTATCTCGCTCCTCTTTCCCCCACCTATTCCTCTCTCTCTCTCTCTCTCTAACTCCCTCTCCCCCATCTCTCCCCACCCCCCCCCCTCTTCTTTCTTTCTGCATCTACTCCTGATACAGAGACACACACACACAGACACACAAACACACACACACTGGTATGTACCATCTTCAATACCATTTATTTCCAATTGTCCCTCTTTTATCTCTTTTTGATATATTTACATTCAGTACATGTAAACATCATGTCCATTAAACCTACTGTACTCTTTATATCTATACAAACACTGTGTACATAGTATAAGTACCTGCTAACTCATACAGATCTCATGAACAAAACAGAGAAAAGTAACAAATGCCAGAGTGACCGCTGATCATCTATCGTTATGGATACCGAACGATTTCATGCTTGACTTGTGATAAAGCGACTTGACGCGTCTGAGACTCTCCGACTCTTCAATATTTGGATTTTCAAGTAGTGTTAAAGGCATCTTATCATCCTTGGTTGATTTTATGAATGGACAGAAAAGTGGGGTTCCATGCAAGAGCTGTTTAAAATCACAGGGAATTACTTCACATCATTTACCATACACTGTTATTAAACCAATTTAACATTGTCTGAGCTCTAAGAAAACTGCTACAGTTAACTTGTAATCCCATGTCAAAATATCACTTTGAAAATATTCAATTCCTTTTCTGTTTTTATTTACAATTTTTATGTATAATTTCATTCCATTTTATTGGTGGTTATAACAAAATAAGAATGATACCTTATGCCAAACAAGAAAATATTCTGGGCAATTTCATGATTAGTAATGTTACATTTAAGCAAGTGTTCATACCTTTTGATACAGCAAAAGAATAGTGGAGGTGCCGTGGTCGAGTGGTCTAAGGCGCTTGACTGGAGATGCGAAAGTCGGGGGTTCGATCCCCGCGATACGGCACTTATGCCCTTGAGCAAGGCATTTTATCTACATTGCTCTTTTATCGTATATCAAATAAATGAAAATGCTATAGGCATTACTGATACCAACGTGTGCACTTGTTTTTTTTTTTGTTTTTTTAAAAGAAGGTCTACAATACATAAAAAATGAAAAGCAACTGGACAATGCCGGAGCTGTAATGAGAACTTTTGACCATGGTTAGTTACGTTACAAAAAAAGGACACAAAAAATGAGCAATGCTTTTGAAAAAAAATCCTCCCTTACTGTGTTGTACCTCAAACTTAGAGCCATATCAGTTTTACTTCTGATATGATGACAAATGTTTATCCACAAAAATTTAAAAGTTTTCCTCTCTCTTTTTTAAGTAGACCCCAAAATCTTGGTTAGTACGATTAGTCATGTTACAATTTGTTCAGCACTACATATTTTAGATTTTTATACCTTTTCAGTTACTTATTTTTTTTATACTTTCTTTTAATTTGGTGAGACACAGTGTCCTTCAGATTATCCAATTGAAAAATTTACAAATGAACTGATAGTTTCTGTCCAAGTCTAAAAAACTGTGTGTAGTCCCATATATATAATTTTTTGTTTGGTTTGGATTCTACTATAAGGAGATGTTTGGAACAATTTTTTTTTTTTTTGGGGGGGGGGGGGGGTGAGTATGAAACTCCTTTGCATTTACAATTTCTGTATGAATTTTAACCCCTAAAACTGAGCTGAATTTGAGAAAGAGCAAAAATAAAGTTTAGGGTGATGTCCACTTAATCATGGAATTGCCCTTCTGCAAATCAAAGAAATGTCTCAAAATATGGAGAAAAAAATTCCTCTCCATAATGAGAAAGTGCTGTTAGAAATGGTAATTTTCCTTTCCTTTTCAATGTTTTAAGGTAAAAACAATATTGAACTGAAAGGAAACAGAATGAAAATACAGAAAAGGGAGGCAAGATATATTTGCAACAAAAGATCCATTCACTTTTCTTCCTACAAGTACATCAACTTGATCATGATACAAGCTACTTTTTCAGATCATATTCCCATGATAAAAAAAATGTCATAGTCACTGCCTGAAGCAAGAAGACTTTGTTATATATCTTAATTTATATATATTAGGATTTATCAGGATATGTATATATACTGATCTTTTAAGTAATTGGACTGACTTCCGTAAACATAGAAATACCTGATTATCCCACGTATTCCAAGATGTGTAATATGCAAAGTCGGCTTGGGCCTGAGATAAAACGATTGCTTTTTAGAGGTTCTGAAAAAATATTGAAGACTTGAAAAGAAAAATCAGTAGGTGTTGGTAGCAAAAATCATGTATGATTTTGATTTTGCCTAAATTATAGAAGCAACTTTTGATACCTACAGAAGATTATCAAAGAAAAATCAATCTCCATCTTTGCCTATGGGTCAAAATTATTACAGAAGTATGTCACAAAAATGATAAAGTTCTGCAACGAAAGTTGCTATTGTTCTGCTACTTTTCAATGGGTTCCTTTACAATGACCTATCCTTAGCAATATTGAGCAATTTAACCATCGGAGCAATATTGGCTAGCATCAAAAACTCTGTAATGATGGTGGATTGTACAATTTAGGTCAGAAAGCTGAACAAAAGAGTAACCTTCCTTGACCTATCCTGATGATTTCACAACCAAGAAGATTTGCGACATTCCAACATAGCTTTCCACTCAATCAAATCTAGCATTGAGATGGGATAAAGTGCCACAGTCGGTGATTTCATAAGGAGTCATGGATTTGTTTCAGCGCAGGAAATTCCGACAGTCTGGCAATATGACCGGCTTGATATGAAAACTATTGCTAAAGCACAGGATTTGGGACCTAAAGATGAACAATAACTCTAAAAATACACATTTTCTCATCTAATGTGAATCAGTTCGAGAATTTTGTTTGTCTCTCTTTTGGTGAATGTTCCACATCTATCAAAGGGACAAAATGTGAACACTCATGTATGTCTAAATCATTCTTTTATTGTACCTGTGTAGTACAACATTAGAAGTCTACCAGTGGCACAAAGAAATGTATAAGAACTATGAGGGGATATATAAAACATTAGTTGGAATTAAGTTACGCATCTGTGACTGCAGATCTTAATACATTAGATCATAGGCTGGCTGTAAATATATCGTCCGAACATCCAAATCCGAATATCGTATGAACAGAAAATATGTTACAGACTTGCTGCAGACGAGTGGTTGGGATAGAGGCAGGAGGAAGAACTGATGCCTGTTCTCCATGATTACAGATGAAATAGATTATTTAAAAAATGCATCATAAAATATATGAATAGGACACTCAGATTAATATGAAGCTACTTCAAACTACATCTGCTGGGATATACAAAAATTAAAGCACCATTATTGACGGCATTATGACAACAACAACAACAAAACTAGCTCAAGGCATGATAACAAGGACTAAACTATTTGATACTATACTTTTACTTTGGAAATTAGCTTTTTGGGACAGTTTTAACATGTTAGTGAGTTATTTTCATATTTTGAAGAATGTTTCTATACTTAATTCTCTACATGGAGTGAAAAATTTAGCGAGGACATGGCAAAATAGCAAAAATTAAACCACTGCAATAATTTCAGCTTATATAATAAAATTTCTTATTCTGATACAGCCTAGAAAGTCCAAACCCTGCAATGATTTTATGCATCTCCAGTGTTAATGTAAACATCATGACTGCACTTCTCCAAAAGTAAAAATCAAATGTCCTGGACATTCACCTTCACGATGGCTCATAAACTTGAGAACCATAAGTGTAGGTATATAGAGAGTTAGACCCCTTTCGGCTCCATATATCATCCATATATCATAAACAAGTACTGAATTTCAAAAAGGTTTACTAAAATAGAGAATGTAGGCACAGTCAAATTCAACCAGACTTTTCGAAGAAGTGACACAATTTCTCTTTAAAATAACATGGACATTCCCGACATTTACGCAGTTACAAGCTGCCAGAACTCATGATGAATTCCATACACACAAACAAGATAAGGAATACAAGATGTGAGAATTATGATGGAAAATATGTGCAAACAGAAGAGCAAATAGCCCTTTTTTATAGGAAGGATAAAGAAAAATACTTTCCTGCTTGCAGAGTTGCTTGATAAATGGTAATCCAATTTCAATGTGATATTTGAAATGATAAATGCATGACGGTCTTGCTCACAAAACTATAGTGATTAGGTATGATCAGCAGCATTAAGCGTTACAAATTGGTCTAGAAATCGTGTCTCCTCAGAAAAAATGAAGCTCTTCAGAGATGGTCTTTTTCCTAAAATTGCTCAATCTAACTTGTTTGCTGTTATGCAGAGATTTGCATTTTGAGTCCAGATATTCATTTTCATACAGAAGAGTAAAGAGGCAATTTCAGGTATGTTATCAACGATATTGGCACAAATTTTCTAGTGTACTGACTATGAATGAATTCTCAGTTGGTCATATGTATTGATCTATATTAATGACAGAGAGATAAATCAATGGCCATATCAAAGTTTTTTTTTCTGTAATTTTCAAAGCTCATTGTTGATGATCATTAATGTATATAAAACATTCCCTGTTGAAATATAATTATCAAATTGGTTAATGCATCTCTCAATTTCTTCTTTTTTTGCATTAGATATTATCAACAAAGCAAGACATCCCACAAGAAGAAAAAAATCAAACTTGAGAAAGCAACCTGAAAAACCCCTCTGTAAAGGTAAGCATTAAATTAGCATACATGTCAGTTTTTCTCTACTGATCAAAAGTAAATCCCGGTAATACTTGCATTTTTCTTAGCATTTTTCGAATCTTATTTAATAATATGCTGCTTTTTAAATACAAGTATTGTATACCTATGACTTATAGGTATGATATCTTGCAATTCACCTTCAAGATTCAAAATGTAACATGACTTTGATTACACCAGAAAGTATCGCTTGGTTGCTTCCCTGTCAGTACCTCCTCTTTATCATGTCATTTCATTTGTCCCGCTACTTTGTTTGATTATATATGTTTGTTTCCTTGTATACATTTTTTTTTGTAATACCTTGTACTAGTCTGGAAAGACAGATAGTAACTAGGTCAGTATTGCTGTATATGCTCTTTCCACCATTATGATCAATAAAGTATATTTGCCTATAAAATAATGCAACAGTACAAGACACCTCTAAAGCTATACTCCTCACAGCAAGAACACATCACAGCTACATTGTACCAAGAGCTACTGATTCATTCATAACATGATTTTTATCATTTTATGAGTTAATCAGGGATAGGTGAGGGATATGAGCAATAGAATAAAGTAACCCTTCCTCTCTCAAGCCCTTCTTCTCTCAAACCCATTTAAATGTAAAATGATCATTTATTAGTTGCAAAACTCTCTAGCTAAATTAGTGTCGGTCACATATAAAGAAAATTACAATATGTTATTCAAAATGTGATCCACATGTATTCCTGCAAATGCACAAAGGCTCTTCTAAAACTTGACCAGCTATCAGCTTGAGCAGTATCAAGATCTCAAAAGGATAGTTTGATGGGTTTATAGCCAATTGGTCTACTACTAGTTGTTCGAACTGCCAGATCATGTAACACCACCATGGCTCAACCCATTTGGTCTACTATCATTTTGGTCTAACTGCTGTTTGGTCCAATCATCACTTGGTCTAATACCCACTTGGATTAACTGTCATTTTGTCTAATGACTATTTAGTCTATTACCTGTTCATCCAATCAGATAGACTAAGTGGTGTTAGACCAAGTGGGTATTGGACGAAATGGGCATAGCCTATTGGAAATTAGATGAAAGGGTAAATGGACTAAGTGGTAATTAGACCAAATGGTTATTAGACAAACTGGTTGCAGACAAAATGGGATTAGACAATGTGGGATGAGACCAAACGGGCATCAGACAAAGTGGGAGTAGACCAAGTGACAATTCACCATTTTTGATGTTCATGAAACAAACAGTTCTGTAGACTATAAAAAAATTGATCACTGAAATAAACATGTGTCTTTTACAATGTCATTCATGCATCTAGATTATGAACAAAGATTATTCTAACCTATTCAACCAATCTTCTTTCTCTTTAGATGAATTCCATCATCCTGGTTGTTATGGGCCTGCTCCTCTTAACGGCAGAACTCATCCCAGCTGCTCCTGCACCTTTCTTTGATGAGGAAGCAATGGACCTCGTCGATCCCGTCCTCCCCTTCAAAGATGAAACAGCCGTTAAACGAAGCGCCATGATGCAGAAAAGTTGCATCTATACATGTCTGGTCTGCTCCAAAAACACCAATATGGAGATGCAGGAATGCATCTTTGGTTGCAATGCCCAAGGAAGAGATCCCAGCAAGGCACGAGCATACAACGCCTGCAACAAGTACCTTCACAGCGGACGCAAATAAAGACATCACTTCTGCTTCTTTATCCATCCCTTACCAAAACAGCAGATGATTAAAAAAACAATTTGTTTTGTTTCAAATGGTTCTATTTAGTTCTCTCATCTTTTCCATAGTCTGCACATTTTGCAGCAACATCTTCACCTTCTTCCACGCAACTTTCACTGGTAGGCAAGTTTTTGGTTGGCATTCATCATTCTCCTTCTTTTCCTCATCCATCTACCAGCACTTGCTTTTTTAGCTTTAAGCTGTAGGTGACTTTAACCACCCCCCTATGATTTCATCACATTCTAGAATTTCTTTACATATAGATCACTTTGAGTTTATTCTAGGGGTGGGTCACTTTAATTCCTATATTTATTTCTAGTTAGATGTTGATGCACCCTTTGGTAGATATTTTTCACACCATATAATTTTCTCACATTTACAATTTCTCGAATGTGAATTTCTTTGTAATATTTGTAAAAAAAATTAATTATGGACTCTATGTAAATACAGAGTTGCTCTAGAATTTTTCATTCATGACTGATAACTTTAATTTTTATTTTTACATCATAAAGCCTTGTTTGATCACTGATCAGTAGTTTACCTTTTAAAGTATCAATTTATATACTTTGACAGATGTGTATGAGGTTTTTAATGAGTTTGAATATTTCAACTCAAATTGGCAAAGCAGTATGACGATGATTTTGTCATTGTCGTTATGATAAGTGAGGTAGCGATCTCTTGGCTATGCATCTAAACTGGTATTGCAATAAGTCATCCTTTCTTATTAACTAGATTTCAAGTGTGCCATCAGGCTTGAAGTAATAGGATATCTTGGTGCAGGCCTGCTTCGATACATAGACAACCTGATTGATACAGTGTTTACTAAAATAAATGTTTTGCAACCGATGGACAGTTACAAATGGAAGATATTTTTTGAGGCTCTGGATGACCCCATTCTCACTCACTAAGTACTGGTATTAATCTGAGTCGTCTTAGCTGAACTGCTTTGCTAGGCACTAAAAGACACAACAGCTACAGAAACCTATCCACAGTTGTAAATCACTGGACGGCACAATGTTTGTTGTCCAGTGGCACAGTTTCCTTGCAATGACTCTTCAATATTCAACAATAAAAACCAAGAGAATTCTCCCAATGTGAAGAAAAAAAATGAAGTGTCTGAAGCTAACTTCTGGATCTATTCAAGAAGAATCCTAATTGGGAGTGAGAATGTGGTCATCAATAGTAAAACGATCTTCTCATATACAAGGACCAGGCCAGGAGGGTATTAAGCCCAAAGCTTTGATGTCCTTTTATTTCTTATAAATAAGGATTTTTGAAGCTACATGTGGGGAAAAAAAGAGTATCTGATACGGGATCAAGAAATTCTGTCCATCTTTTAAAAGTTGTATTCAAGTACCCTCATTCAATGAACTGAAATAACACCTTAGATTAAAAAATTCTTGTAAATGTATTCATGGATATTATTCTTCAGAGTATAATCTGAAAATAGAAATGATTTTTAATCAATCATATGAATTTTCCTTGACATGACTAAATCATTTCAACAAATACAAATTATTTTGTCTTTGATTTTTTTCTAAAGACATTTGAGAAAATAATCTCTATGAAAAGGAAAGTAAGATTCACCATTTGGTATTTATGATTCTGATTTGACAGGCAATCTTTCAGCCAGCTTTGGCGTCAAACTGTGAATGTTTGATATGGGTGATCTTTAACAGAGTGCCATTTAAAACTGTCTGATAACACCTATAAAGACAAACTCGATCATGTCATTAACACCAACATCTTTCACACTGATTGTCCAAAGATAAATCTTAAGCAAAGTTATTAAGGCATAAGAAAAGCATATGTATAAAGAATTTTATTAATATTTCATTTTAGACTGTCAGAGTATATATTTTTGTTAAGAATGTGTGAATTTGTCACACAAGGTCATTGAAATTTTGTTGATATTTGTATTCCATTCATTCCGTGATTCTCCTCTATCTAGCTATCATTCTCATGTAGATTTCCACCATGAATAAAACTTCTCAATTCATTTCAATATACAAACTGATTTATTCCTTTTATTCTGTCAGTTCACAGAAGTCTCAAACAAAGGGATAACTGCAGAGTAAAACACAACTGTTGTGATGATGAAAGCATATGATGTAAATCAGCTTGTATAAATCTTGAAAAAAACTAAGATTCTTGAAAAAGTAAAACAAATTCTTAATGGTAGTACACAGTACAAAGGGGGCCATTTCATACTTAGCCCCTACCCTCCCCCCCCCCTCCGAAACTCATTGAAATTTGCACTCCTTTATAATAGTTCCTATTTTTACACATCAAAGAAAATTAAACTAATCAAAAATAGATTCAAAAACTAAAAAAAAAAATTAATGCACCCTATGAGAAAATGAACAATGCAATGATAATGCCTCATTTTTTCCTCCCAGAGGAAAGCAGAGATCATACACTTTCACACACATCATGCCTCATAAATAGTAGATATCATATGGAAATACGAGTTTTAGAATGAGCCAAAATGAAATGAGTGTGACATGACAAACGGGAGTAACACTACGCTTAAAGGGGGTACCCAATGCTGAAACAATGTTAGTTCATTTAAAAAAGCATGATTTCATCAGCAGAAAATCATCTGCCTAAATTTTTTCAAAAATCATGTTGCTAAGGAAACCCCCAAACGTGGTAAGATTTCAGGATAATTTTGACCCCTCAGCTGTGTCCCAGTTTCATCTGGGTACCCACAATGACGTCAAAATGACGTCAAAGTGGTTACCTTTACGCGCAATTCTAGCAAAATGCGCGCAAGGTATAATACATATTGTACAGTCTAGCGCGCAGCACAACTGCAATGCATGAAGCTGGGTAACCACTTTTACGTCATACCTCATACTAAAACTTTTTGGTCAACTCTTGAATTTTTATGAGAAAATTAGCCAAAATGCATTGATTTTGATTGAAAATATCTCAGGAGTGACATCGAATTTCAGACATTACTATGGTATCCTCTTTTTTTCTAGACTGATACCCCTTTCACAGTGAGCTCTTCACCATTGAAGTTAAGCGGGGAAAGGCGGTGAAAGAAGATGAAAGGTGCACTGTGAAAGGCGCAGGTGAAAACTTCCGCGTTGAACTTAAGCGGGTAACTGTGAAGATGGTGAAGTAAAGCAGGGAAGTGGTTTACCCGCTTAAACTGGCCACTGTGAAAGGGACGCTACGAGTTTCCCCGCCTAATGATGTCAGAGGTCAATTCTCATTTCCGCCTGAACCGAGATTTTACCACAGAACTTTTTGTTGGATTCCGCGTGCAAAGCTCCTCCCTTAATGACCCCAGCCAGCTGTACTTTCGGCAGAGCTCCATCGCACGCCTCGCATTCAGCGGAGAAGAGAAGGCAGTGAGAAAGGCGACACTTCTTTCTTCCCTGGTGAAGTGAGGAATGCGTGCTTGTAAAGTTATGCGGGGAACTTCAACGGGTAAATGGGAAGAGCTCACTGTGAAAGGAGTATGAGATTGTCCCTCTTCTCCTCTTACTTCTCATCCCACAACAAAATCACCACTTTTCTTTTTCTTGCATCCTCCTTCTCTTTCATCTCCTCCTGCTCATTTTCTGCTTCCTATCCCTGTTCACGCTTCCTCTTCTCTTTTTCCTTCTTCTTTTCACCCATCCTCTTATTCCTACTCCTCCTCTTCCTCTTCCCACTCTTCTTGGTCTTATTCCTGCTCCTTTTCTCCTCATTATCTCTCTATTCATCTTTCTTTCTTTTTTTGCCTTCGTCCTCTTTTTCTCCCTATCATCCCTCCATTCATCTTACTCATTTTTGGTTTGGCCCCCTTCCTCTCCATCTTTTTCCATCTCCTTTCCATTCCCCCCCTCTTCCTTCTCATCCTTCTTCCCATTTCTGTATCCAACTTTCTCTTTCACTTGATCTTTTTTCCTCTGCCTACCTCTCTCTCATCTCATGACTCTCTCTTTCTTTTCTATCTTCTGCATCTTTTTCCAAATTTCCTCTTTCAATTCATTTTCCTCTTCCTCTTGAATACCTTCTTTCTTTTCCCATCCTATTCTTTTCATTTCTTCATCTTTTTTCCTCTTCCCTTGTATCTTCCCTCTCACCTGGTTTCATTTGTATTTCTCTGCAATAATGCCAACTCCATACAGAGACTAAAATGAGATCCACCATGCTCCCCCCCCCCACCCTCCCGCAGAAATATTTCTTCAGAGAGTACAGATGTTTGTGCATGATTTTTATGATATTCAATGATTCAGATTATAGCGACATAATGATTCACATATGAGCTTGATAAGAAGAATGATGGAAGAGACAAAGAGAGGGAGAGAGAGAGAGAGAGAGAGACAAAGACAGAGAAGACATGCATGAAGAGAGAGATAGAGAGACAGAGAATAAGAGGGAGTAAAAACTGTACGGAAAGAAAGGCTGAAACAAAGCAATATACACAGCAAATAGCATAAATAACACTGACATTATAGACTGAGAATAGAAGTGAATACAGAACTGCACCATCAGAAATAAAAATATGTGAATTCAAATCATTCTATGCATAGAAAATCACCAAAAAGTATATATTTATTTCATCAGTCTTCAAAAACATAAATGGAAGAGACAATATCCGACAAATCTCATTCTAAAATAAAGAAAAGATAGGCAAAGGACTGACAATAAAGGATTTATTTAAACTGGAGATTTCATTGACACCAGTGCAGTCGCAACAAGCATCTAATTGAAACATCTCTCAGCTTGCTGGCCCATCCCCCCTGACCTGGCAGGCTGGGGATGCCTCAACGGCCTGTATGCTTGCTCAAGGGCAGTAACACATCTTCTGATCTCATCCCCTTGGTTACCGTTTCATCCGCATCAATGCTCTATACCTGGTCCCAACAGATGGAGATGAGCATATTTGATATTTTATCTTTACAAGATTTATCAACAACTGACTCATCAATAGAAATAAGTGATATAGTGATCACACTACAAGGTCTGCAAGGAGGTTTACATGGTTTTAGTCTATTTGGAATACAATATACAGCACACACATTTTTTTTCACATAATTTTTTTTAATTAGAGTTTTCATTAAAAAATACATCAATACGTAATAAAGCAATATGAATAACAATAACAAATACATACACAGAGCTCTATATCACTCTCTTCCCAAGGACAACTACTGTTCTGTGTCCTCGGAAGGCTGACGGAATAAGGCAAAAATATATTGTTTGACATCCGTGGACCACTGTTCTCAGGGATTTTTCTTTGTTCACTGTCCTCGCTTATATAGCTATACAAACCTACACGGCCACACATTCACACACCCTCATACATGTACACACACAACACACACATACATTATGATACAGATCAGTTCCTGTATTAAAGCAAGAACAAAACAAACCAAACAAGTTGCAATAAAATATTCCTAGAATATCTAATAAACATGTTCATAATCACTTACTGTATTACCTGATGTCTCAGTGGAATGCCTGTAGAAATGAACTATCATGCTGAGAGCTAGAAAGACATAAACTCATATTTTAATGCAGAGTTTAAATCCTTCTGTTTGTAAAGAGACAATACAATCCAAGGTATTGAAATAATCTGATAATTCACTTCTTGGAAGTGTTTACGATAGCATTAAAATGTAAAACCTTAAACTAAATAATACATGGAAAAGTACCTGCAAGTGTTCTTAATTTACTCGACTTGTGATTAGTCATAGTCCAAATTTAGTTGACCTTTTCCTGGGGTTGTGGGATTAGCCTAAATCTTGAACTTAGTGTTTCATGTAGATAGCCTTCTAGGCCTCAGATTATGGTGTTTTTGTCAAATGCTCATCTCACAGCAAAATGGGTCATTCAGTCGATACCAGGGCAACATTTTCTCTATTTTTCATTCATTCTTTGCATGATACAAAAAGCAATATCTGTGTTAACCATTCAGTCTGTGCCTTAATGATTTGGGTGTTCTAAAATCTAAGCTTATCCTCAGTAATTCCCTAGACATCAAAGTAGAGGGAGCCTGGGGGGGGGGCACTCAGTATATAATGCGTGGTGGGTATGTGCCGCGGAGAAGACCCCCATTTTTACACTCAAATTTCCGTTCCAAAGCATAGCATTTTTATCTGATTGAGAAAAAGAACAAAAAAAGCTGTTCCAAAGCGTAGCATTTTCTTTTTATTGAGAAAAAAGAAGAAAGAAATCCGTTCCAAAGCTTCGCATGTTTTTCGTTACGCCGTTCCGGCCGCATTGATCCGCTACAATGAGCTGCATTTTTGGTGAAAAGCGGCCCACAGAGCGCTGTCCGACCATCGCCTCTGCCCGAGCGCACACCCGGCGCCCGTGCCGCCGGGCTAGCTGCATGCACGCATGCCCGTTCCATAGGGATACATACGCACTCACACACAGGTGAACCGTTCCGAAGACCCTCCTTTTCACAATAAGCCCATTCCAAAGCCCCCGTTTTTTGTCTCGCCCGCGGCACATACCTACCACTTTTGGGGTCGAGTACCCCCCCCCCCCCCCGGGAGAGGGAGTCCCAATTACCTAATATCCATGTAAAATGACCCCTCCCCCCATGGAAATAAGTCAAACAAAAGCTGGTGTATAGGAAGCCTACATTGTAGCTTACAACATCTCATCTGTTAATCTGCAAATAGCAAATTAAGTCAAAGTCATTTTATTCAAAGAGAAAAGAAAATAATTCCATCAAGGCTATGTATCAACTTTTATCAGATTGTCCATATTACCCTGGTGACCCCATCCCACCCTGACTTCAACTGTCTAGACAGCACTCCACAAAACTAGGCTAAAATGGCAAATGCTTATTCTGTAAATTGATTACTGGACAGACCCGAGTCTAAGTGGCAAGCCGAACATGATGACAAAAGCTTGGCAGAATTGTTTGTATGACCCAATTCATTCTTGAGGCGCAATTCGCAATTTAGACACTGTCAAGTGACAGAGGTCATTCATCCCATGTCATTCATCAGAGCCTTCAAACAGATTCTACCAATTAATAGCTTGTGTGAAGGTTTCAAACCTTATTATTAGCTGGCCCTTCATCAGCTCGAGCTAGAGGAACAGCTCGCTATTCTGGGATCTCGCGTATTGGCCCGATTTCCACCGAAGCTTAACCTAGTTGAAAGGCAAGTCCAAAACCATAGTAAGTGTTTTGCAGTCGAAAACTTCAATACAGATCAATATATGAACTCTTTTTTTGTTCAAACAATGGTGGACTGGAACCATCTTCCAGACACCATAGCAACTTCACAAACAGTGGCAACTTTCAAGGCAGCAGTTGAAGACCAGTTTCATCAATACCACTAGTCTTCGTTAGCCCTCTCTCTTACCCAGTGCGCTATACCATAACGGTCCTGCACTGTACACATCCAGATCCAGATCCAGATCCAGATCCAGATCCAGCTTGCAATCGTTTCCACATCAGCTCAAGCTATAGCATGCATGATGGAATGGATAAGCCAGCTCCTGAAGCTCGAGCCGATGAGGATGCATCAAAAATAGCCCGCTATTTTTGCGATTTAGCAGGCTATCCTGCAAATAAGTCCAAGATTTGGGTGGCTTACGTGTCGAGTGTAATAGCGGGCCGATTCCATCTTCATCTGAGAACTAGCTGGCTATTCTGTGATCATGGGATAAGAAATAGCAGGCTATTCCTCAAGCTTGAGCTGATAAGATGCATCTATATATGTCATCATACATGTATGTTACCAGCATTAAATAAACAGTTTGAGAATATCTATGGAAAATGCATTTTGTTTGACTCTTAATGAGTGATCCGAAGGATTTCCCAATGCTGTATTTCTCATGGGAGAAATTTACCATATACTTTCAGATTATTTATATTATGTCAAGTGCAAAATAAATCTCTACAGGGTGTCTAAAGGCTTGTCATGCAGCTAATCAAGCCTGTACATGGGTCATTCTGCAAAGCTTTTGAGTTGAACAGAGCAATACTTCTACCAGTATATATGTGTATTGTTTAGTGCTGATCAGGGCATGTGGCAAACAAGCAGCTGTACCAATCGGCATACTTGACAAATGAAAGGTTATAATTGCCTTATACATGTAATATTTTTCAGAAATCCATACTCTACAAACTGAGGAGTTAAATCAACATTTACAAGCTAGGGCAAAAAAAAAAAAATGTTGGCATTTTCAAATCAATGTCTAATTGTTCATAATGTGTCTGGCAAAGTCAGGCATACCAGCCTCATAGAGAAACTCTGAATTGTAAAGCTTCAAGGTGAGGGTTCTCAACGTTCTTAATTGGTGAAGACTCATATATTTGTATAGTACCTGCATGAACAATGCAGTTTGGGAATAGATATATATATGGAAAAGCATTTTCATTTCCAAATGTGTGCTTCACAATGTAAAGATTCAAATCAACATTTCAACAGAGGAGTAGCAGTGTTTTTGAAATATCATACCATCTTACTAAAATTGTATCCAATGCTATAACAAGTGCCAAAATTTTGGAAATGCTGTAATTACTCTGCCTTTTAAACCCATAGCAGCAAAGAGTTTTCTGCAGCGTTAACTTAATCAGCTTTCTCTCTTTAAATTGGCAACACTTACTCATATTTTCCACTCCTAAATTGCATTGAAAAAAACTATGTATAGCATGAAGTAATGTGCAAGAAATTTGAAAAATTTAACAGAAAAATTGCCAATTTGCACATGCATGAAAATAGATGTTATACTATGCTCTGTCAATATAGAGAACTTAATGATGAATTACTGTACAATCAGATCTCTCTTA
Source organism: Echinometra lucunter (assembly GCA_029962745.1). Classification (NCBI taxonomy): domain Eukaryota; kingdom Metazoa; phylum Echinodermata; class Echinoidea; order Camarodonta; family Echinometridae; genus Echinometra; species Echinometra lucunter. The sequence goes on from CM057152.1 coordinate 40,022,699, forward strand.
TTCATACATAGAACAACATACTGTATTGGAAATAGGCTCAAAAATTTTCCGTCAATTCTGCTATTTCTGCTCATGTATAATGTGTAGTTTATACATAGAGCATTTCGGATTAAAAGATAATGCAATATAAGGCACTGCACTGCTATAACCCACTCTGGATTAAGCCTATCAGAAAGAATGAAATTGGTAGTCAATTGTTTAAAGGCACCTGGCTAACTTTGTGAGCAGCTGATTTAAAAGATTCTCAAACTAAGATGAAACATGTGTATGAGTACTTGTATTTGTACTCAGAAACCCTGAAACCAACCATAATTTGCAACGAAAAACTGTTAATAAGACGCAAATATCGATTATATTAGTTTTGGTCTCATGAGACAAATAACTAGAGGAGCATTTTCAACCAGTTCAAAAAAGACATTGGCTGCACCTCTATCCCTGTACTATACATGATATGCATACACCCACATACACACCACCGTACTATACATGATATGCATACACACATACATTGTTCAGGTGAACTCTGTGCACAAGCACGCTCTTTATGTCCAGTCTGTGCAACCGACCATTATATTTTCTTCAAACATTGGTTTACATTTATAATATTTAAAAATACTTTCCGTCGATATTATACTTTGAAACTTTCAGACTGGTATTTTTAAACTGTAACTCTTGTGTTTATACCATTGTCGAGTAGCAAAATGAGATTTGTTTAAATTCTCAGTGTTAGCCTTTTACTTTAAATGATGATTTAAAACTGCAGGTTTTAGAATGGAAAATTCTAGGAACATACAAAAAGCCATATCCCTAAATAGCATACATGTAAAAGGAGAAAATCTTTCACTGTACTTCACCTGCATGAAGATACCTTACTCCAACGTCACTGGGAACATCAGTTCTCCTTACATCAGAAATAATTGTCCCATATCTTGAACTAAGTAGCAATCCACAACTCGATATCAAAAGCTCATTTAATCCAAAGGGTAAATGGTATTTATCAAATTGTGGTGAATAATCTTAATTGCCCCAGGGGGAAGCAAGGGAAAATAACACCATGATCAGGAAATCTACCTCATTCAAGGATAAAACTTCAAGAACCAAATTTTTCTCACAATCTGATCATAGTTTGCCAAACCATTTGTCTCACGGATCAATCTATCCCTTGCAATATGACGTATGTTAGGTGTCAGATTTCAAGAGCAGTGGAAAATGCCTCAAGTCTGGCATATTCTGAAATGATATCTACTAAGAAATGAAAAACTACTTTGCAATGTAAAACTATTTTGCCTATTTTTGTCTCAAAAGGGGGATCTTGGTTATAACTTGCAGATAATTTCTGGTAGTACATCAACAGAGAGAAACAAAAACTGGAGAAAAATGTTACCAGTCACACAGAGACAAACACCTACAATGTATTTTTTCTCTCTCTCTCTCTCTGTCATTCTGTCTCTCTCATTTTCTCTCTCTCTCTCTCTCTCTTCCTCTCATTTTCTGTCTTTTCCATCATTCTCTGTCTCTCCTCTTGCTCTCTCCTTTCCTACCTATCTTCATTCATTTCTTCATTTCTTCCATAACATTATCTGTATCTTTTCCAGAATACCTCTCAAATACACACGCACACACACATACACATACTTTTCACCTGCTCTACTTCCCTCATTTCTCTCTCTCTTTCTCTCCCTCTCTCTCTCTCTCTCTCTCTCTCTCTTTCACTCCTACTATTCTGTCTCTGTGTCTCCTTAAAACTCTCTCATCCTCTTATTCAGTTCCTTCTCTGGATCTCCTACACTCGACCTAAAATGCTATTTCGGGGATTGAGTGAACAAAAGTTGCCTTAAGGGTGTTTGAATAGTTTTATCAAAGCCTGCACTACATATTGCTGCCGAATTTTAATTGTTGCGTGGCTGCACGACAATCCGTAACGTCAATCAAAGCTCTAGACCGGCTTTCTATCCATACCAGCAGGAATGACTTTTCAAAAAAAGGCTGAAATTGGAGCTACAGCTGAGCTGAATTCAATTGCAGCTGCCTAGAGCAAGATGAGAACAGCTCCGACGACAATGGCAGATCCTTCAGAGAATCTCAGAGCAATGTCTGAAGGAATCATGAAATATGAACCATTTCTATTTCCAAGCATCTGCATATAGCTGTCTGACTTCTGACCTACGGAAGAATTCTGTCTATTTTTCTTCTGTTGTTAGAATATTTAACGGGAAAAGTACCCTTACAACGTAATTAGCCTAACAAACTGATGCTTCTTTCATTACACAAAGTGATGTTGAGCAATGGAAACTTCAAGCAGTGAATGGGTTATTTACTTTTCCCAGGTGAGCTTTCAATTAAGGATTGTATAATTCATGACCTTCACGCACATCTACTATTCTTTCCATCCTTGCCCCATCTTTTCCTGTTAGATTATTCATGCCATGCTTGATTGGTTAGATCTCAGATTGAGTAATCAGTTATCCATTCATTTTTGTCCATTTTCCGAGTTAATATCTTTCTTGAGACCCAGCTTACATTATTCATCCTCTTTCCGCTAAATTTTCCTTTCTCATCATCTTTGCTCTATTTCTTTCAGGCTATTTTGATCCCATTCAGTTCCATTAAAAATATCTTGTATATTCTTTGAATTATCCTGTTCTGGTATCTTTCATTCTCTTCCTCTATCTCTCCTCTCTCTCTTTATCTCTCTCTCTCTCTCTCTCTCTCTCTCTCTCTCTCTCTCTCTCTCTCTCTCTCTCTCTGTCCCTCTCAGTCTATATCACTTTTGATATCCATGTACATGATATAACCTAAAGATTCTTCCTTTTCCTACAAATCCTATACAAAAGCAAGACTTATAAAAGTCCATTATCATTTCAAAAGCTTCAAATATTGATCCAACTTAAAAATGTAAGAAAAAAAATCCTCGCAACTGGAGACTAGCATTAAGAGATTACCTGATACACAAATGCATTTGAAAGCCATTCCCGGAAGAACTATTTTAGTTTTACTATTGATGTGAATGAATTTCATACTTTGACAAAAAAATGAACCTCACTCTTGTGTAATGTAGCACTCAGGAGATTAAATATTTCTCAATCTTAAAACACCAAAACCAGAAAAAAGTTCTTTTAAAACTTTCATATAATTTTTTCAACACTGTAACTTATAGAAGAGATACTGAAAACAATATCACATAGTGTCATAAAAAGATTATGAATAATCAGCCATACAAGTGATCAACATAAAGAATCAGACTTTGACAACCTGTTGACTCTGATTGGAGCTGAAAAAACATGCAAGGTAAAATAAACCCAAACTTGATTTTCAGATGAGAACAAATAATAATGAAATGAAAGAAGTATGCACCAGCAAGACAATATTCTTTTCATTCTTTCATTCGATATTGTGAGACCACTTCATTAATCCATCACTGCTATTCCAATTTTGTTGATTTGGTAAGGACTATTCTAACCTTTAAATGTCATTCCTCATCCTCTCTCCAAACATATCGATGAAGCTCGGCAGGAAAACGGTGAAAATCATACCGAAAATGCCAACCGATCCCCAATAATGAGACACGTATCCTGTGCAATAAAAAGCACATTATGGCTGCATAGCTACAACCAATGACAGTATGAAACCATAAAAAAGCCATGCCTGCTACTAAGCAATATCTCCTGCAAAAGACAAAAATAATAGCTTTATTTTGCCTTTATACTGTGTCTACACGGATCTAATGGAATTCTTTTATCGTCTTCTCTCATTTGGTAAGGTTGAGAGTGAGGACGAACAAGTATTAGGTGCGCTACTAGTTTGCTACAGGAAAGATCACCAGAAAGACATATACCGATGAAGAAATGTGTAGACGATGACTTTCCTTGAACATTCTTAAATGAAACGTTTCAATTTGAGAGCACTTTGATTGCCTTTTATTTGATCTCTTGATGCCTTACATCAAAAAGAGAACATACGTCAACAATACTGCCACTGTAGCATACTCATAGAATGCAATATCAGGAAACAGAACATACCTCAACAAAAATATACCGGTCAGTCCTCTTGCAGAGCACAAATACCCAATTCACATAAATCGGTACTTTCATGCATATTTGTCTTTAATATTTTCAAAGTCATTTTTCTTGTGTTTCTACAACTAATTTACTCTATTTTAAAAGGAAGGCATTATTTTTGCAGCACATTGGGTAAATAATGTGCACAAGAATGGGCACAAGCCACAGAGTAAACCTATTAGCAGAAGAAAAAAAATCAATTAAACAATGTTATGATAAATCAGGTCATGCAAACTATATCTCTTTAACCTTTTCTGAACCCAATCATATTCCACTACATATAACATATGAAGCAGATAGTTTATCATTATCTTAAGTTGGTTTAAATAAAACAATAAAAAATGAACATGGCTGCTTGAAAAAGTACAGAAGTAGATTCTCAAAATGAAAAATATCAAAGTCATATTGGCAATTATGTGATAATATTTTCACTTAAATATCACTTTGTCTTGTTTTTCTTTATAAAGTAGAGTCATCTAAACTACTAACAGAAAATTATAGCAATGAGAAGTTTATGACAAGATCTTTGTTCAGAAAAAAAAGGTCATATTTCTCTCTTGGGGTGAGGAAATAGACATTGCTTTTAATCTGCAACAGAGTACTTTTCACAATATAAATTAATGTTGGATGGAGCTATACCAGGTATGTTTTGGGGGTTTTCCAGATTATCCACAGTAGTGTTATCTTGAACCATCCTGGCAACTTTTCAGTTTTCTTAACGGGATCCCAGTTCGTCCTGGTTCTCGAAACGAACCTAGGCTAGATCTACAAATAATCATTGGGTTGTCCATACTTACATTTCCGGCTGCAATACATAAGGAACATCACTGCTATGTGCAAACGGTATTATGATTGTGATTTGTATTTAAAATGCTCTTGATTTGTTTGTTTGTTATCAAAGCGTGCCACCATGGCAAATTGTAAACATTCATTCAAAACGTGAGAAAAGAGTGAACAAGTCACCCTCCCAGCACCCCATAACTAACTGGCCCGCTCGCCAACGCAAAAATACGTACCGTAATAGCACCATGAGCAGCACTTTTGAAGCCAATTTGAAGAGAGAGAATGTCCTATCAGTACATGTACTTGTGTTGTGCAGCAAACGTACACTCTTCAAATTGAGAATTTAAAAATGAGCGATACCTTCAGCATATATAAAAAAATGGTTCCGCAAGAGAAAATTCTGTACTGGTCTATGGGATTTCGTCTCTGCAACTTTTCACTGATAACTGAAATAAGCAACAATTTCACAGTACCGTTACGTTCGCTGGTGTCTTCAGTTACGTGGAAAGCGAACACGAATAAGGCGCAGCGGATTATTGCGCAATGCAATCACAGTGAAAGCCAAATATAGATCTATGCATTAGCTCTATCGTATTTGTAAGTACAATTGATAAAGTTTACAGCATAAATCATTAATAAGTTGTTGTTTTTTTCTGCCGGGATAAGGTCTCAATCGCTTGATACCGGAACAACTGTCTTGGGGCCTTGGACCGCCGGGATTCGATCCCGATCCTGGACCGGCTGACAACACTAATCCACAGCTGAAGAGGTATTTGGGAAATCAAAAAATTGTACTCCCTGTATTGACCGCATTTAGCAGAAAAGTACACATTTCCAGAGGTTGTGAACTAATTAGCAAGGTTTGAGTCAAGTCAACATCTATGGTAGATTAATATCAAGCACCTCAATGACGAGGGTTTATGTAGATAGGGAAAAGAAAGGAAGTTCACATAAGGTCATTGAAATAATATAAATTTCAGCACGAAAATAACAATCATGCATAGTTATGATCCAGCAAAAGTTGCTTACACGAGCTGTTACTACATCAGGCATGGTGTTAGGTGACTGTGGGGTCATTCAGTGGAACAACTATTAAAGGGACTTTCATAACTGAATTGCTAACAGCCTATCAAATACAAGAATACACTCAAAATGAAAATATAAAATGCATGGATTTAATTCAAGAGATTTGTGAATTAATGTGCATGGTTCTAGCTAACATGTTCACATCTCCTGCAGATAAATATCACAGACTGCTAGGCCCACTGTTTTGTTGTTGTTGGTTTTTTTTTACCTAAGGGTTAGTTCACATTAGGCTGCTACAAAAGTTGAACCTATGCAATTCAATGAATACAAGAAATAAAAATTTATTGGATATTTTCATATCAGAATTTAAATATCAAACAATAGCTAATGGCATGTCAGGTAAGCCTTTCTGTTATCTTTGTAGAAAAGTAATGCATCTTGAAAAAGGCTTACACTTTAAATGATTTTCTCGAAGAAACATGTATGCTAAAAACTCTATTAATTCTGTCAACTCAGTTACACTTTAAATGATTTTCTCGAAGAAACATGTATGCTAAAAACTCTATTAATTCTGTCAACTCAGTGTACTCAAAACTTCTGCAAGCCTGAAAGCCTGATTTTTGGCACATTGTTACTTCCATGAAACTGACAGATGAAACTTGGTTGCAACGAATCCTTTTCAAAAGCATGAAAATGCAAATAATAAAAAATACTTCAAAATTCACTAAAATGCTAGACAGTTTGATCACCTTATTCATCAAAAACAACATATTACAAAATATGGATTTTTAAATAAAATATTAACAATCAATAGTGCAAAAATTTCCTCCAAACCTTGTACCATAATAACAAACAAATTAACAAGGTAGAGAGAGAAATATTTCTTCCATTCCCTGACAAAAGATGTTTCCTTGACCCCTGGAATACCTTACGCAGTAAGGAAAATCTTTAGAGTTGGTTGTTGACATAATTATGATGCAATGGAACTTTAATTTACATCATCTACGGGGGAAAAAATCAGTAGTATTGAGTAATTTGTTTGCTGTGAGAATGAAGGACCTTATCTTGATGTCAAATAAAAGAGTTGACATCCTCTTGGCTCAAAACAGACAGTTTATGACTCATTCCAGGAGAAGAAATCCATATGTACAGGATGTATGATAATTAATGACAGGATATCGTTTACGGTGAATATATATTTCACATGAAAGCTTGACCGACAACTGCCGACAGTTCATTCAAACTCACTAAATGTCAAAAAGGGAGAGATGAAATTGCTTCTTTGAAAAAAAAATGCCAGTATATTCTATACAAGTTGGTATGACATGAAATGCAATAATTGGAAAAAGCTGATATCAAAGTGCTACTGGCTTTCAACTCAAACACTGTATAAGAAACTGACAAAGCTAATGAAATAACAGCACATGCTTTTAAGTAAAGTCAAGCATATGACCAAGAAGTTAAATTGTGAGTTTGACTACCATGTGATATACATGTTTTCCCGGCAATATGGCATGTGAATTCTAATTTTCCTACTTTTGCCCTTATATTTCTTTGCTTTATGCCATCTTCTTCTCTTATTTCTGTTCATCTTTCAACTCAATATTTCATTTTGCTTTCATAGTAAGTAAAATTTTGAATATAGCTGTCATGGATTTATGTCATGCTTTATATTTATGTTCCTAATACGCTTTTAATCCTAAGAGTTGGGGTGCACCCAAGGAGTGTCCCAGCACCGCTCCTGGGGCACCCCAGCTTTGATGTGTATCGTCGTCACAGTGCTTTAGGCTGGTCTAAATTCAGTGACATAATTGTATTCCTTTTTTCATTCATTCATTCATTCATTCATTCATTCATTTTCAAATTCTCATAAAAACATTAACAATTTAAGATACATTCAGTAACAAAAGGGACATGCATACATAAAACCAAGAATTTGAAGGAGCCAGCAGAGGCCATTGTTGACTTAATTGAAGTCATAACGTCAAGCATGACTGGTGCACATATTCATTATGATGTCATAATGGATGCACCAGTTACGCTAGGAACTGCCCTCAGCAGTATAGATGACAGTATAAATGCACTGGGGCAGCTTAAATTTGGGATGCGAGTGCCCACAATTTAGGACGTCATCATATTCTTGTATTCAAACATGTGTAAGCCATGGTATTTCCAAACCCTAATGATAAGCCAATCAGTCCCCCCCCCCCCCCCCCCCCCATTCAAAACATTGAAATCATCATCTAACTCAAACACAAAGTTCTAAATTGATATTATGTTTTGTTTGCCTGCCACATCATCAGCATAGTCACTTTCTTCTGTCCAAAAAACTCAGAGACTTGAGTACATCACACCAAGATCATTTCAATATCTCAGCAAGAATGTGATTGCAGGTTGTTTCAAGGTTGATCTAACAGCATGAGACAAAGTTAACATCACTTCATAGTGTTAGCTTACATGCAGACTTTTAATTAAACCACCTCAAGGGAATCGCACTTGGGAAAACCGGGCCATGATCAAGGTCCGATTCACACAGAGGTGTGAATGCTTAGCTGCCTATCACTTGCAGACCTGGTTTCACCTGATCTGGAAACAGAACCAGTTCCTAGAAATACTCATGACTTATTAATAATTATGTGTATTTAAGTTAGAAGGAACTGCACATAGTGCTATATGTAACTGGAAAATAATCTATAACCCCCAAAAAGGTTATTTTTTTTTTTACTACTGCAAGAAATGCTTTCTACTACAGTTTGAATTCTGAAGAGCTTTGCTTGTTTGTATCTATCAATTTGAAATGAATAGACCAAGTTTTGTAAGCTTGTCTGAAAAGGAAATAATAAAAAAAGAAGAAATTCATTATAATTAGATCAAAACGATCCAAATATGTGATGGAGAATTCCAGCATCAAAGCATGCTTACATTCAGTACTTGTAAAAAATTGGTTTTGTGAAAAGTAGGGTTGGTTATAGTTGAACAAATCAAGGGAACAATAAATGCATCACTCAGGTTCACTCAGGTCAATAGAACATGATCAATGATTTCCTACTGAAGGTCATCATGCTGCTATAGACCAATTTGGTTTGGGTGCTGTTTTTTATGGTTATTTCTAACTGGGGGGCTTCAAGTACGCCTAACAAAAGATAATTTATGCACTGACATAGTTACGCACCTGGCTCATTGCAGAACCCATTGAATCAGTTTTTGTTCTTCTTTGGAAGCCACCCAGCTATGGCCGACATGAGTTACAGTGTTTTGGAACCGGATTCATCTATACTGAAATAAAACAGATGCCATCAAGATATCTTAATCTATTCCCCCATGGTTTGCATCTTTTCCCTTCTCTTCACTCACCTTGGATATTGACAAAATATAACATAGTCATTCTCTATGTCTTGTTTTCTCTCCTAACTTTCACACTCTCTTTCCACCTCTCTCTAAAGATTTCCTCTCACTCTGTATTTATAATGATTCACTTTCATTTTTAATGCAAATGTTCCCCCCCCCCCTCCTCCTTTCTATCTGATTTAAATCTGTGATATTTCCTTCTTCTTAGTTTTTATCTTTCGTCCTGTTTCTTCCTCCCCTCCCCTTCTCTCTCTCTCTCTCTCTCTATCTCTCTATCTTGCTCTCTCTCTCTCTCTCTCTCTCTATCTGGCTCTCTTTCTATCTTTCTTTCTCCACATCTGTCACCCTCTCCCTTATAATTTACAATTACCATCAATCTCTAACTTTATTCCTCCACATAATTATTCTATACCTAGCAGTCAGATCATCACTGGTTATCAGTGCTGTGATCAAAACTGGTCTCAAGATCCCAAATTAGGCTAAGGAGCTTAATAGCCTTTAATATTCATTTCTCCACTTGAAAATAGTGCAAAGTGAGGACCATCCCAACACTTTGAAACTGATAAAATGGATAAAAAATGTGAAATATCAACCCCCAAATAAGTTGCTTTCCTCAAAAGCAGAATGTGATTTTTGGACAGGCAGTTGAAACAAGTGTCAGAAAATTTGAACAGGTAAGAATGACACATATTTTCAAATGCTAAGGGGATTGATATATATATATATATATATATATCGATCAATATTTTATAGATCATTTGCTGAGAACCAAATGGACGTTACATGTAACTCATTGTGTTGACCATTAACATCCATCTGCCTTTCAGAAGACTACAATCCTAATTCAAAATTTGCTAATTTCCCATTCCCGCCCTATCACACTTATTTCATTACACGTTTGCCTTGATGTATTAATTTACATATTATCAAATCCATACAGCATCATAATTTAACAAAAATTATATCCTACATCTTAAAATTCTCTTGCAAGGATTGGCCAAGAATGTCTCACGTGACATAAAATACTTTCACCATGAAGATCGCGTGACGTCAGATCTCCGTATATTTTTTGCTATACCAATATTTTGACGTCACTTTTTTTTTTTTTTGATATACGCTATCGATTTTGCGAAAATGTATTACGATTTTGAAGCTGAGAGCCAGCTAGCGGCGCGGCCTGGCGCAGCTGAGCTAGGTTGTCTCTCATGCGTGTATATGTGTAATAAGAGCAAACAAAAGTGCAAACCACCGATCAACGTATGTACAAGTTCTAGGTCTAGATTTTACATTTAGTTTTTATTTTTTACCTATCTAGGCTTCTCTTGTAGGATATAAATGAAATATACCATGCACTCTTTTGGGGGCACCAGTTGAAATTATGATGTATTCTTTAGTGACTGGCATAGTTACCATTTTCTTCAGGGCTGCGCCGCTCAGAAAATAGTGCTATGCCAGTCACCTCAGAGATTCCATAATTTCAACTGGAGCCTCTCAGTGCAAGGTATATTTGATTACTATATTTACTAACATAAAAATATAATTATAGAAGTTAATAAATAATGTAAGTGGGCTCTTAACAACTTAGAATGGAAAAAATAGAAGTATTTTTTAAAAAGTATAAAAGCAGACTTGTAAGTTATACCCTTAAAGGTGAAATGGGAATAGTACAATTAGAGATTCCTAATATAATACCAAAGAGTTGTTGAGATATACTCAGCAATATAGAGACTGGTAGATGATTTGCATTTGTATAATAAGCACATGTAAAAGACAGTGACCCAATATTCTCCTGTCTTTCAAAATGCATTAGTAAATTGCAGAATTCCTCAGCATAATGGACACGTTTTAAGCACTTTTGATTGAATCACAGATATGATGTAATATCTCTTTTGAGCGTGTTCTCATTAGACATACCATATTTGGTCGTAATTGTACATCAGAAAAATGGGCTTTACCAAAAAACTCCACTGATGCATACTATAGACTTTTCAAATAGGTCAAGGAGAGTGCAGTCTGTTATAGTTCCTTTTTTCTTTTTAATTCTACAGAAGAAATATTTTTCAAGTTTTCTATCTACAGATATATTTTTTCCCTAATGTTAATTTAAGCCTGTTACCCCAAAGATTTTTCATACTAAAACAGAACAGAGTGCAATTTTTAAAATATAAAGGAAAATTGAATGCAATTTTTAAAATAAACTCTTTACCATATTCAGAGTTATGAACACTATTCCAGTTTTAGAATCAAACAGGATTTATGCACTACCTTGAAAACTAAATTCTATGATTTTTCATGACACGTCAGTGATAAATTTTGAAAAAACCATGACCCATTTTTCTCCACAGCATTGTATAACTTTGCTGCTGTAAGTGCTGTTAATGCCATGATGGATTCAGTGCTTTACAGAGAAAATTATACATCATTCAACTTCATTATTTTTCCAAGAACTTTCTTTTTTAGTTCTCATAATTTTTCCTTTTGCCCTGACTCATAATGCTTCCGGATTTCAGTATCCATTTTTTTTCTGAATGTTAAACCACCTTGTATAAATTTTATATCGCATTTTCAGAAACTTGTTTTCACTATTTTCCATTTATTTCCCATTATTTTCCATTTTAATAACTAGGAAATGCATTACAAATCTGGAGTTATGAAGTTATAGGAATCTGAAGAAAAAAAGTTTGGAATCACATATTTTCAGATTAACAAACCTCCTGGTGTAGGAAATTTGTTGGTTAAGTATCAAGATCCAGTAGAATAACAAGCATTCCTTAATTTATAATATACTTGCAAGATTTCTTTTTTTCGACGTGGATTTGAGGAAATAGTGCTGTAAATACGCACTGAAAGTACACAAATTACAATACTATCATACCAGTATCAGTAATGACTGCAGCACAAAGATAATGTGGAATGCCTGGGAGGGGGGTGGGGGAGAGGGTGAGAGTAACCCTCAAAAAAAAACCCACCATAATTTGACTCAAGGGGATCCTGGGGCCAGTATGGCTTGATCATTCATTCCGTGTGAACAAGTACTTTGCAGAGCATTAGTAATGCCTAGTTTAATTTGGCTTGCGACCAGTGTACGGAGCCTGTATCCTGCCCGTAGCCCCGTATCCATGTGGCCTCCGTGAGGAGGCAGAAGACGATTGTTAGGTTTTGTACAGATTCACTGGTTCCGCAGCCTCCTTTGTTTCGCAAGGAGTTATACAAATATGAAAATCGCAAACCCGTAGCCCATGAACATATCGTAGGTGTCATTGCACGATTCCTGCATGGGAATCATGCGGAGGCCTTGGCTGATCCTCCAGCCTGAGGCCTCCACACGGGCCCCCGCACGATTTCTGTGGGGAGGCTACGTAGATTGCACGGTTATTGTACAATCTCCGAGCGGCCTCTGTAGAGATATGCCACGGCCTACCCCCGATTGCCAATACACAAAAATGGCACGATGATCGCAGATAATGTACACAAACACCGTAGCCCACAGCCACCTACGATGTCTCCGAAAAATCATTGACTAGAGTCATCGTACGGCGCACGGGGTAAATGTAAACTAGGCATAAAGCATGACATCTGTGCTTGAGTCAGCACTGTGTAGTGACAGATGAGAGCGCAACTGAAAAAAGGTTAGTTTTTAGTAAATGGCTTTCACAGTTTCAAGCCTCAATTTACATGTAAACCTCCTTAATGTATGAAGAGTGAATAAATTTTATATCCTGTTATATGGCATATTCTGGACAATGTTCATTATTTAATGATCATATTCCTTTTATATTTTAGAAGAAAATAAGCTATAAACATTGCCGTCATTTCGTGAAAATACAAAATTCAAGGACCCTCTGTGATTTTGTTTTCACGAAGTGATGGCTCTCTGCCGCAAGCTTGTAAAACAAATGGGACTTGATGAGTGCGCATTTGACCTAATTGTGCATGATTACGTGTTCAAGTCGTATGGGACGGCTGAAAAACCACTTCGTGAAAACAGAAAATCCTTTTACTAGGTATTTTCTTGTTGAACATCATTGCCATAGTTACATAATTAGACATTATTACCGTCTGAAACTCTGTGAGGTTCAAGATGTTAATGAAAGATGTCCAAAAAATGCAAAAAACTCAAAATTGAAAAATTTGCAATTTTCCTTATATCTATCACTTCGTGAAAACAGGGACGAATTCTCTAGCTGCATGTTATAAACTGATGGATATCCTGCATTTTCAATGTCCTAAAGAGCTGGTTATGAAATATTCATAATGAATTGATATTTGTATTTTAGAGCCTAGGAAAAAAAGCCTGCACTGCCCAGTAAAATCCTGGAGGCTTGTATCACAAAGTGGTCTTGGATTTACAGCAAATTTCATACTTCCTTCACCACTATTTTACAAGGTGAATATTCTTAAGGCAGTAAATATCTCACTATATTAGTCACATTATTTTTAATAAAATTGTATATATATTACCATATTTGGAACATACAACTAAAGACAGGAATTACAATTTTCTCACAAAAACAGAAGAAAAAAAAACGAATAAGAAAGTGATGAACTTCATTCATTTGATCTCTTTCATGAACTCTGATAGAACTTCCTTTCTACAACATATGTTTTGTTGTCTATAGGTGCAACCTACGTTATGTAACAGAACACCCATATTATCATCTCCAAACTGGAACACATCCTAAGACAGACATGCAGAAGACTATCTGACTCATCTTAAAGCCAAGAAATACCAGCCAACAATTCCGGGAGGAGAAGAGATCAACACCAGGAAGCATTAGAGGATATTTTTTCCTGAAACACATACTATCCTTTCCAATCTCGGTATATAAGTAGTTTGCATTATCCAGATGAAAATAACCACGCAACCTGTGCTCATTTTTCATCCCCCATTAAAGGCTCAAGGTGGGAGGTGATAGGAGAGAGAGATGAAAATGGAATGCCCAGAAGAAAGGCTTGAACACAAATTGGGGTCAAGTTTCTTCTATCTTTAGTTGCTGTGTCATGAAATGGTAAAGAAATATATAAAGAAGTTATAACATGCCACTGCTAACAATTCAGGACAATGTTGGGACTGAAATTAGTGGTGTAAATGTAGTCAAAGAAAGGTACATACAGGACGTGTACATTTGGTTTGTAAGATATAGCAATGGTTTTCAATAATGCTTTAAATTTTGGGGTTTTTTCACTATTCTATTATCAAAACCTTCGTTCCCCCAATTTCAATCACACTTCCTATGTGAATTGTGTTGAATCAATAATCCTTCCAATATCTTCACAAGTGTATATCACATCACTCGGGTAAACCAGACAATGAGGAAGGATTCTACAACTTTGATTCTTCATTCAAATTCTACACAAAACTTGTCTCACGTCCTTGGCTTAATAAAAGTAATGTAACAGCTTGCCTCCACGACATGAATTCACAATAAAGGAATGGCAGACGTGATAGGAAGACATGACTTCACTTAGAAACTTTTCATTCCTTGCACGGCTCCAACCGATACCCTCCTGACTTTTAGGCAACTGACGTCGATACTGTGAATCAAACGTCAAGATTACAGAGCAAATATATGAGAAAGAGTAGTAGAGAGAGAATGACAGAGAAACAGGGAAAGGAAATATAAGGGTGACAGGGGAGACAGAGAAAGATGGAAATTAGAGAGTTAGAGAAAGGGGGAAACAGAGAAAGAAAAAGAAAGATGGAATAAAAGATAGCAAGGGGAAGAGAAAAGAAGGAAAGGAAGACAGAGAGGAGAAAAAGAGAGAGGCAGACACAAACAGAAGCCAAAAAAAGAGAGAAAGAAATAAACAGACATAGAGATATGCAATAGAAAAATAGACAAAAGAAAAAAAAAACAATGTTAACAAGAAGAAGATGAAGAAAAAGACGCAGTAAGAGAGACAGCAAGAGATAGGCAAAGACAGCGTGCTAGAATGAGCGTGATATATCAGCGCTTAACCAAGTCTTGGGATGTGATTTAATCAAGCAAGTGCTATCAATGGCTGGGGTGTGAGAATTTGGGCTGTAACACCTCCTCCGTAGACGTAATATTGATTCTGTCCGCCTCAGTATTGTAAATGGGAGCAGTCAGGCAGATGACTGGACGAAGTAGGATAGGACGAACAATCAGCGGAAGCCTACCTCATCGCCTCGCAGCGTAATCTCCATTTTGTTTATTTATGAATGTGAAATTGAATGAAAATAAATGGTTCCTGAGCTCCAAATTGTGACCCACTGCTGGATGAAAGCTAGTGTCCAGTACAAATTTACAGCACTTGCAAAGTGTGGAATTAAAAGAAAATAAATGATTCATGAGCTCTGGGGGGTGTTTCACAATGACTAAGACTGACTAAAATCGCACTTAACTATGGCTGGCCATTCATGCCACTGTTTTCTTTCACAATGGATCTCTCAAAGGATTTGCAAATCATGGTCACAAATCTGCTGAATTGACAATTTTTAATAGTTCAATGATGAAGAAAACAAAACATGTAAGTTCTGCAAATTTTCGACCATGATTTGCACATCCCTTGAGAGACTGATGGTGAAAGCAGACAGTGGCATGAATGGCCTGCCATAGTTAAGAGTGATTTGAGTCAGTCTTATTCTTTGTGAAACACCCCCCTGGATTGTGATCCAATATCGAAGAAAGCACATGCCATGCAAGAGTTCATATCGGTCACACCATGATGTAAATATACATTGAAACAATGTGGTTTTCCACAAACTGAGAGAAGGGAAGAAAGACAGGTACTATACAAGAAGTATATAAATGGTAATGTAAAAATAAAGACATTATTTCTCTCACAGTTTTTCCATAGATCACACTTCAATGTGAAAATATTTATGCCATTTAAATAAAGAAAACTAATTCTATGGAAAAGTATCAAACTAAAGTAAAAAAAAACATAGATAAATAAAATACTCCCTTCTGAAACTATCAGTACAACGTGACATAAGTATTTGGGTAAATAATTCCTATTTTTCATTCACATTTTCAAAGTACATGTAAAAGTAAGAATGAAGATTGTACAATACAGAAATATTCATAAAACTAACACATATCAATTATGAAATGAGGATTAAAGAAAGAAAAACTAATGTGATATGAACTATGCACTTCAGTTTTGATATCTAATAAGAAATTTTAGAATAAAATGAAATATTTTGCTTCATTTTTCAAAACAAAAGTATAATAAAAACCAAGGGACTTCCATGAGTATCCGTAAAAATTACCATTTCATAAAGATGGGTAATAATTATCAAAATGTGAATTTAGAAATGCATCATAACACAAGGGGAAAACATGTTTCAGGACAGGCATGAGACATACTTTTTTTTTCTTTCAAAAATCCCATTTCTAAATACTCTAATTTATGAAACTTGTGGGATATATAATCTGCCTGCCTCAAAATAGCTCCAGGATATTATATATTTGTGATCAATAAGCAATCTATTTGCTGATGGATGTTTTCTAAATAATGACAAGAGGGATTCCTATTATCAGAAGGGATAAACATTGATACACCTCCAAAGATGATGTATGATTTATTATCACACTCACAACATAAATTCTCGGAGGAAGACGAGAGTCTGGAATTTTATTAAGACACTTTTCCACTCTATTTTTATGTGCTTGAAAAGGTAATGTGCTTATCTTTTAGAGATGAGAAATAGCTGATGTTGAAGAATTCAACAAATAATCTTAAAACTCATCTGTTTAATTGGATATCTATAAAGTAATTTCTGTTTTGTATGTTCTATCCTCTTCTGTAGCACTTTTGGGTATGTTCTTTATGTAATTTCATCTTCTGCATTTTTTGCGCCTTTAGCAGCAATTTATACAGCCTTAGCAAAGACATTGAATACAATATTTGTCTTGATGATGTAACATCTCAAAATACTCCAAAGCTTAAAATATCAGAGAACAGTGCATCATTTTATAAGAAGGCATTAGGAATAATTACTTTTTGAGCATCATAGTTTCACTGAAAGACTGGCTTTAAAGTTGAAAGACTTCACACTTTCTTAAACTTCAAAGCTATTAGGATGCATTTATTCTGCCTATGTGTACACTGTAGACAGGAGAATTCTAGCTCATAGTTTAATAGGCCTAATACATGCAGGGTTACCAGACTCATGGTAGTATAATTGCCTCAAAGCAAACATTCATCTGAACAACTGTGTAAAACAATTCTATTACAAATCACCTCTGGATCCCTGATTTAATATGCCCATCGTTCAACAAGGGCTGGCGGCAAACCACTAATTTGTAGCGCTCTCTAATTTGGCAACGCGGGCTCAAACGGCTGACATTTCGTCAGGCTCCCTGTGACAGAATGTGGGGTAGATTCAATTACTGGATTCCATAGCATGTCAGGAAAACTTTCCCACCTGAAAATCTGGCGCAAGCTTGTTGCTTGGAAAAGAGTGTGGAAAATATGAGCTAAAAATTGGAAGTGGTTACAGGGAATGAAAGATGAAAGGAGGAAAAACAGTACCTTACAGGGGAAAGTCAGGTTGAGGAAAGATGGGTCGAGACATGAGGTAAGCACTGAGATTGCCCATTGGCATCTACAGAGGCTCACGAAAACAGACTTTCACCTTCAACCAGTCATGAGGCAAAAAAATTAGGGATATGTCCCAAACACAGATGAATAGCATGGCACAGTTGCATTCATTAGAGCAACAACAATTCCCCAAAGATCGACTTTCTTTGATAATAAACCCTAATCAAATTCCAGCTTATGGCACTTTGGGGTTTCAATATTCAACTTGAATGGTACTGTCATTCTTTACATCAGAGAAAATTCTAATCTTGTACTTTGTCTCTTGAAAAGGAAGCTGAGGAATGTGGTGAGGGGAGAGATCAAGTTTCAGATAATGTCAGCACAAGATAGTAGGCCTACATGTATATGAAATAAAAAAAAAAGAAGAAATAATGAATTTATACAAACACAAGAAATAGAGGGAAGAAAAAAATTAGTTCATATCTACAGAAGATGTATCCTGGTCTTGCTTGACAGGAAATATATCCTGGGTCTAATCATTCAATGCATTGAATTAAATGACTTTGTTCATATATTATTACATGGAACAAAATGGTACAAGAAAGGTAAAGTCACGTAATTACAAAATAAGAACAAGGCTATAGTCATAATGTGTCTTGCCACCTTTGTGTGCAATCATTCTTGGAGATAAAGTGTAACATTTGACCTCATTTGAGCTTTGACCTACATATGTGACCTTTGACCCTAAATAACACTGAGGTCCCTGTAAGGCATCTACCATCCAAGTTAGTTTACAAATGGGCTTATGGTTCAAAAGTTACCAACCCCAGTAGAAACTTGAAGGTAAATTGTAACATTTGACCTCATTTGACCTTTGACCTACTTACATGACCTTTGACCCTCATTTAACAATGAAGTCCCTTTAGAGCATCTACCATCCATGTTTGATTACAAACAAGCATATGGTCACAAAGTTATTCAAGTTTCACAGACGGACGGACTGATGCCGCTAAGGGTCCCTTAGTCTCGCTCCGCCTCAGTGGCTCGACAAAAAGTATTAAGCGTGCATATGCATGGGAGTGTGATTATTCAGGACATAACAAATCACAATACAATAGATCTATGTGAATTTTTCAAATCGAAATGAAAAAAAAACAATTTCATGCCTAAACTTACAAATCCTACACGATTAGTAGATGTACATTCATAAAGTGATGCTGAGGTGAATACAGATATTCATTTTCTACATCTAATTATTTCTCGAACCACTGAAAGTGAAAAATCACCTCTGGCTAAGCTGGTATAACTAGATTAGTAAATGCAATACAATTTAAACATCTATAGATGTTATCCCATTGCCCAGTTTTAATCTACTCTACACTGTGCGCTTACAATTTGATGTGCATATTTACATTTTTTATCACCAAAGTAGCATTGAGCTGAGCAGAGAAAAGGATATCAGATATAAGAATTGCACACAAGCAACCATTAAGTTGGAGACAGTCGGAGAATGAAAGATAGCAAGAGTAATTTAGGAAAAAGAGTGAAAGAGAGAGAGGAGGAGATGAAAAAGAAAGAGAGAGGAGGAAGAATGTAAAGGAGATAGAAAGAATGAGGAAAAGAGGGAGTAATAAACCAAATTACGAAAAAAGCAAATAAAATGGCAAGAGGTGGAAGTGAAAAGGAAGTCATATAGAAAGATTGAAAATATGAAGGGAGAAAGCTTGAATGGAGGGAGAGAGGGGGGAGCGGGAGAGAGAAATAGAGAGAGAGAGAGAGAGAGAGAGAGAGAGAGTGAAAGTTAATATCAGGCTCTGTAACAATGAGATCCATTGACCTTTGAAACTATAAACATGCAAGGGTTAATAATGTTATAATACTTCAGAGGCAAATCTCACCATAATTCTTCTTTAATCAATCATTAATGCCATCAGAATGGAGTCAAACTGATGGGCATGTTAATTGAAGTTTGATGAAAATGGCCTTTTATTCTTTCTGGTAATAAAGGATTTGATATCAATATGGCTGATGTAAACTTTTTTCCCTTTTAATTTATCCTCCTCAGTCAAAATACAATGTGTCGACTTATTTTTATCAGTGCTCAGATTTTACTTCATTTTTTTTCTTTAAAGAACACACAAGTTTCATTTTAAAAAGCCAGAAATGAAACACAAACCCCAAATTCAATATTTGGAGTTACTCTCTTTAAAAAAAAAGAGTGAATACATTCACTCTGTTTGGGGTGAATTTCAGAATATAGTGAATTAAGAGTAAGAATTTTGATATTCACTCTTTATTCACTCTTTTAGGGATGATCTCAGTGACCACCAAAGTCACCCCTCAAAGAGTGAATATCACAAATTTTACTCTTAATTCACTCTAAATGCACTCTCTTCTGAAATTCACCCCTAACAGAGTGAACGCATTCACTCTTTTTTCTTAAGAGAGTACATATCTCTGAGCTGAAAGTAAATATCATATCTTGCTCTTCCTTCCTGCTCTTCCTCTTCACAATGTTAAGGCTCCCCAGTGAACACCTGTTTCAAATTCCTCTGATTTTTGATACATTTCATGAGACCACTTTTCCACCTGCAAGCAAACTGGGACAAAATACATGTATCTACAATTCTATTCCACAAAATCGGCTATTACTGTATCGGGGGGGGGGGGGGAATTATTCAAGAAACGAAATGCAGCCTAAAAAAGATATAGATACAAAGATGCGTTCTCCATTAAGTCTATGAGCCTGATGTGCAGTTTAGAGGTAAACAAAAAGTAATTTCTCTTCAATCACTCTAAACAATAGAGAGATGGAAACTTTCAAACATGTTTTTCAAACAAATCAAAATGCATTTATGCACAACTCTTACAGCACAAAACTTTCAGAAAGGTTAAATAGTGCCTTAAAAGGTGAAAAGCCGGAAGGTCAAGCTGTAATGGGGAAATGTAGCCAGAAAATGAATATATATATAATCTAATAAGCAATTATACAGCTAAATTTAGATTTACAATAATAAAGGAGGTATCAGTGAGAGCTCCATTGATATCTCCTTATAACAATTTACATGTATATTGTTGTTTTGCTGATCCAGTGGTAGGGAAGGCAAATGAAATGCAAAATACGCCAAGTAGGGCATAACCACAAAGGCAAAGCATAATGCATGCCCAATGAATGCATATAGCTCTTAATAATTATCACCATCGCATCCCCCATCATATGTATTGGCAGACCTGGTTGCATTCATTCATGTTCATTGACTAATTTGATTGATGCACCAAATTACCTGCTGGCAAGTCAGTGACGTTTAACCTAATTCAAGATTATTAAATAATCATTCGCAAGGCCCAGAGTTGTCTGTAGGGGAGGGGGAGGCATCTTCAGATGAGGACAAAGCTGTGAAGACAGTGAGAGGGAGAGAGGGAGAGAGAGAAAGAGAGAGAGAGAGAGGGAGAAGGAGAGAGAGAGGGAGAGAGAGAGAGAGAGAGAGAGAGAGAGTGGGAGATGAAGGGATGAATAGTGAGACATGATAAAGTACATGGAGGGAAAAACCATGGCAGGCAAAATGCAAAAGGAAACACAGAGTGGTCAGGCAACCGATGATAGCCAGGACGTGTTATGAGTTTATGGTGAGATGGCCCAACAAACTCGGGGGATGGCACGATGAAATATTGCTCAAGTCACGCCGGCCTGTCACCAAGATAATGTTTGACACGATTCCAAGAGATGATTTCACCTGCGGAATAATGAGATTGTTGACCATGAAATATCATCTTCCCCCGCCTGAGAATACAATGTTTGGTTTATTAGATTTCTTTCTTGGAAATGATAAACCACAGCAGTGAATGACTTCATGGACAGAGGAAAAACACTGAGCCTGGAAAGTCATTAGTTTTGATTATCCCAAACTTAAGTGAATTACATACACTTATACAAGGCTATTACATACACATGTGTACATGCAGTGATGCACTATTCCTGAACTTTAGGATGCATATACATATATTCATTTAATTACATGTAAATCCTTCATATGCAATTATGAAGAGAAAACATTTACAGGAGTATAACTACAGACCAAGAAAAAAAAAAGAAGCTCTTGGTTTTTTTTTTTGGGGGGGGGGGTTGGATTTTTTCTTTTGTGTGTGTGTGTGTGTGTGTGTGTGTGTGTGTGTGTGTGTGTGTGTGTGTGTGTGTGTGTGTGTGTGTGTGTGTGTGTGTGTGTGTGAAAATTTCAATCGTGTGTCTTAGTAATGATCAGATGACAGCAGCTTAGAAGCCCAAGAGAAGTATAGTCCATATAATTATGGTAGCGACTGTAAGTAAATACATGTAGTTAACTGGATTCTCTACAACTTCTGGCGAAATGTAATTAGCCATTTGAGAAAACCCATGACCAAACCAAAGTCACATTATACAAGGATGAAAACTAGGGTCCAGTATGTTAGATAATTGTCTGTTTTTAGTTTGTGTGATTTGTTGGTGTTTTGGGGGTTTAATTTTTTTTTTTCAAAAGTAGCAAACCAACCCCATCTGCATCTCTGAATGTTTTTATGCTTTTTGATCACTACCACCATTATCATCATCACTTTTTCTTCTGTGACTTTCATTGTATGTAAATATGATTTTCTGTATCCTACAGCAAAAACAAACAAACACACACACATACAAACAAAAACACACAAAAATTGTCTCCACATATCTGGATATGTCAAGAATTAAAAAAAAAAACAACTAAGAAATAACATTTTATAGAACATTTCAAGAACCTACACAAAGCATTAAAAGCCAGTTGTCTAATAGTAACAAAGCCTCACATCATTTGTGTCAATTTGGATAAGCAACCATGCCATCTCTTCAATGAATTAAACCAAGGAAACAATGTCTCCACAATCAAGGGTTCCTCCATCTTTTATAAATCCATGCTGCTATGACAATTAAGATGATCAGCAAATATTGCTGGGGAGAAAGAGAATAAAAAAGGCACATCATAATTAGTGAATCAAGAACTATCCTTTACAGGTGATTACAATTTTCTAATTCTTGACAAGCTCTTCAAACGGACAGATGAGTCATTTCAAAGTGATGAAGAGTTTAACTTTCCATAATCAATTTTTCTTAATTGCTTGTCACTCATCAAATAACGGTATCTCCTTTAAGACAAAGATGTTGCCTTCAAGTTTTAAGAGCCATAATGAAGATTAATATTTTGAACAGCTAGATTGTTTGGTAAACACAGCAAGTGGACAAGGCCTGATTAAATTTGCTCATAACAAGAATGTAAGAAGAATGGCAACAAATTGCCCAGCAAATTTTTGCAGCCTCTCTGTCATTTTTTTTTTCATTATACAGATTTAGGATATACACATCTTACAGATAAATACTGTCAGCATGATGCATTTTTTCTGAATGCAGATGTACATATAATGTAGTAGAACTGTGTCTTAAATTTCTGCTTTAAATTTCTTTACAACAAAATATCTTTAGTGCTTTATGTAGTAAAATCAGCCTCATGCAGCATTCAATTAATTCTGGTCATGACATATTCTTCACTAATTAAACAAATAAATTTGCAAAATTAATACCTTCAACTCTTTTCACACTACCAAGACTTCTTTTCCATTTCTCAGCTTCATATCACGTGATTCTGAATTAAGACCGACCTTTCATTACAGTATTCGAGAGCTTTAAAGTAACAAACTGCTTCTTTTTTTCTTTTTTTTGCACAAAAGATATAAAACGACATCAGCTAACTTCAAATTCATACTGTGATAATCGTGATAGCCAAATCCTTGAATTCGAAGAAGCTAAAACAAAAGGAATTCAACCATCTTAGTCTGTATTTGTATAATTCATGTTTGATTTTACAAGACATGTTTATCATATGAAAGTGGCACTATTTTCTGGTAATTTTGTTACCAAGGTACATATACCACATTATCATGAATGTAAAAAGAAAATTGTTGGAATGAAAGAGTTCAGGTGAAAGAATGGGCATATTTTCAGAGCATTACATGTAAATGGTGAGAAAGAAGACAGGGTACAAAATAGACATACAAAGTAAAAATGTGAGTAACAGGATTACAAAGTGTAATTCCGTTACCGTGGAATTGCCCGAAAATGCCACTCGTTTCAATCCTGCCAAGGGTCTGCATACTTTTTTTTTTATCTTCAAGAATCATGTTCTACTAGTTCACAATGACAGAAGAAAAAAAAATCAATGAAACTGCATATGGAGAAATAGAACTTCAAGGCTGCTTAGTTCCAACTGTACAAATCAATTTCCTGAAATGAAAAAGCAGTCAACATAACGAGCCTCCTCAATGCTCATGATGATTTTTATTTGAAAAATTGACAAAAGCCAAATGTAATAGGCCTGAATGCATTCATATTTACTGAAAATCACAAAATTATAATACAGCAGATTGCAACAATACCTATCTTCCTCCCATCCTCTCACTTTATCCACTTAACCAACCTTTTAAGAAAGATAACATTTTATGTAACACACAGAATATCCATGAGCTGAATGCTGAATGAATGTGAAATTCACATGAAAAGGAGCAAATCATTAGTGGGATGCTTTTTTCTATGGAAATTTCCACAACTTATTCATGATTGCTGTTTGTTCAAAAAAAATTCTGTAAATCGCAAAATGTTTAAATTGGGAATCAAGCAATGACGTAAAGCTTTCACCAAATGGGACAACTCACAAGATTTGTGAAAATTGCTATTTTACGGTATCTAAATCCCATTCCCAATGCAAATCATCGTTATTACATGCTTCAGTATGCAATTTTCTAAAAAAAAAATTCTTCCTTTTTTTCCTCAAGCTCCGCTCTCAACAGAGCAGTCCTTAGGTAACATCATCCCTTGAACATCTGTTTTAAAATCTCTGATTACAGGCTTTTACAAATATTTATACCTTGGTGTCAATAGCTTCTTCTTTTTTGATCAATCAGCCTTTATACTGTAATAAATGGCTCTGACTGCTGGAAAACAAAACAAAGCATAAACAATTCTGCTTCAGCAAGGACTGATGCAAAAAATGGATGAAGTATATTAATCAAATGATTCATTCAGAATTACTGAACCATATGGATGATAAAATGCATGTTTGCTGTCATCATTCAAGGATTGTAATCAAGAATTAGGAAGGAAAGTCAAGAAGGAAAATGAAGCACAGGATATTGAAAGAATATCTAAAAGGGCAAGATAATGGACTGGTGAATAATGGGAAATGCTAGAATGTTGTTTCTTTGTATATGAAAGGTACAACTCCAGAAGCCATGTTTGTCAATTTGATATTGCTGTCTTCCCATTTCTTAAACACCTGCAGGAGACTCTTACCTCCTTCCGTCCTGTGAGCTAGCACGGCAGCCAGGCTATCTCTACCCTTTAAGCAAACCCATGCTAGGCTTTACCTATCATATTTCACTCATCTGCTGGTTTGATTGCAATTGTTGCATTCCAATTTGTACTGTTTGGCCTAGATTTAGGGTGAAAAAGCAGCAAATGTCACACATCTTTGATCAACAGCTCACTCCCTTCCTCACTTTTACTATTGAAGGTTTTTATTCAAGGACATGAATAAAAAGTGACCTTTGAGAAAGATGTGCAATGTCCTATAATCGATTAGAATAAATAAACTCTGACCTAATAAACAGTCTTCATAAATGAGTGAAAGAGGTGAAGGTGACTGTTCTCTAACATGGTTCTGCAAGTCTACATTCGTTAGACTTCTATTACATTTAAAAGTATTTGACTCAAATTTTTACTAGGTTCCTTACCTAGCAATCTTTATACTTAAATACTCAGTATTCGATGACAATACAAGAAAACTGGTGGTGTTTTTATGAAAAATGGCAGTGAAATTAAATATCATCATCAGATATGTCACAGGTTTAATGCAATATTGGCATCTTTCTTATGTCCCTAATCATATTTATGACCCTAAACTTACCTCTTCACTGTTTTCCTTGTATCAATTTTTATAAAAATCATGCAAACATTAACCAAAAAAAATCTTTAACTAAGAAATATTAGATTTTCTTTTTTTGATAAAAGTAAATGGGTACTTTTTGATTGATTCTGCTGCAGAGAAATAAAATCAAAGACCTTATTCTCTAAATGTATTTAAAAATCCAAGCAAACTAAGACCTTGTTAATTGGTCAGTATTTATTCTCTCCATTAGTTTATTTATTCAGTTTATATAATTTCCCCAGTTCAAAACATTCGCCACATCTGATGAACAAAAAAATTAAAATCAGAGCAAAAATGCACTTCTCTTTCATTCCAGACTTTGTAATAACAGACTTTTCCCCACCATTCTTGAAGGTTCCAAACTTAGAAAGACCATCCCTTTCATCCATGCTAATCTGAAAATACGATTTCATTTAATATTGCCCCTTCAGCGACGATTTTTCCAATTCCCTAATTACATAGATATTGGGGGAAAAAGTGCAGAGGATTCCGTCAGACAACGTCACGACCCCCTTCCGTAATCTGACCCCAAACACGACGAAGAGCATAATCCTGGAACCAAACAAGAAAACTAGCCCAATAAGAAGTACGCAGACAGTGCTTGATGAGAGGAGTTACATCACGTTTGAGGTGATGATAACATCCCTGGCTAGAGTAATAAGATACCTTTATATATGAAACAGAACCAAAGCTCAATCTCAATTTGGGAAGGAGGTAAATATGGAGCGACGACTTTGGAATGAGGGGGAAAGTGGGACACATCTAACGAGACATTCGCATGAAGTCGGGCAAGGAATGGGTTTTGATGAAATTCTGCCTGCCTCAGACAACTGGGTCATTCATATGTCTAAGTATACCATGCTCAGTTTTCATCAATTCTTTATAGTTCATCACAAATCAGTATATTTTGCATGTAGAGGTATAGGAGAAAATGATTGAGCAGAATCACACCATGGCTACATAAACAACTTCTGAGAAATGTATTTCTTCAGCATGCAAAAATAATGAAAGCATGTATAATGTACTTTCTTAAACAACAACAACATTATTTTGATAGGGACCTTGTGGCAGATTAGCCTTGTGCTAGTTTTCTGATGAAGTCTACTTTAATAAGTAGCTGTGAGTCAGTCGAAGGAGGTGTACACCATCATATTCTTTAAATATGATTGTTTGAAATTTTTCGTCATTCATGTATGGTTTTGTGAAATTGTTTAATTCTATTGATTCAATTAATTTTGCTTAGAATTTATTATATGTTCTGATAATTAACCCTGAGAATATGGTGCACTTAAAAACAACAGTATCAAGCGTCTAATACCATTAATGTTATGTATTATTACTATTATTACTAATAAGTAAGTGCAGCAATGAATGGGAATTTTGAATCTTTTATGGACACCATAAATTCTTTGATTTGCTTATGTCACACCAAATATACAGTGTGATGAACAAATTTCATACAAATATGATACTAGTAGAATTAGATAAACATGAATACTTCTCATCAGGCCTTGAGAAAGACAGCCATACAAAAACACATAAAGCAAAAACAATGTCACTAAAAGAACTCAAGATTACTTATAATCACATCATATTTTTAAGAACTTTGCTCATTACACTACAGATATGATTCAAAGGATACTCATCATGAACCAAATGCAAATTACCCAATGAGATACAAACATTTGTGGGGTAAAAGATGATAATCATATTCTTGCAATTAACTGACTTGGGGGGGGGGGGGTGGGGAGGAGGTGCTCCACTTACAATGGAAATCCCCTCACCACATTACAGGATTGTGGAATAAATGATGATGATATTCTAGCCATTATTGTTATAACACTGATATACTATCTGGAGCAGAGTGATCAATAATCTTCTCTGGCCCACATTTTTAAGCCCATTAACCTGGTTAAGTAAATCATCACATAATGTGGGCTGGAACTTACAGACAATACGGGCTCCTTAATAATGTGAAAAGGACGGAGTTACAACAATTTCATGCAATTAATAAATGAGTGCACAGGCTCACACTCAGTCTATAGCCCATGTGTCTGGCAATTAAGTATTAATCTTGGGAAAAATCCATCATCTAGTTTCATCAAGGTTTTTAGAATTACCAATTAATGATTGAGTTCTTCTATCTCTTACTCCCCCCCCCCCCCACCCCTCCCAACTTCCTTAAAATAAAGGGGAAAAAAATCAACATTCACAATGGTGATGCTCTCATTTGGAAAGTCAGATGCAGTTAGAACTTCAATTGTCATTATTCATCATTCTAACAATTTTCCAACTAAGAGAGATTCGTTAACTCAAATGTGAGAATATATCAAAGCTGAGCTATAAAACTGCTCTACTTTTCTTCACCCATTTATTGATCAACTTTTACACCAACAAATCTAATCTAGTCCAATGAAGAAACCTAGAAAACCATGTAGAGTTAGATGCAGAAAACCAGAGACTGTGCATGATCAGGCATCAAAATAAGCATAAGAATGCTAGTATTAATTAAATCATCCCTTTAATATGATCTTTTAGTATTGTGAAACCATCCATTCATCATGACATTTCAAAGTTGATATCAGCTCTACTTCAATTCAACCCAAATTTATTAGATTATACAGTGCATTTCAATCATCAACATGTATATTCTGCATACATTTGAACAAAAAATACAAGCTACGATGTGAAAACATGCTTAATATATATTGATAAAACTATTTTGCCTAATACAGGCTTAAATCCAATGAGCAAGAAAAATTCGCACTAATCTTATAAAAAGCTAGACGGATTCTCGACTGCATGCAGTCGAAATTAATGCCTCCACCCTCTGACAGATCTGAAATAAATATCACACATTCCTGCTGAATTTTCATAAATTCTGAATGGAGAATAATTTAATCAAAGAGTTATCACTCTCTGGTATAAGCTAAAATACTTTAAAAAACGGGTTCAAGAATGTAGCCAATAGCGAGTGCGTATGCATGTCACGTGTTCATGCTTTAATTCTACGCAACCTTCAAGCCGTGCATTTTTTGTGCAGCACTGTGCATTTAGGGTGCAGCACTGTGCATTTTGGATGCATCACTTTACCTCTAGCGCGTAAAAACTGAGACGCCATGAAAAACGCGTTCTTTCAAAGAGAAGTATCATAAGGATTTTGATGCGCTTACTCAAGGGTGTACCACACTGGCTGCGCTTGTGATGTCATAATAGAAAGCAGATGCTGCCTCTCTGTCTGTGCGATCCGACGAAATTTGGAGGGGTTTTAACATATTTTCCACTAAAAAGTCATACTGCCGACCCGTTTTATAAAACAAATAATGCACAGATTTGAATTCGTGATGTTAGTGGTGATGCAGGCATCTCGGGCATTCACAATACTGTGCAAAAGTGCTTGGAGCAAGCGCCTCGTGCTTATCGCACATTGTAAATACCCTCGAGTACACTGCATCGCCACTAACACACTCATATCCGTGCATTATTTGTATAATTGTCTATGCAATTATTGCAAGCATAGTCATGGATTGTAAAACAAATCAAGAGTTATCACAAGAACAGGCTATTTTCATGTATATCATGACCTCTGTCAGGCTCTGTGACCTTTGACCTCTGACCTCATGACCACAAAATCTAATCAGATCACTGTCACCCTAGTATGCATACATGGGCCAAGTTTGAAATTGATCCGTGAAATGGTTCTTAAGATATCATGAGAACACAAATAGGACAGACGGACAGACAGATGGACGGACAGACAAACCGAAAACATTTCCTCTGGCCACATTGTGCCAGAGGCATAAAATGGTTCTTATTTCAGCCTTAAATATGTTCACGCAGGATTTCTATCTTGAGACTACTAGTAGTTAAAGTGCATACAAGAACTTACTCAAAGCACATGTATGTTAAGAGATTTAAATTAGCAAATCATGCACCATTTAAGATTTAGTATCATATGGAGGGGGCTTTTTCTTTTTTTCCTCCCAAACCAACACATCAAAGCATTGAATTATTCCCAGCTTGCTCAGGAAATACTAAGGAGCAAGCCGACATTGTACATTCAGTGTGGGTTGTGCATTTATAGACGAATCGTTAATACCCATCTTGTAGCTGATTTTACTGTAAATTTTGTACAGGGTTTATCCCTCTAATTCAAGGACCTGAAGGCCAACTTGCTACATTGACAAGATTAAAGAAATCTGAAAAATCAAACCCCAGGGACAAAATGTCTTTAATGAAAATGTCAAAGAGTACGTACTTGTACAAAGAACTTTTCAGTGAGTTGTTTTCAGTGTCTAAGATAGTGACTCAAATGAGAGTGTGCCTGAAGCTACAATAGTCTTTAAATCAGACCTCTTTACTCTATTAGGATAACATTACTGCACATGGTTCTGAAGGCTTACAAAATGTTAGTAGTACAGAAGACTGGCTTTTAACCAGAATTCCTGTATGACCAATCTGAACAGAAGTTGACAACCAACCACACACAAACACAAGAAAAAACTTCTGTCCCAAAACTAATGCTGCCACAATGAAAACATGCCAGTGTACTTACACACATACGAAACACATTTCTGATGTAACTGGCTTATCACATACTCCTTCTAAAAAAAAAGTCAGTTCTAAAATTATTCCTATCTGACGTAATTTTTACCCTCAAGCAATCATTATGATATTTTCATTGCTATTCCATTTCAAGAATGAATTATGAATGGATGATGACTTGCATATGCCCTGGAGTACAGAGTTTGGAGTTTCACTACACTGCAGATTAGTGACAGAGGGCAGTCTTTCAGAAAAGATTTGAGACATCATATACTATTCCCTCTAAACTGCTCTTTCACAATATCGACAAGTACAAGTAGGCCAATACACTAGAAAAGTATAGATGAGATTTGGTTCTGTGCTTTGACTTTAACTTACATTGCTCCACCATTGTTTACCATAGTATGAAAAAAAACTTTAGTTCTCACGGCATATTTGAAATATGCATGTTACTATATGTTCAGTATGCTTAATAATAATGAGAAATAAATCTGACTCTTAAAACTTTGTACTTTATATATTTAATTGCCTTTAGTTTAAGTTTAAGGGTACAACACGCATATTGCATGAGGAGCTGTAAGCATATTTCAGGAAAATTAATGATATTTTAAAACTGAGTGCAACATACCTTTCACGTGTCCTAGAGAAGACCTTGTACTCTTGATTACTAACAGATATCGAAATCTATTATCATCTCCTCAATTTTCACCCCGCTTTTCACAGTAACTTATTACTGAAAGGCAATTCTTTCATTTTCCTTCCTAAAGCATATTTTGATTGACATTTGATAGCAGCGTAGGAATTATTATTATTTTTTTAGGGGCTATTTTTTTTTTTTACATTGGGGCTACCACTGAAAATTTTGGGGCTATTTTTCTTATTATGGGGCTACTTTTTCTCGCACATCTGTAACTTTTTAAAGTTTTAGACTCACTATAATGCATAAAAGCACAGAACATTTATAACCGTAAACTGTACTAGATTGGGGATTTGTACTATGAAATGTTCAAAGTAACTCAGTGATCACTGAATGATATGTTAGGATCACACGCCCAGGCCCAGCCACACTAGAAATATCCGCAGTCACAGACATGTACAGTCACAGCACTGGAGTCAGAAAGCCCTCATTGCAAGGCAATCTTTTGTGAAAAAAACAACTAGTTTTCATATTCTAGAATACACCTTCACTCCACGAAAGCTAAAAGAGACAGCCAAATATCACATTTAAAGTAAGTTCTAAACATAAATACCTTTTCATATACTTTTGGGGCGATATTACTTGTCGAATTTCGATCATCTCACAACCGACTCGAAAGACTGTGTGTGGAACTGAACTCAGAAATTGAGCCATTTTTGTGATTTCAGACTCCTTTTGAGGTGATAAATTTCTTGAACGAAATATACAGAGGCATCTGACACTATCTTGACTAAATATCATCACTGAAAAAACCGCCGGATGGCATATTGGTGGGATTCTAGGATGATATTGTGGGGGAACCAAATGGAAACTTTGTGGTAGTAGAATGTTGACAGTGCACTGCGCATGAGCTCTATGCATGTATTGCGCAATATGCACAGGCTAGACTTGCGATATCGCGAGGTAAGGTAGCATTGTTGCAATTTTATAGCGACTGACACTCCTCGATTCGTATCAATCGGACACAAAACCGCGATGCTTGTGAAGGTATTATACTTTCATGAAATCATAAAAGTTTACTCGCTCAGAAAAACTGTTAAGACTTTCAAAAGGGGCATATATATTGGGGCGACTCTGAAATAAATAGTCGCCCCAAAGCATTAGATTTTGAGAATTTTAGGGGCGATTTGGGCTGTCATGAGGGCGAAATCGCCCAGTCGCCCTCGTGTATTTCTGACGCTGTTTGATAGACTTGCATGAAACGTAACTTACCCAAGCATGATGGTCTATCTTCCGGAAGCCATTTATTCCCTTTGGTGCAGATGATCTTCGGGGGTCCATCCAACAGGTACCCGTCATTACAGCTGAAATGGATCTCTGTGTTAGGAGGAAGGGGGAGGGGCTCCATACCCTCGGGTGGATCCCGGGCTCCATTGGTAGGAGTGCCTGGGTCATCACACCCAAAAACCCCTGCAAAAAATGACAATAAAAGAAAAAGAAAACATATTTTGCACTTTGATACACCAATGCATAATCCCTAAAAGACAATAGAATCATCAACAGTATTTCATGGAATTAGGCTGTCCTTACATAGGCTGTCCTTACATAGGCTCCACAGTATCATAACATATAACATAAGTAATAATGCTAATAACTTCTCACACTCTTTAACACTCGCGAAATATAAATAATTTCCAGAAACATGGCAAAAACATATAAGTAAAATAGTGTCATCGGTGTTCTTTCCAAAAATCAAGGACCCTTTCAGTAATCACTAATCATTGCTTCTGATTAGTGCTATAATAAATTGTTCCAGTCCTCTTTTCTTCTTAACCCTCTCTCAAGAAAGATACTCTCCACTCTCTCTTACTATAACTCGCCTTTCCATTTCTCCTCCCCCTTAACTTTCTCTACTCTATCTACCTTAACAGTCCTTTTCAGGACTTACCACATGGTGAACAGTAAACCTCATCTACATTGTAAGTCTTAAATTGGTGAATTCTGACTTAACCCGTTGACTGCCCATTGATTATCTTGTTCCTCACAGGCTTTAAAGGAGCCATCCAGTTCCTGCAGCTAGTGTTCAGTTTTGAAAGGAATCTACAGGTATCCAGTCATACACTCATTACTTCCATAAATCTCACCTGGAATCAGCAAGACTAAGACAAACAAGGCTGCAATTCTCAGCAATATACTACATCTTCTAGGGATGTGAGTCTTGTCCATTTTCACCTGAGGATGAAAAAATATATATGTACAGTGTTATATATGATACAACCATTTCATGAAAAGACAATCCCAAATATCACAAATTGCTAAATGGGATAAAATACATGTACTTTTAAGTATTATCCTCACCAAGCAGAGTGCTTAGAGAACCAACAGGTGAAAAAGAAATTGCTTAAATACATGAAACAATATCTTTTGAGTAATTTCCTATCCAAGCAGAAATCATCTTATTGTTTAACCCTTTCAACACCTTTGATTTCAGTATAACACACACCTTCCATAAACCCTAGCCCAAGTCATTTCAGGCTTAGTATACAACAAGTTAAGACTACCAATAACTCAGCAAGAAATATCCAAAAGGGACATCATATCTATATTTTAACTTTTGAAATATCTTTCTGATCAAGCGGGTTGTTCATGATTGTTGACAACTAAACAAAAAAGTCAGAAGGGGTAATTAAATACAGATGCTGAAATTTTTGGATATTTTCACACAGACACAAAAGAGCACCATCACTACCTGGGGATTTCCTATCGCACAAATACAAGTGGGAGGTGCAATCTGAGAGGAAGCTCAATAACCATTGAGAACAAAGCATATTCGGCTCAAGTCAGTCCTCACTTGGAGTACCATATTTCCTGGCATACAGGCCGCACTATTTTCACCTCAAATGAGGTCGCAAAGTCAGAGCATATGTACATCAGGCATATGTGCAACCAACCAGACAAAAATGAGCCTACTTCACATCCAGATAAACAAAATAAACGTATTGGTAGGGATGTGACCACAGGTAAACTGTGCTCTACTTCTACCACGATTTAGAATGTGTGGAATGAAAGAGTGTTTTACTTACTCTTTAAAAAATCAATATATTTAAACATTTAAAAATGCAATGTGTTCTCAATCAAATGTAATTTCTCACATTCCATTTCACCCCTTTTTAATTTGTGTGAGTGTGAGTGAAGTATTAAACAGCTTGGTGTGTTTTGCATGGATGGAATGGATTGTGGGCAAGGTCAGAGAGGCACGTCCAGGGTCTCTGTTCCATCTTTTGAAATAATTTTAGTGAATTTTTAAAAAGGTAATTTCATTGAGGCAGGGGGTGGTGTGACTATTGTCCCTTCCCAATTGGATTTGGAATCAGAGAGGGGGGAGGTAGGGGGGAGGAGAGGGAATTGTTTTATAATTGTCATTATGTAATGTGTTGCATTTTATTTCAGCTTGTATGGTCATGAGTCTCCGGATTCAACACCTATGAAATTTTGTAGGCCTACTGGCCTAGTATAATTGATATAATTTGAGTTCCAATATAAGTTTTTGCATTTGTGGGTGTGGGTTTTTTTTTTCATGAATGTGATTTTTCTTAAATTATCTTAGTCACAGAAATCTACAAAACTGGATGCACCTGGTTGGGATATAGGTGAGGGCAGTCTCCGGACTACAGATATTTGGTTGACTTTACCCAAATCCTGGCAGCACAACCAGGTGCATCCAGTGTTCGTGTACTTTTGTGTAATCTGCAATTATCGTCACTTCTGCACTTTGTATATTATCTGTTTTCTGCCACATAAAATACTACTACTACCACTACTACTACTACTACTACTACTACTACTACTACTACTACTACTACCACTACTACTACTACTACTACTACTACCACTACTACTACTACTACCACTACTACTACTACTACTACTACTACTACTACTACTACTACTACTACTACTACTACTACTACTACTATTACTACTACCACTACTACTACTACTACTACTACTACTACTACTACTACTACTACTACTACTACTACTACCACTACTACTACTACTACTACTACTACTACTACTACTACTACTACTACTACTACTACTACCACTACTACTACTACTACTACTAATGTATCTTCATATGTGTACCTTGATATTTGTTGTTATTGTATGTTGTGCAGTGTTTTCATGACATTTTGGAGGTGACCGAGATATGATCATGTCTTCCTTTTTAGCCGAGTGGCTAGCATGGTTAAAGCTTGCCCACATACCATTTAATTTTTGCCTTAATTGACCACTGACCGACTCATTTGCACCTCATAACAAGTATAACATACACATACTGATTTGGTTCAATTCAGTTCTGAAGCGTTACGTCTGGTTCCAGGGTTTTGTAGTACTAGTAGCACTACCTACACATATTTATGTTAATTTTTTTATTTTTTTTTTTTATTTAGTACCATGTGTTCCCTGCATGTACAATAAACATTTCTTAATTACGATGTCAATCAATGATACTGTTTCACATGATGACCAGTTTAGCATCATAAGAGAGGTATAACAACCTAGTAAGATGTGAACCTGTTATGCAAGTTGTCTTCATTTTTGCTATGGAACCAATTAAACTGTAAATTTGGCAACCTAAAGAGATCTGTACAAGTAGCCCAGCTGGCAAACACAAAAAAGGCCACAAAGTCACAAGCCCTAAGTGGTGTTACTTCCACAAAGTTTCTTAGATAACCTTGTACCCATGATAACCTACATGAATACAGGGAAAACTGCTGACAAGAGGAACACAGAGGAGACTCAAGAGCAAGAGTGGTGATCAAACAAAAATTCTGAGAATTTCACATGATCAAGATAATTAATTCCAATTGAAGAAATGGGTAGGAAATAAGATATTTTATCACCCTAGAGTGCAAAAAGTAAATATTCTCCAAGAATTTGATGGTTACTGTAGTGTTTTCTATCCTCAAGTATCTATGTCAACAGCCACAATTTACACATTCACCATACCATGCTCCCCTGCTCTAATGGCTCCATGAGAGGCCTTGCTCAGAAATGTGCACCATCTCAGAGGTTATCATATTCAAATGATAATATATTATGCATAGATCAGAAGCACGCTGCAAGGTAAGGAAAAACTACTGACAAATTTTGCATTTTTAAATTAGAAAACTAGAATCTAAAATTTTTATGACGTAATGAGATAGCATGGAAAACTAGCAAACTCTGAAGTAGTCTACAGCTCCAGGTAAAAGCACATTAGAAAGGGTGATTTTGACATTTTTGTTTTTGTTTACATGGCTCTCCACATAGCTGAATGGGAGCTACATTGTAAGTACAGCTTGTGTCAGATATATTACAAAGTTACAAACATCAAACTCGTACAGCTAACTGCAACACCCCTTTAAGTGACTACTCTCGAAAACATGCCAATTCAACTTTCCTAATTTTACATTCTTTTTTTTATTTTTTTTTTATTTTGGAAGCATTCTTCATTTCTAGCTTAAGCTTTTCATGGATTTATTCCGATATTGCACAAATAGCTTTAAGTGCGGTCTTCACGGGGCACGTGAACGATTTGCGAAGGAAAAAATGGCAAAGTCCAACAGTCGCATTTTATGCTGCAAAAGCTCGCAAAACGTGCACGGAGGTTCGGAAGCTTCACAAATCGCTCGCAGGCGTTCGACGGATATTTCAAAAAAATTTGAAATTTCTTGCAAGCGTTTCCCACATCCCAGGGCGTTTTTATTCGTGATTTTTTTCTCAAACATGTCTTAAAAGCTTCGTCATATGCGCAGGACCTGCACACATAGAACAATTCGCACAAACATATAGGAAGTGCTTCAATGGGATTTATAGTACACAAGAAGAGCTTTTATAGCTACAACTTTCATATTACTTACAACTGAAAGGTCGTCGGTACCTCAATTTGTAGGTTTTGACATGCAGATCAATATGGAACAGCTCAAACTTGTGTATTTTTGTATGGAAAAATTGTCACCTTGTTTGGGTTTTACATAGACAATTGTTCTTTGTGCTGCGCAAGACATGCACAATGTTCGCAAAGTCTTTGTAAATCCCCAACCAGATCACAGAAGCTTGCCGAATGTCTCGCACAAGCAACGAAGTTTGTCCGATTATTGTTCTTGGAACATTTGCGTTGTTCGCATTTAAGTCGCATGTTCTTCATGTATGTTGACTGGCCGTAGTTCAGCCACGGTAAACGTGACATTCGCACATACGTCGTGAGAACTTTGCACAAACTGTGCAAGAATGTTTACGACTCCATTGTTGCGAACTTCTCCCAATCGAATTTTGGACTTTGCCATTTTTTCGACATTCGCATCCTCATACTTGCCAACTCTACCGATTTAGGCGGTAGACTACCGCTTTTCATGGAATTTAAGCACCTACCCACTTTGAATTCTCTTTTCAGTAGAAACTACCGATTTTCATCATTTAATGGACCAAAAGTTTTTTT
Organism: Echinometra lucunter; assembly: GCA_029962745.1. Taxonomy (NCBI): domain Eukaryota; kingdom Metazoa; phylum Echinodermata; class Echinoidea; order Camarodonta; family Echinometridae; genus Echinometra; species Echinometra lucunter. The sequence continues at coordinate 40,060,076 of CM057152.1, forward strand.
TTCATGCCTTTTCATTGATTACAGGCCCCATCATCCAATATCAATCACACTTTGAAGGATTCTTTTGTTTTTATTTTCAAATATATGAAGTCATTTAACTTCAAATCTAAAAAATTCATAACTAATTTTCCACAATATATCTCAGTTTAAGTATAGAAGCAGTATCTTATCAGTCACCTTTCAAAATCAAACATTTTAGTTCATCATGATGCCCATTATAAGATTAAAAATATCGAAATTTTCTGAATTAAGGCAGAAGGGGGAAAAATACCTTGGCATGTTTGGAAGCTTTGTTTTCAGATTTCTTGGAAAATCAAGAATATTCATTTACACTGTCTTCCAAGATTTCAAAGCTGAAAAGTGCGAGCAGTGTCATCTAATTTCGAAAGCAAGAATTCAAAGTGTATGATAACACCCATTATTAGTTTCCAACCATCGAAAGCTTTTAAAGACGGAAGGTAGAAATAAATGCTTTTGGAAACTTTATTTTCATTTTTCTTAGAAAAGTGAGAATAGTCACGATACCTTTCAGGATTTCGAAGCTGAAAAGCGAGAGTGGTGTCATTTTAATCATGTTTCAAAAGCAAGAATTTAATTTACATCATGATGCCCACTATTAGTTTCCAAATATCGATATGGAGGAACAAATACATAATCATTTTTAAGCAGTGCCAGAAAATAGTTGAATATCAGAAATAATGTCTTACTTTGAAAGGCTGCTCCCCGGGAGATTTTTCAAAGGATTGTCCAAATACAAATTTGGAACAAGTGTCGAAAATAATGAGGTACATGTAGGGCTACAACAGATCAGGACAACAGATTGTGAAGACGTTCCTAAAGTGCTCTAAAATATGTTTGACTATTCAAAAATATAAAATCTTCCGCTCGGTCGCAATGCTCTCTCGCATATAATGAAGAAGGTAATCAAGTTAATTTTCAGGTATAAGGCGCTCCCAACATAATACCCTGGGTCAGCTAGACTACGAATTTCAGTGCTCACAGCATTTTAGTAATTCCTTCCTGTCCATTCCCCGGGGGGATATGTCTCATTGAGGCCTGTACATCATCCGCGTAAATCGCTTTCTGAAAAGCACCCTACACAGGGATCAAATTAGGATGGAAATAATGTATTACATCTCCGATTTTTATACCCTTAACCCATAGAGGTACAGCGTCTCCTTTAGGAGACACTTTTGCAGTATCTGTTGGTCTAGAATGCTGGGCATTACACATTATACATGACCAGAAAGAGAAAAATTCACTGAAAAATTTGAGTTCATTCACAACGCGCCGTATGGTGCGGCATTCTCAAATTAGAGCAGTTTAATTGTAACTGATCATTAAACTCTTTAAATTGACAATGCAGTGAATAATATGTAATCACTATTTCTGTGTTCAAATTGGCAATTTCCCATTAAATTTTACAATTATACTTCATTTTGGTTTATGTTTTATCCATATTTATTTTTTCAAGCTTATATGTAAACGTGGAAAAAAATCATTTGTATTGCCAATTTGAGGATTGAAGATGATTAATTTAGACCTCAAGAAAGCTCTGTACTGCTATGGGTTAACGGGGATTTTTATGCAAGGATTGCATCATTTTCTCCTAACTAATACGAAACAACAACAAAAACATCGTTTGTACGTATATGCCCAAACGTACGTACGTATGTGGTCGATCATTTGAATACGGCCGGTTGAAATGCGAGTAGCGAATTCGCTGATCTCCCCGCGAAAACGCGGAGGCGAGCGCGAACAGAGATAGAGGTTGGCTGCTGCAAGATTTTCAACCGAGAGGACCTAACGTTAGGACCCTGGATTTACCTGAAAATGAAGAGTTAAAAGGAATTAATCATAAAATCGGTAAGCTACATAGCTATAGGATAGCTATCATGATTTTATTCTGATATTACACGATAGCTATAGATTGCTGCCATAGGCCCCTGTGTTGAAAGATGTGACCTTGAAATATTGTGCCTCCAAATCACACTTTCTCATGCCCGGTTAACCCTGCAAACTACCTTCCAAGTTCGCCAGTGGACCAGTCGATCAAACTGTGATATCAAAACCTGAAATTTATTTTTCAAACTCAAAATATCGACTTTTGATTGATACGGGATCCTACCTTCTTGTTGATTTCGCCGCTTGATTAATTTCCATTTCAATAGCGCGACCTCCGACATCTACACCCGCTGGTGTCGGCCACAGGCACGCTAGGCGAAGCAGCGTTGCACTCTCGCATGTGTCGGCGAACGCAGAGTGCGTGCGAGAGTGCAATGCTGCTTCGCCTAGCGCCTGTGGCCGAGACCAGCGGGTGTAGATGTCGGAGGTCGCGCTATTGAAATGGAAATTAATCAAGCGGCGAAATCAACAAGAAGGTAGGATCCCGTATCAATCAAAAGTCGATATTTTTAGTTTGAAAAATAAATTTCAGGTTTTGATATCACAGTTTGATCGACTGGTCCACTGGCGAACTTGGAAGGTAGTTTGCAGGGTTAACCGGGCATGAGAAAGTGTGATTTGGAGGCATAATATTTCAAGGTCACATCTTTCAACACAGGGGCCTATGGCAGCAATCTATAGCTATCGTGTAATATCAGAATAAAATCACGATAGCTATCCTATAGCTAAAGCTACATTGAATAGGTCTACTCTGTAGTGTATAATATTTTTATATTCATGAATAAAGGGGGAAAATCGCTGATTTGAGGTAGTTTTACATTGTCTTGCCCATACACCAGCGGGGCACTTCTAAAAAGGAGGAGTGCCGACCCTACCAAAATACGAGGCTAACGACGACTGCTGCACCCTCATAAATCCGCGGACGCGCATACGTGACGAACAAGCAAAACAGACAAACAGATCAATGTCACTAGAAGTAGAAGTAGGAATATGCCAACACAAATAATCACACGTGGGACCGTACTGTTCCCTAGCGCATCCGGTTGAAAAAAGGGTTGGGCTAAGTCAATTTGTTAAACCGTTTCATTTGAATTTCATTCACAAAGGCACCTTGAATGACTTATTTTCAAAATACACTTCAATTATTCGATGTATTTTCTTACCCATCAAAACTAGTAGCGGCTGGTCACTCCACTGTGTTTTGTTTTGATTTTTTTCTCTCAAAGCTGAACGTAGCAACCTAATTCTCGTATGAATGTTTACTGTTTTGTTACGTTTTTTTCTTCTGTAGTCTTTTATAGATTCCATAAACCATAAAACGATACATGACAATCAACATATCATGGATAAAAAAAAAAAGCAAATAAAAGATAACGGAGATCAGCACTGCACTTCCATCAAAAATGGTGGGGGAAAATAAATAAAGACAAAGGCAAAACGAATTCAATTCAATTCAATTCAAAATGGTTTATTAAAATACTTTCATTGCGGCAAAGCCGAATTGCGAGAGTTTACAAGACATTTCAATAATACAATGACAATAGATACAATATATATATATATATATATATGTATGTACATAAATAAACATGAGAGATTAGATAACAAATTCAAAACTGAAATATACAGTGCGTCCCAAAAAAAACTTTACACTTTTGAAATGGCTGCCAAATGAAAAATACATGATTCTGGAAGAAAAGATTTATATGTACGGATAGCTCATGGACTCAACTTTCATATGAGACCAAAAAGGCCGAAAATAATTCATGCTTGGGTGAGCACTGCTCACTTAAGCATGAAAAGGGTATGAAAATTAGGTTGCGCAGGAATTGCACCTTTCAATTTGTGAGAGATGAGTCCTTTGGAGGTTCCAGAATTGAGGGTGATATGATGAATTCATGATCAGTTGCAATGAGTTTAGGTTTTCTGAGTGAATTTTATGGTTTATTAAATCAAAATTTTATGCATGAGTGAATTGCATTCATTATTTTAGCATTGTACCTTTCCCTAGTAGACTCAGTGGTGTGTTCATGGGAGTCAGGATTGGGTGGTGGTACAAATTGTAGGGGAGTTGAGATAGGGTAAGACTTTGTTGGCTAGATGGGATAAGGGTCAAGAGGGACAGTATCCCCCCCCCCATCTCTCTCTCTCTCTCTCTCTCTCTCTCTCTCTCTCTCTCTCTCTTGCTTCCTGTGTGTTGGTGCATATCTTGACAATTCACATTCTTTGGTCTCCAATCCAAAATATCCAAACCACCTTCCCTTATCCCTTATGAAGAGAGAAAGATTGTGCATCGAAGGAGGAGGTGGACATGTGGACCATTGAACTCTGACAATTGAACCATTGAGATTCTGATTTTTAGTTTCCATCATCATTTATTTTCCCCCTTTTTTTCTTTTACAAGATGGATAAAGCAGTTGTAAAATTGAAATGAATGAAAATCAACTGAAAACAAAGATTGACATGTTCATTTTACCAATTAGTGTTACACTGTATCGTTTTTCTTGTCCGAAACTCAACTGCTAAAATGACTGGTTGGTTGGATAAACTTTGATTGAGTGATTGACTGAGTTATTGATTAATTATGATTGATTTATTGAAAAATTCATTGATTGAAACAGCTGAATGGTGATTGAATGCTTGATTGGTTAACTGATTGACTGATACATTGATTAGTTGACTGATACCTAAATGTTGATCGTCTAACTTCGGTATTGATTGATTGATCGATAGAATGCGATTGACTTCAGGTGTCAATGGGTGAATCCAGTCCCAGTCCAATTGGGGAAATGCAGGTAGAATTCGGGATAAGGGAATGTGGTCGGGATATTTTGGAGAGGATACCAACGGATGTGAATAGTCAAGATATGCACAAGCACACCCAGGAAGAAAGAGAGAGGGGGGGGGGGATGCATGTCCTCTTAACCCTTATCCCATCTACCCGACAAAGTCCTACCTTACATCTCACCTCCCCTGCACCATGTACCATCGCCCAATCCTGACTCCCATGAACACACCACTGAGTCTACCAGGGAAAGGTACAATGCTACAATAATGAATGCAATTCCCGTTCAATCATGCATAAAATTTTGATTTAATAAACCATAAAATTCACTCAGCAAACCTAAACTGATTGCAACTGATCATGAATTTATCATATCACCCTCAATTCTGTAACCTCCAAAGGACTCATCTCTCACAAATTGAAAGGTGCAATTCCTGCGCAACCTAATTGTCATACCCTTTACAAAAGTGAGCAGTGCTCACCCAAGCATGAATTATTTTCGGCCTTTTTGGTCTCATATGAAAGTTGAGTCCATGAGCTATCCGTACATATAAATCTTTTCTTCCAGAATCATGTATTTTTCATTTGGCAGCCATTTCAAAAGTGTAAAGTTTTTTTTTTTTGGATGCACTGTATATCTAATAGGCTACCAATATTATTTCTTAGCGATCATACAATGATAATAGCGGTAATTCTGTAAGCATGAGCAAACATGGAAATAGAAAAGTGGATAGGTATGTGTGAGTGTGTGTGTAATAGAGAAAGAAAAGAAGAGAGAGGGGAGAAGGGAGTAAAGTAAGGGGGAAGAATAGCAGTAATGAAGAGGAGAGGAAGAAAGAGGGGCAGAGAGAGAGAGAGAGAGAGAGAGGAGATGGAGAAAACACACACAAAATGAGCTAAATGAAACGACTACCATCGTAGAGATCGATGACTGTCATGTACTCAGTGCCAGTAGTTATACTGAAGAAATAAAAGTACTGTGGAAGAGAGAGAATTATAAGAGGAACATAAGGAAAACAATCAAAGGCTGGAGGGACACTAAACACAACAAAAAAGTAATTCCCCCCCCCCCCTAATTCAAAATAGCATAACTTTTTAACGAAAAAGTTTTGAGCAAAATAATTTGGCGGGAGTGTTCCTACACTTACTAATTTCTGTGTGAAAATGAGATTGATCCGTCAAGTCATGCATGAGTGAGCACTGAGCAGACATTAAAGGCAAAGATGTCACTTTTCGAAAGTCACAAGAGTCTTTTGGGGTGTCTGTGAAACAAAACTTTGACAAATTTGGTCTCTTCGATTATTTGACCCAGTGATGCCTATCTCTGACACTTTTCATGTTTATGACAGTTGGGTGAACACAGTTTTTTTTAGGAAAATGATGTTCAGCCCTCCTAAATCTACAAAATCCATTCAATTTATGGAAAGAACTGGCATCAACCAACACGAGTCAGCACATTATGTGAAAATACCGGGTAGTCATTTTTCCGGTATTAAAAAGTAAATTTTTAGCATTTATTGCTTCATCGTTAACAATTTATTTTCTCACTCAACCATGGTGCAACCCTAAAAACATCAACAGTAGTTAAATAAACACCAGAAAAATCTCGTTTCACAAACCCCCTAAAATGACTCCTGTGACTTTTGAAAAGTGACATTTTTGCCTTTAATGTCTGCTCACTCATGCATGACTTGACAGATCAGTCTCATTTTCAATCAGGAATTAGTCAATAAATGCAGGAACACTCCTGCCAAATTATTTTCCTCAAAGCGTCTTCATTAAAAAGTTATGCTATTTTGAATTAGGGGGGAGTTACTTTTTGTTGTTGTTGTGTTTAGATGGGATTCATGGTACACATCTTAAAGAGAAAAAAAAGTCATAGAAGGAAGAGATGAATAATGGGGGGGGGGGGGGGGGGAATAGACTATATGTACCTTATTTTGGATGGCGTCTGAGTCTGACTTCATGAAGAAAAACGCTCAAGAGCAAGACAGAGAGAAGTTAAGAAAAAGGATGGCTCTGAAATTGATCAGAGCTGTGTATTGATTACGATTTGGGTGATTTGGAGGACTCGCGGGCCCTATAAGGAAGAATATCTGAAAAGGAAAATGAGAACTACATCTGATTTAAATTTTCAAACATTATCTGCACGCCAGCTCTTGTAATGACGAATAACACCTTTTATTTCACAGCTTATCATAGGTGCCAAAAGTGGGGGCGGGGGGCGGTCGCATCGCCCCAAAACGAAAAAGTGGAGGGGCAAAATGCATTTTTGTCCCAACCAAAAATCCCCCCCCCCCCACACACACAAATAATAATAATTCAGCAGTAGACCATAAAGGAGCCGTACACAGAATTTTTGTCCGCGGGGGGGGGGGGGGGGGGGGCAAGAATATGTAAAATGTTCAAAGAAACATGCAAGCGAGGGAACGAAGTGACCGAGCTGGTCACGAGGGCACTTTTGCATTTTTAAAATTGAAAATCGAAGGATCTGGTGCACACTTTTGGTGGAATTTTGGCAAAATTTTCAGTAAAAAATGTAAGTCTTGTAAATTTTCCATCCCCAGCTTTCAGAGGGAAAATGAGGAAAACTTATATTTATGTCATTTTCATTCTCTCCTGATGTATAGTTACATCACTACTAGAAAGTGAAACTCATCTGGATTGAATATACTTTTTTAAGAACTGTATCATCTGATTAAAGCTTAGTATGGTTGCGTTCTACATACACGACTCCTTTGTACTTTGGTTGGTTTGCCTGTTGCTGTTGTTTTTTTTTTTGTGTGTGTGTTTTGTTTTGTTTTGGGGGTTTTGGGGGGTTCTGTTTTGTTTCATTTGTTTATTTTCTTAACGGAAATCCATCCTTAGTAGCAAGTTGTCTTAAGTAGTAGCAGATCAAATCAGAAAAATAGATTAAGGGTTTTGAGATACACTGGACAGAAATAACAAAAGAGAATATGATTTGTTGGAAAATCGATGTGACAGTGATTGGCATCTCGTTCAAGTATGTGTGATGTCATGATTTTCATCATTGCTTTTCATAAAGCCTGCTTAATGTCGTCATTTACCTTTTCGTCTCAATTAACTAATCCTATTGCTGGTGCTCAAGCTATGTCATTGTTAATGTCCAGTAAAGTAAATATGTCTGTTCCACCACAAAGGTTGACAAAAGCAATATTTTGATTGTTTTGTAGAAGGCATATGAAAAGCTATTCAAAAAATGACATCACATGTTACTTTAAAAGAATCATAACTATTATGTCCGCATTTTTTTTTTTCTTCATATATTCTTTTATAATTTGGCTATCACTCAAGCCAAACTGCTCATGAAAATTTGGATTCCCGTGAGATTCCCAAATCACCTTTCATTGCAAATATTGATGACTGTTCATGAAAACCTCTCTGTAGAATACACTGCAATATGCTGCAAAATCTTTTTGGTGCGGATAGAAATGCACCTTCACCGAGGCCTCGGTCCCTTAGCAGGTCCATGGGTTCCTTGTAACTTTGACTAACGAAAACAATGGTATGTATTTTAAAAAAAACTTGAACAGCCTCTCATGGAGCTTGGCATAAAAGGGTTAAAAAAGAAATAGTGTATGAAATAAAACGAAAAAATATATACACATATATAATATATTCCTGGGCGGCGGAGTGTCTTTCAGAATGGGGGGGGGGGGGCACCGGCAAAAAGAGATATTTAAAAAAGGGCACTTACAACGGTGAGCAGGAGAAGGAAAAATAGCATTTTAAGGAACTGTAACGAATTGGTATACCCCTACCTTATATTTAACACACTTTTTAAGGGCCATTTTTTTTAATTCTTTTCTAATCTTTACATAATGACTAAACACAACCAAAAAAAGTCCCCCCTCCCCAAATTCAAATTAACACAATTTTTTAATGAAAAAGTTTTGAGCAAAATAATTTGGCAGGACTGTTCTTAAACTTCTTGACTAACTTCTATGTGAAAATGAGATTGATCCGTCAAGTTATGCATGAGTGAGCAGACAATAAAGGCAAAAATGTCACTTTTCAAAAGTCACAAGACTAATTTTTGGGGTCTGCGAAAATAAACTTTGGCGAATTTAGTGTCTTCCATTGTTTGACAAGTGTCACGTATCCCTGACACTTGTCATGTTTATCACAGTTGGGTGAACACAATTTTTTGGAAAAAAGTGAAGTTCAGCCCTCCTGAAACTACAAAATCCATTCAGTTTATGGAAAGAATAATTATTGGCATCAAACAACATGAGTCAGCATATCAGGTCTATGCGAAATTACCGGGTAGTCGTTTTTTTCCGGCATTAAACAGTAATTTTTAAAAAAACATTTCTTGCTGCATCGTTAAAAATGGGCTCACTCAACCATTACACAACCATGATAAACATCAACAGCACTTAGACATACACACAAAAAAATGCTTGTTTCACAGACCCCCCAAAATGACTCTCATGACTTTTGAAAAGTGACATTTTTGCCTTTAGTGTCTGCTCACTTATGCATAACTTGACGGCCCAATCTCTTTACTGGCAGAGTTATCATAAATGGTAACAGTGGCGTATCTAGGGATTATGGCGCCCGGGGCGAACAATAAATTTACCCCCCCCCCCACCCCGTGGCCAAACATATCTACTTTATTGTTCAATCGAGGGAGCGAAGCGACCGAGCGGAAATCATTATCTTTTTTTTTTTCATTTCTAACCGTACCAAACACAATTTCTTGCGTATATTACCCAAGACATTTTGCAACTGACCACCGCAAATGAGCGGTTGAGAAGTCAGAAGTGTGCACATTTTCCATTCACCCCCTTATACATTGGCAGTAAAATAAAACTAAAACATTTGAGAAATAAGCCTAATCGAGGAATTTGGCAGGCCAACTGAAAGTTGAGATTCCTCAGTTGTAAATGTTGAATCTCATTATCTCTCGAATGTTGTTTTATGCATTGGCGGCGCAATATTGAGAGGGAGATAAATTTTCCATGATGGCGAGTAAAGCAACGATAATTGCATCTTTATACATGTCAAATTTTGAACCCTTTACCTTTTTAAGAACTATACGGTATGCTGGGGGAGTGAAGTTACGAGATCTTGAAAGAAACTAATTATGCGAAGGAGCAAAGTGACCGAGCTTAAGAAAATTTTGCATTCTAAACCATCGAAAACTGTATTTGTTATGCATTTACACTGCCGATGGGGGCGCATAATCCTTAAGGTTTATGTTTTTCCTCATTCCCCCACTTCCCCCCCCCCCTCTCTTTTGAGTTGCCTTTGCGCCCCCTCAAAGTGCCGCCCGGGGCACTTGCCCCCCTTGCTCCCCCCTAAATACGCCACTGTCTCTCTGTGTGCTTCGGCGCATAAATGCAGAGTCAAATAAAAATCATTACTTGGTACAGTTCTAAGGGCGAAAATTCGTAACCAATTCCTCCGTATACAGAGCTTCATTACATTTGCTTTTATCATCATATCATAAACATGATAAAAGAACTTCACTGTCTTCCCGTGTCAAAGAGAATTGAATACAAGGTCCTGCTCCCGAATATATTAAGGATCTTTTCGTATAGTGAAGCAGTGCCACTATCTTCTTCGATCTTCTGCCTCCACTATGCTCGTAGTCCTTCGGAGCAGAACCACCCTCTATGAGGATCATGGGGACGTGGGGATCGTGCTTTCGGACATAATTTATGAGGCACAAAATGTGGAATAGACTGCCCAGCCCGGGGGGGGGGGGGGGGCACTGTTATAGTACAAGGTGAACACCATGCTCGTACAGCATGGACTTTCAAAATGGACCCTGAACAAGTCATTATCCTTCGATCTCAGAATACCCTAAACAAGTAATTTGTCATGTTTTCCCCACCCTCAACAAGTACATGCACCCAAGCTGTTGTAAAAGTATATTCTTTCTTCCTGATTTTTGCAATTTTGATACCCTTTTCACTGTACATCGCCCGTCCGTGAAAAACAACCCTTTTTCCTTTTTCCCTCGTTTTCGTGTACGAGAATGGTGTCCACGTTGTAATGGCAGTGCCCCCCCCCCCCGGCTGCCCAGTGACATTAATTGTCATACGACATTCCAAACAAGAATCAAACCTTTTCTTTTCACTAACTACAGCTACTAAGAAGAGATTTTCTTTGCTTCTTTGTTTTGTTTCTGTTTTTGTACATTGTTTAAAACTGTTATTACTATTATTTTCTTTATTGAGATCACTGAAAGTATTCTTGTTGAGTACTGTTGTAGAATGTGTGCATTACAAATATTCATGATTATTATTATATATAGACCCTACGCAGTTACGCAGAGTTTATAGTCAGGTCTGTCTGTAGCTGATTGACTATCAAATTCAGGAGGCGAGTGGAGTCCTAGGAGTCCTAAGGAGGCATCCATTGTGAAGGGTAGCTTTAAAACGTCTGCTAACTTCAGCTTCACTAACACAGGTGACTAATGTCACATGACTTCACGTCCCATTGTACTCGTTCCTTCTTATGATCCATTTAGTAGTGTCTACTTCTACTAGTATTTTTAATATTATGGAAATAAACAAGTTTTCGTAAATAATTTATGGTATTAAAATTTTAAAAATTATATCAATATCATCTAAAAATAATTATAATCATCATAAAATTGGACAAGGTTACAAACAGTGGATGCCAATTTGAAGACGAAGAGATTCTTACTGATTTACGAGCATGCGCAATCGCTCTCTCCGTTGACCTTAGGACAGTGAATTCGGCAGTATTGTGAACCGATATGAGATGAGAATGGGATCATTTTCCTACAGATTTCATTCCTGTTATCCAGTTATTGTTGAGTGATAAAACATGTTTAGTAAAAAATCACACGGTGACTTCAAGAAATCTGGTCAGAAGGTGCTCGATCTGAAGAAGGATGTGCTCTCTCGGCTCAGACACCTGCGAGTTGTGATTGGTAAGCGGGCGAATATAATTTGCACCTATAGATCTATTAATCTTGCACTGTACTATTGATGTTACACTGTAACACAGTTAGGCCTAACTTTGTTAGACCTATGTGTCCCAGACTTGATTAAATCATTGGCAAGAGGTCTGGTCTTATTTAACTTGACATTACTTAGTCTAACAGTTAACTGTTGACTGTTAATTATTATATTACTCATCTTGTTAGGACAAATTTGAATTCTCTATTGTTAGTCCAACACCTAACTTCGCACAGGTCCAAACTTCGTGCACAGGGCCATATCTCAAAAACTAGAAAAGATTGTGAAAAACTGGTAGCACCAACAGAAAGAGCACCATAAAATTACCCTGGTAAATACTTTCCTTTTGAAATCAGAGAAGGAATTTTGGAATTATGAATGAAAAATCGGCAAATTTGGCAGCGTTTTGCGTACGTTCTGACAAAAACTGGACTTGTCGACAAGGGTCTAGAATTCCTCTTTTCGAGAGATGATGTCATCAAAGTTGTAAGTAAAATGTGGTATCAAATTATTCAGTGGCATTTTTCCTTCCCAGTAATGCAATTATCTTACCTTTTATTGATCTCTATTTTGTATTAATCACTCGAAAACTGGCGTGCGCAAAGTTAGGTCGCATTACTTTTATAACACTTTTCCAGGTCCAGAGCGGTGCGATACGACATCGAATTTTGCGATCGCAATATCTCAGGAATTCTTCGTAAATACCATGTTCTTCTTGCGCCCATTTGAAATCTAAAACTTTGCTTTGCCTTTGGTGTCATTCAAAAATGCAAAATCGGCGCCATATTTCCAAAGCATGCAAAGGCTCAAGTCCACTGCTAAGAAACAGGGTCGCAGAAAAAGTGCTAAAATAAAGAAATTGGCGGTTTATCGCAAGCTCCGAGTGTGATGGTATCAGCGAAATACAAATAAAACACCAAACCCCCCGTATCTGTCGATGCAGTGACTTCATGTACAAAGTTGAATGCAAGTCCCCGCTGGCCTTCATTCGACCGCAACGGGAGCACCAACGGGTGCCGCAACTTCCGCGATGGACAACCGTGTGTGGTGCGGCGCATTTCAGCGGCCCTCATACGCGCTGACATTGAACGCGCAGTGCGCCCAGTTGAATGATTGCCGGGGGATATCAAATAAAGGGCATGAAACATAGCGATATATTTTTATATTTTCTAAAAAATTGTGATGCATTTGAAAAAATAAACATTGTGATAAAAATAGTTTAATATATTTGACATGAATTTATGTAGATATGATTTTGTGAAAAGTAAGTTTTACAGAATAAATATTGCAGAAAAGCTTAAGCGCTCGAATCTCGGGCAGTTTACTATAAGGATAGCAGGGCTGCCAATGCTCACGCATTTCACCCATTTCTCACGTTCTCTCACTCTCCTACAAACCCCCCTCCCACACCCTCTCCCAGGGGGCTCAGTCACTTCGCTCCCTCACCAGACTGTGCACTTTGCTCTTTTTTTTTCAAATTTTTGTGTCTCATGCTTGGTGTTGCAAAACCCCAAACCTGGGATCATCGTAAAAGTTTTATCCCTTAGAAATTCACTGACATACGAAAAATATTTTAACTTCATTATTGTCACCTGCTTGCCGATCAGGTGAGAATGAAGTGAAACTATTGTTTGTACAATAAGTGAAATCGAGAGAGAAAACCTTTGTGATGATCAAAGTTTTGCAAAGTGCAACACATACCGTCACATGAATACACATCGCTTGTGCAGTGCATACAGTAGCGATAGCTGTCCGAGGTCGCGGCACAGAGTACAAGTGGGAATTCGGACGAGTGTGGCCATATCCTCATGTCGATGCTGTAGATAGAACCACATGCATATGGCCATACGGTAAAGACACAGGCGTGTGGCTGCATACACTGCCTAAATTAAAATATTGACATGTTTTTGTGTTAATGATGGGGACTGAACTTAACTTAAGCTACGGCCTAAGCAGTACACTCTTTGTTTTCAGCAGCTAAAAAGTCACAGAGATTATTGGTTTTAGAAAATTTCTTTAATGTATCTGGGTTCTACAGGTTCTGAAGTTGTCATGAGAATTACGATGGTTGAATGGCCTGCGTAGCTTAAAGTTTTGGACTCTGTCCATCATGTAGATCTAATCTGTTGATTTTTGTGCATGTTTATTTTTGTGTTGTGTTTAGCAATACAATCTACTAGGGCTGTTTTGAAAGCCCATTTTTGGTATTCGTTTAAACGGACTTTTCTTTGGACGATTAATCGACTACTCGGTACTTCCAATTGAAACTATGTATACATTACAATGCAAGTGCTTAGCAGTAATTTGAAATCGAACGCCAATGATAACAATCCGCATCACAAATCGCCAGCAAGGGCATAAAACTAACGAACAAGCATTTACTTGCAAGTATGAATGTTTTTTTCTTGGTAATATCCTTTTGTCTTCGTTCATTGCCATGTTCTAAAAATACTTTGTCACAATGACCGTGATAGGGTATCTACGATAACGTTAATGAGCTCACTTGCTTGCAGTGCATATCGTTGTGGTGAACGATGGTGCAATGCCCGATTAATTAGCTCTCTCACACACACACACATTAGGGCTTACGGCTTCCGAACATAATTATTGAAACACTTGTTTTCGCTGCGCGGGACAAGAGTTGGGTGATCAAAAACGATATTCTCATGTAGGCGTCTAAATGACATCATCACACCTTAAAACTTTGAAATGGAGAGAACATTCTTGATTTCATTAATGATTAAGCATTTAGGGGGATCCTTCTGAACTTCAAGCCATGTTTCCGAGTAGTCGATAGAAATTTTATTATTCGTGTAGTGATATTTTCGGACGTTTAAATGGTTAATCGTGTACTCGAAATAGGCTTAGAATCTAGTCTTATGGTAGGGAGTAGCCTACAGGCTCCTGGAGAGTTTTAAAAAAAATGCTAATGCTACTTCCTCTCCACGGAGCCTGGCATTTTTTCCTATCTCGCTAACATCGTAGCCATTTTGACACTTCAAAAAACCCCTGGAAAATCATTTTCCCATGGGCCAGTGATACTACCAACCTTGTAAACTATTGGCTCTGGCCATTATGAACCTGACTTACACTTGGGACCAAAATCAATATCCCTAAAGGAAAATTTACACAAAAATTTATCTTAGCAAAGCTTGTAAAAAAATCACTGATGTTTATGCTGTCGTGCCGTCCTTTGTAATGCAGATCGAAAATGGCGACTATCTTGCGCATGTGCATATAGGTCTGAGCGACGTCCTTTGTAATGCAGATCGAAAATGGCGACTATCTTGCGCATGTGCATATAGGTCTGAGCGATCTTGCAGTTTTCACGAAATTTACAGGGAGATTTACCGAAAAATACAAATGAAAGTAGACAGTGAAATTCTATTGACTTTTTTGTAAACAGGGTAACATTATGACAGATTAACAGCTTTTTACTTGAGCTTATTTGTGATTTTCCTCCTGGTTGTATATGTATATTGTATCCTCCTGTAGCATGATGCTAGCTAAAATTTTACAGACCTGTGGTAGGGATATTAAAAGCAATGTGATGCTCTGACTCTTTTGTGTGTGTGTGTATACTTTAAAGAAATGTGAAGTATAGATTTTTGAACTACTCTATGCATTTAAAAGATGATTGGTAGTGCAGAATTGGAAAAGAGCATTACATGTATGTCTTCAGTGCTGTTTTCCAACTTTGTGTTTATTTCCCCAGAAATTGCTGTGAACTGAACTGAAGTTGGACATGTATTTTGACCAGTAGCCCTCTCAAATCTGCCATGTTTTATTTGAGAACTTTATCATTCTTGAGTCAAGCTTATTGCATTTCTTGAGGAAGAAAAAAAATCATATCACCAGGTATCTTGCAATTTAGCATCTAAGAGCAAAGAAATCTTATGAAGGGACTTTGAGAGCTTTCCAAAAGTGCACATACACTTTAACTTGAGCTTATGGTGTGCTTTTTAAGAAATCTTCTTTATATGCTGTATCCTCCTTTATACACATATAAAATGGACAGGTAGAAGTGCTGAGACTACAAGTGCATGTACATGTAGGTCTATCTTATTTCTCATGTTTATACTTTCCTGAGTAAAGAGATGTGAAGTTTTTCTTATTTCTTGAACTGTGTATTCATTATTTCCCCAGAAAATGCTGAGACGTCAGAACTGAAGTCTTATTTTGAGCAGTACTTCTCCCACATCTACCATGTTTTCTATGAAAACTTGATCCTTCTTGAATCCAGCACAAAGCAGAGGGTCCACAAAGCACAGCGAGAGGACTTGGATGCAATCCTAGCAGTGTTTGAGGTAAATGTGCCATCTGACTTCCTAGTTGCAAAGATAACAGAATATTACTGTTTTGTTCATAATTTGCACTAGCTCAGCTTTGTATTGTAATCCCCATTGAAAAAAAATCCTTTTGGTACATGTGCTTGGTAGGTGGATGGGGCATCTACATCTAAAACTAAGGTTCAGTGCAGAGTGATTTACTCCCACTTCCCCTTTTATACACAATTTAGTTTGGAATCAACATGCTTCCCCATTTTTTTTCTAGTGTACAAATCTGTTCACTATGTGTCCATAAACATGTGCATAATGGTCTGTACTCGTCTTGAAAAAAAGTGTCCCAAAAAGTCTTTCTCTCTCCTTATTTTTTATATGAGGCTAAATTTTGCAAAGTTGAAAATTACTGTTGAATACATCTTTCAAAAAATGACAGGTATTGTAATTTTTGATGTATCAAAACCATTGTATCAGTAATAGTGCTGTAAGTCAAGTGTCATGTTCCGGTTAGGTTAGGTTCGGTTTGGTTCGGCACAGTTCGGCAATTTTTTTTCTCCAAACTTTGGTTTGGTTCGGGTTCGGTGATATCTTAGCAAGGCTAGAAAAAAAGGGCCAAGTATCAGTATTGGGCAATTGCCAGAACCCTTACTGTTTAGATTTCAAATGGAAGTCACTGTACATTAAAATTATTTTGTATGACAAAAAAACGGTTACTGAATTCATTTGATGACTCTTTGTTATCATTTTTGTCTCGCCCACCGGAGGTGAAGGCGAGACTAAGGGATCCAAATGGCGTCCGTCCGTCGTCCGTCCGTCGTCCGTCCGTCGTCCGTCCGTCGTCCGTCCGTCCGTCCGTCTGTCCGTCCGTCACAAACGTTATGAAAGATAACTTGGCAACCGTGACTCACTTTTCAACCAAACTTGGGTTGTAGTTGCACTAAGGGGACCTGCATGTTATGGTCCAGTCAGAGGTCACATGGTAAGGTCAAAGGTCATTTCAGGTCAAACGTTAAAGTTTACGTGCAAGACTCTCTTATGACACAAAACTCTGCAACCGTGACTCACTTTTCAACCAAACTTGGGTTGTAGATGCACTAAGGGGACCTGCATGTTATGGTCCAGTCAGAGGTCACATGGTAAGGTCAAAGGTCATTTCAGGTCAAACGTTAAAGTTTACGTGCAAGACTCTCTTATGACACAAAACTCTGCAACCGTGACTCACTTTTCAACCAAACTTGGGTTGTAGATGCCCTAAGCGGACCTGCATGTTATGCTCTAGTCAGAGGTCACATGGTAAGGTCAAAGGTCATTTTAGGTCAAACGTTAAAATTTACGTGCAAGACTCTCTTATGACACAAAACTCTGCAACTGTGTGACACTGTTCAATCAAACTTGGGTTGTAGATGCACTAAGGGGACCTGCATCTTATTGTCCAGTCAGAGGTCACATGGTAAGGTCAAAGGTCATTTCAGGTCAAATGTTAAAGTTGACGTGCAAGACTCTCTTATCACACATAACTTTGCAACCGTGACTCACTTTTCAACCAAACTTGGGTTGTAGATGCACTAAGGGGACCTGCATGTTATGGTCCAGTCAGAGGTCACATGGTAAGGTCAAAGGTCATTTCAGGTCAAACGTTGAAGTTTACGTGCAAGACTCTCTTATGACTCAAAACTCTGCAACCGTGTGACACTTATCTATCAAACTTGGGTTGTCGATGCACTAAGGGGACCTGCATGTTATGGTCCAGTCATAGGTCACATGGTAAGGTCAAAGGTCATTTCAGGTCAAACATTAAAGTTTACGTGCAAGACTCTCTTATGACACAAAACTCTGCAACCATGTGACACTTATCTATCAAACTTGGGTTGTAGATGCACTAAGGGGACCTGCATGTTATGGTCCAGTCAGAGGTCACATGGTCAGGTCAAAGGTCATTACAGGTCAAACGTTGAACGGTTAAAGTTTACGTGCAAGACTCTCTTATGACACAAAACTTTGTCTTCAACAAATTTTGGTCTTTTGTTTCTCTCCCACAAACTCAATTTACATGCATACCATATTACAATTATTATGTTCAGCATTCAAATCTGGTGTTCTCATCAATTTCAGGCATGCTTTTTACTAATTATTAACAAAATGCTGCCTTTAACCTCTATCTAATTAGTCAATTTACCCCTGACAGGTTATCCGCGTCTATCTTGCGGGTGCCAGGCAACATTTTGCACTTGAAAGAATATTAAAACTATACATAAATACTCAGTGCAAAGTGGCTGAGGGATCAGTTTTCTGTTCTCTTCAATTTTATGCATGCTTTTTTTTTTTCCTGTGGCAGTATTCAATATACCATAAAAGATTTTACTCACTAACCCTTCTTCTTAACAAAACATAACTGTTCTCGTATTTCTTTTCTCTAAATTATAAGCTCATTATCACACTACATCATCTGCAGCCCTCAGCTACACTACAACCACAAACACTTTTCAACTCCACACATGTAAAATATCAATCATACAATGTTACTCATATCAGAGGGATGAGAGTAGAAGCAGGGAAAGTACATGCACGTGAAAATGCAGTACCATTTCATAAAAAACCCTTCTCATATTTTATCAAATGTTATTCCATCCCAGTTATTTCACAATGAGCTTTCGATACAGTTCTGTTGTGTGCCATCACAGATCGCGATATTTCTAGTTATTTTCACAAGTGGGCGAGACACAACATCGCAAACGCCTTGTTTTATACTGAATAATAATTAAAAAAGAAAAAATTACCAAATTTGAAATAAAGGAGAGGAATGAATATATACATGTACATGTAGGACAAGAAATTATAAATAAAGCATTTTTTAAATTTAGAATTACGAACGCGATCGATTACAATTTTAAGTATCTTTGGGCACATTTTCAAGCTTCTAACATTATTTTTTTGTAAAACAACTAAAATTCGTGGTGGTATATGTAAATATTATGAAATGACATGTGATAAGAATTTAAGTAGAGATGAGACACAAGCTTTACATGTATTTAGTGGTTTTCTATTTTTAAAGTTTTAAAACACGAATTTCATAAAATCTCTCGCCCATAAATGTAAGTATTAATTTTTATATATAATCAGGGTGTACCTTAATTTAGCATATTGTTAATAGGGACAAGGTCCTCACTGAGGGCCGAATTGTTCAGTTACAGCACTAATCAGAAATTGATTCAGAAAATATTCTACCTTGCAGTGTTGATAACCATTTTCATTTTCATGTTCATGATGTTGAAGGAGTTGTGGAATGATTGACTGGTGTTTATCATCATGAACATGAAAACAGTAATGTACATTTATGTATTGTAGCGAGGTACATGTACTCAATTGTTGGTACTAAATAGAAGATTTTCGTATTATAGACAAGGCTGTTGATTAATGACTACCGGTAGATAATGGTAGCTTTTACTTGGAGGGAGTTACTTTCCTTTCTCTGACAGCAAAGAGATCAGTAAATGTCTGGAAAATCAGATAACTGCATGTGTAATATGAAAGTTAAGCATCATTTAGTGTGGAGATGGCTTTTTTGATTTAATCTCTTCTTATGACTTTATTTATTTTGATAAATCTTCAGTTTCCTATTATTTTCCAAGAAGCTAAGTTTGTTTACTGCATGTACTTTGTCAGCCTTTTCCATTCGCTTTGAAACAGTTTCTTTCACATAGTAATTGCAGGGCCAGAACTCAGTTTTGTCTTTTAAGTTTCACTCCTTTATTTAGTGAATTTCTCAAAGGGAGTGGGAGGGGGGGGGGGGGGGGGGGAGGGGAGATGTACACTGTATATGTACATATGAAATTGATGAATAGTTCGGGAATGGCATCACAGCCTCATGACCAAGCTGTTATTTTTTTGTTTTTAAAGGAGAACAGTGCTGATTTCTTTTTAATGTACAGGTAAAATGTACACTTTGAAAGTAATCTTTAAGTGATCATCTTGTAGCTTTGCCGAAACCTATACATGTTTATACTGTAAGGGAATTTTGTCGTAGGTAACCTTCTTTGACACCCCATCTTGACTATGTTCTACTCACTGCTTTGGAGAGTGGAGGAAGGCCTGTCCTCCTCCCACTGGGGGTTAACGGCAGTATAGCACTTCCTTCCTTCTTCCAAGATAAAACACTGAGCTACATGCACTACATATTGACCGTCCAACTTTGAATAGGCTAAATTGGAAATGCCTTCATGTAGCAAATGCCCATTTGAGAGCTGTTGTCAAAGCAAACTTGTATCATAAAATTTACACTATTTTTTTTAATAAAAGAGAATAAGAGATTCATTAGTGCATGTAAATTGCATGCATAAGTAGAGAGAGTCTCTCCATCATTGCTCTAATGAATGCAGGTCCATGTACATGTATGTGAGAGATGAAGCTGATTTATAGTTGTTGGAATGTGCTCAATAAATTACAGACTGGTAATAAACTTGTAATCCTTGTAGAGACCTGGGAAGCCAGTTGACCTGATTATTCATTTGCGCATGTACTGGCATGCGTGTACATGTATGATACATGTGTGCAGTTTATCGTTGTACTGGTTTTTTTTTTTTTTGTACATCAAATGTTCACTTTCATTATCATTTGAACATAACATGTACCGGTTGTTAATTCAGGTGAATGTTCAAACATTTTGAGTGGTTTCAACTTTCCATCAATACCTTCTTCAAAGAATTATAGGCTATGTTATCTAATTTAAATTTCAAAGGCAATAGATGAAAATTTTAAAGAAGAAAGGCAATAATAGGCCTACTACTTTTTCTTAATTCTCATTGAAACTGAGAGTGTGTACACTCATTGGGCTATGTAGTAGTTGTAAGTATAATGTTGGTACATTTACTCATGTACATGTAGGGCCTACATTTATCTCTTAAGGCCGCCGCACACGGCACGCTCTTCTTGCGATGCGTCTCTTGCGCCTGATGCGTCTGTGTTGAGGTGTGCGATCCAAGTGCAGGAATTCAACATGTTGAATTCCTGTGCCTGTCCTTGCGACTGGCTTCAGACTAGCTTGTGCTTGAATTTCTTGGTTGATGATGTCATTTTCAAGCGTAAGCTGAGAGCAGCGCAAGAAAAGCGTGTCGTGTGCAGCGGCCTTTATGCATTAAAAATGTGGATGTATCATATTTCCTGTGGTCTCATGGGGGATTATGTAAGGCATCATGTCACATTGGCAGCTGACTTAGTCCATTACATGTACATGTACCTGTACTATTGTCACCTACATTATACACACAATACTTTTTGTGTAAATCATGTTTTAATTTTTTTTTTCATCGAATGATGAATGATGACATCCTTTATTGTATGTTGAGCTGACTATAAGCTGTTGAAGTTATT
Organism: Echinometra lucunter; assembly: GCA_029962745.1. NCBI lineage: Eukaryota > Metazoa > Echinodermata > Echinoidea > Camarodonta > Echinometridae > Echinometra > Echinometra lucunter. Next base: position 40,081,375 of record CM057152.1, read on the forward strand.
TTTCCCCTTTAGTAGAGCTTTATTTTCGGGAGGGGGGGGGGGGTGTATTCTTCACAATATGCTACTTCCTTTACTCAGGGCTTCACAATTTTATATATATATATATATATATATATATATATATAAGAAGGTCCAGATAAGGCTTTTCTGAGTCTGCATCCAAGATTCTTACATTGTGCTAAAAATGTTATATTGTGGGTCCTAACTTAGATATTGGTATCCATTAACCCTTCTCCAGCACAGGTTTTTGGAAAAGTTGAAATAAAAGCCCCTAGAGAAAAGAAAACTTGAGAAATGAAAATGTATGGAAGATGCTCTGTGTGAGAAAAATGTATTAAAATTCAACCAAATAAGTTTACATCGTTTGCTTTAGAAGAAAAGGAAGAGATTACCATCATCATGACATTGAATGCTTGATTTCAAGTTCGTTGTCTCCTTAACCAGCTACATTGGGCATTTTCCTTGTTTTTGAACATGTTTAAACATATTTTACGGTATCAACCTGTTAAGCTGTGCATGTTTTGACCTTTTGCTTTTGAAAACGGCCTGGCTGACTTTCTTACGTATTTTCTTATCTCGCAGAAAATCTTCCTGTTTTTGCCTGAGTTGATTCACTCCAGATGGCAGTTTCACAGTATAGGTGAGTGGCTTTGTGAAGGGGAGGTGGTCAAATGGGAGGAGGGAGAGGGGATGAGGGGGTGGGAGCAGCTGATAATAAGATTGAGAAGATCTAAAGCAATGAGACGGAGTGCAGTTTTGAAAGGAGGCAAGCTTTGAGATGCTCTGATTTTTGCATTCAGTTAGATTTTATTTGCATACACGTGGTAATTTTATTGCCACATTTATCTCTTTTTTAAAGTTGAAATAGGGAAATAAAGTATACTGAAGAATTTTTTCATACAGAAATTGTTTTGAAAGGAGAAATAAACCCTTTCAATGATTTCACCTGTTAAAGGGTAAGTCCACCCTAGAAATTTCACTGTTTCAGTAAAAGGAGATAAATTTGAACAGCATTTTAAAAAAGAAATGAGCAAAATCAGTCAAAGAATAAGAAAATTACACTCATTTACATTTTCTAGTAAACTACTCTCGGCTCTGCAAATTGGCAACACTGATGAGATCATATGCGAGCAGGTCTCCATTCACTTTGTACATGAAATTTCACATTTTCTCAATTTTCTTGGAAGTGACACATTTTCTTACCCATAGTCAAAAAGTATGTTATGTAAAAAGCAATTCTTCTGAACATACATTGACTATGGGGGTTAGAAAATGTGTTACTTCCAAGAAAATTGAGAAAATGTGAAATTTCATGTACAAAGTGAATGGAGACCTGCTTGCATATGATGTCATCAGTGTTGCCAATTTGCAGAGCTGAGAGTAATTTATTAAAAAATGTAAATGAGTGTAATTTTCTTATTCTTTGACTGATTTTGTTCATTTCTTTTTAAAAAATACTGTTCAAATTTATCTCCTTTTATTGAAATAGTGAAACTTCTAGGGTGGACTTTCCCTTTAAGTCACTGATCATAACACTTCACCCATTTATTCATGAAAGAGTGTGTATATTTGTGTATAACGAAAGCACCCTCACCCAGAAGGTTGTCAGTCCAAGGTATATTCATATATGAAGCATCAACCCCCCACAGTAAAACCCCATGCTTTTTGTGTGTATGAATGAATGAATGAATGAGATATGAGGTGGCAAAAGAAAAAAAATGTGTGACAAGAGGCATGATATACTGTATATTTTGCCTCTTGGTGATAAAAGGTGTGGACCCATCAAATTCTTATAAAGTTAGCACAATATGTGATGTCATGAGTTTGTGCAATTTTGGGCTAAACTCTTTTTAAGCATGATCTATTTTTGAAGCAATGCACGTCTAATTATCATGAGCAGCATGGCAAAAAAATGCCTGCAGGGGGTTTTCCCCTGGGATTTGCCAGTGCATATTTGAATGAGCCTCAACTCCTGTTTATTTCAAAGTTATGAATATTTTGTCTGATGGCCTTTACAAACTTCAAAAAGTTTCCATGATGGCCTCTTCATAACACAAGTCCCCCTTTACAGGTATGCATTATTTGTTGTTGCTATGTTAGATAAGCTTCAGAAAGCCTTGAGGCAGTTGGGAGACCTCTATCTCATCTTCCTTGATAAAGTGATTTCATTGAAGTTGAAGCTTTCCCATAGAATAATCTGATTTTTGCCTTCCATCCCAGATTAGATATTCTGGGAGATGGCCGAGGGGTCATACATTTTCATAAATCTCAGTACACAAATCTGCACACTTGTCATTTTACAAGTGAGTGGGGGAAAAATCCACCTCTGAGAATGCCTTAAAGGCATTGGTTAACATTGTTATGATTTTAAAAAATCTTGTTTTGTTACTTGAAAATGGCATAAACATAAGGGTTATAGTGTAAAAATAGCAATCTGAAAGTTTCAAAGTGTAATATCCACAGGAAGTATTTTTAAATATCAAAAATGTGAACCAATGTTTGAAAAATATACAAGGGTCGGTTGCACAGAATAGACATAAGGAGTGCGCATGCACGTATGACTCACCTTACCGTACTGTGTGTATTGGCGTATCACGCGGCGGGAGGCACAAAACGGCATTTTCAAATTCAAGCAAAGTAGTCCTCTTAGTGATTGTCTCGTGAGACGAAGGATAATGAAATTGCCGTTTGCGTCTAACTTACACTTTTTCATTCCAAATTATGGTTGGTTTCAGGGTTTTTGAGTACAAATACAAGTACTCATACACATGTTTCATCTTAGTTTGAGAATTTTTTAAATCAGCTACTCACAAAGTTAGCCAATGCCTTTAATAGTGTACTTTCAGCACTGTACTTGTAAAGAATTGCCTACAAAATAAATGAGTGCAGACACACCAAGAAGTATATTCCATGTATGTGTATCATGGAAGAAGTGTTCATTAATTTGTTAATTGTAGTTTTTTGCTGCTGTTGCTTTTTGAAGAAAAAAAAGGAATGATTATTAATATTATTATTATTATTATTATTATTTGTAGAACAGTTCTGAGTGTGGCAGAGAGAATTTTTGAATATGTTCAAGTCAAATTTGAATTTACAGACAATGAATTTGGATCTTGCATTTGCTTTTAAATATTTTATTTTGATATATTGTTTAGACATAAAGACCTAGGTATCATGTTTCTTTCAACAAACAAAATAGGGCTAAGTACTGTTTTAAAGACCAAACACCTTCCATTTGCATTTTATTCTTCAAATAATGATTAGCAATCAACTATCATTGTGAAGAAACCTCTCCCTTTCAAGCTGCTTACAGCTTACATTATTCAAAGTCATTTTTAGTTGTTATTTATATGGTGAAAATGCATCACATTACCTAAGAGTGTATTTTGGTATAAATTTAATATAAAAGGGGATGATTTCTGTTCATTATCCTTAAATTCATGCAATCTCACTATGAAATTACACTTGTATGTGTTTCATCCCAGAAAACATACATAAATAAATCAATGTGGATGTTTATGCATTGGAAGCAATAGAAATGAAAGAAGGGAAGTCTTGAATGGAATATGCCTGGAAGTCATTGATGACAGACTGACTAATTCAAGAATGTGTTACATTTGGCTCGCCATTTTGCAGAGGAATGTCGGAAGATCTAAATATATCTCAAATGAATCAGGGTTGATGTTGACACATGTCTGACTTGTATTCAGTATACAGACACAAGTTATGACTCCTAGGGCGGTAGTCCAAACTACCTTACCCTTGACTGCTAACTGTCTACATGTACCTCAAATAGTAGAAGTACTTTCTCCTTGTAGGATGGGTTTGGTTTATCGTAAGCAGAAAAAAAAAAAATCATATTTGGTGCGAGTGTAAGGAAATTGGACAGCAATTTCGATAGTTGTTCCCCAGGGAAAAAATTAGTTATTTTTTTTCCGGGGCTACTTTTTGAGCCCACCCTCTCGAATTTTCTACACTGTATTACAGTTTACATTGGACCATATGAGAATTTTAGGGGCTCTTTTTTAATTTTCCAGGGCTCTTTTTGGTGTTTCGGGGGCGAATGCGCCCGAGCCCGCGTGTATTTTTTTCTCTGTTGTTCCCTGAAAAGACTTTTGTTCGATTCAAGTTCATGTACATGTACACTGTACTCTATAATGTGATGAATTTCTTTAACTGTCAATCTGGCTTTCTGGCTACATGTAGTCATGTGAGTCAATGAAGGATAACTCTCCACATATTATATTTGTCCTCCAACTTAAAATTCTCTCTTCAATTCTTGTGATTTGTCAGGTACTTTGTTGTTTTTATGATGATGATTATCTTTTTTTTTCTTGAACATTTGAAATTAGTTCACCCATACTGTTATTAGATAACTGAAAAATGAAGACATGTATCGGGGGGGGGGGTACCTTTTGTAATAAGACTTCCTGTGTGACATCGCACAACATGACAAATTTACTCATGTACTGTTCAGAGATTCTCTATGTTGAACTTTTTTACTCTTTGTCCAATAATTATTTTTCTTCACCTATTAAAACTGATTTGCGATAAAGGTCTTGCCATTAATTATAAAGAAACCTGACTGATATAATTTGTATTGTTATCATCATTGTCCATTTACTCTTTTACCTGGAAAATTATACATTGACATTTTCTTTTTACATGGTTAAATGTCAGCACTTCTTTTCCTTCCCTTTCCTCATTTTTCTTACCACCCCTTTTATGAATTGAAGTGGGTGTTTTATTATCATTATCAGGGATGCAACTTTTCAGGCAAAAGCCTGAATTCAGGCCCTGGCAGTTTATTTTCAGGCCATAGAAAAGACCTTTTTGCGAAGAAAATGGCTTATTCAAGGTGATTTTCAGGCCCTCGGCTCTGATCAATTCTTACTGGCATCCCTGTATTATTCTTTTATTTTCTTGTGTCATCTTTTTTTTTTTTTCTTAGAAAGTCATCTTGTGATCTCATTCATCTCTGGTCCCTCTTCCTTTCTATGAACTTGAGCATTTTCCCTTTTTAGCTCTTTTATTCAGACACCATATGCAGTCTTCTACCACTGCTGTCTCGTTTAATCTAAAGGGTCATGACATTGATATTCAGGGATATGGGAAGGAGTTTTCATGAGAAATATGCAATACAATGTATGAATGTTGTAGCCTGTAGGGGTATTGTGGGATTGAATCTTCAGTGTGTTTGACAGGTTCATGCATTATATCATGTACAGTGAACCAGATGTACAGTATGCATTGCAGGGGATGTTTTATGCACCTGTCTGCGTCCTGTATTCCTAGATGTTAATGAATGATGATAACCCACTGTTTTCTTGAGGATACAGACTGGAGAGGGCATGCTGGGCCGCAGGTCACTGCTATGACCAGTCAGCTTGTGTTTACACTTGATGATACTTGAGGTTAATACTAAGCAGCAATATTATGCAGATGTGCACTTTGATGTATATTAGAAATCCTGAAAGATATTTCTACAATGTACTGTATTGGGTATAAAGACAGTATACCTGTAATGTAAATAATCTTTGAATTTAATTATAGAACTGGTCCTTTCGATGTAAGGGACAGTGGGTTTGTTCATCAACTTGCAACTAAAGATTTGAGTTGACAATTTTACTAGATGAATTTAATTTCATCAGAGATACAAGAATTTGAGATAGCTTTTATTAAAAACCCTAGAGATAAATAAATGGTAGACAATCAGCTTGCACCTTCAGATTATCATCTTCAATTAAAAGTATCAGCTTAAAAACTTGTTACATAGTTTTTACGAAAATGATGCACACATACATGTGTATACATGTGTCAAATAATTAATGCATAAAGATCATCATTATTATTACACTAATACAAGAAGAATTCTTAAAGTTAGTAGCATGATCTGTTGATCATTAGTTCCTGGCTTTCCAGACCTGTAAGTACATGTAATATGTTATGTTAAGGTTGTGTTTATTTAAGGATTAACTTTTATCTTTTCAATTTTGAACATGGAGTTAGAAAAGATCATAATGGTAATAATTTTACCTATAAAGCTACATGTACATGTACATGCATCTGCAGTATATGTAAAGCAAAGATTATATCTTTGCAGAGAATGCAGACATTCATGTACATGTATGCATGTACACTCCCCTCCAAAAGTTTGGGAACACCTGCATTCAGTGTGTGTTTTTCTAAACTTGGTAGACTCTATTGAAAGTCAGGCTCATAGCACAGCTGTATTTTTGTTTTAAAGTGAAGACTATACACCAGTGTACATTTTCTCATTGATTCAAACAAATTTAAAGCTCTTAATAGACATACAGCTGCCAAAAATGGCGGGCTACCAGTCAAGCTGGCATTTTCTCCAAAATGCTAACTTCCTTTATTACGTGTAGTTATTCAGAGCTTTTTACACTTATACCAGTGCACCTTCATTCATTTTGCCTTTTCACTTTGGCCTAGTCAGAAGTCAGACACAAAAATAAAATAAAACAATACTCAATATTTCACTTGTTCAGAAAACTTGTTTATTGTAATTCAATAAACATAACAGACAATAAATAATATTTTCTAATAAACACAATAACAATTAAAAGGGTGTCATTTTTCTTCTTGATCATGATTACTGCGAAAAACTTCAGTTGTTTTTGTGATACTGTAACAAACAAAATAAAATCTAAAATGAATATAACTTTTGCGCATGTCTTTGTTTTTTCATAGTGTTCCAATTAGACTGCCTTCTCATCAAAGAATCCTCCTTTGACAGCGATAACAGCACGGCACACTCTTGGCATCCTGTTGGTCAACTTTTTGAGGGAGTCACTGGAAATACCCTCCCATGCCTTCTGTAGAATCTCCCACTGATGAGTCTCACTTGTTGGGCAAATTTCTCGAACCTTTCTGTCTAGTTCTTCCCAAAGCAGCTCAATGGGGTTGAGATCTGGGGACTGGGGCGGCCAATCCATGATTTCCAGGACTTGTTTCTCTTCTTTTTTCTTCAAGTAGTCTTTGCATAGTCTTAATGAGTGTTTGGGGTCATTGTCCTGCTGGAAAACAAACCCTTCTCCGATCAGGCGTCTCCCCGAAGGATGGCCTTCCACTGTAGGATGGAATGATAGCCGTGCTGGTTGATGATACCCTCTACTCTGTGCAAGCTGCCAACTTTTCCTGCACCAAAGCAACCCCAAACCATGACATTTAACCACCATGTTTCACAGTTGGCTTGATGCACTGTGGTAGCATCTTTTCTCCCTTTCGCCATCTCACATAGAAACGAGTCAAAGTTCAATGTGTTTGGCAGCAAGAGAAAAGATGCTACCACATTGCATCAAGCCAACTGTGAAACATGGTGGTGAAATGTCATGGTTTGGGGTTGCTTTGGTGCAGGAAAAGAAGGCATGGCAGGTTATTTCCAGTGACTCCCTCAACAAGTTGACCAACAGGATGCCGTGCTGTTATCGCTATCAAAGAAGGATTCTTTGATGAGAAGGCAGTCTAATTGGAACACTATGAAAAAACAAAGACATGCGCAAAAGTTATATTCATTTTAGATTTTATTTTATTTGTTACAGTATCACAAAAACAACTGAAGTTGTTCGCAATAATGAGTTTCCATGATCAAGAAGAAAAATGACACCCTTTTAATTGTTATTGTGTTTATTAAAAAATATTATTTATTGTCTGTTATGTTTACTGAATTACAATAAACAAGTTTTCTGAACAAGTGAAATATTGAGTATTGTTTTATTTTATTTTTGTGTCTGACTTCTGACTAGGCCAAAGTGAAAAGGCAAAATGAATGAAGGTGCACTGGTATAAGTGTAAAAAGCTCTTAATAACTACACGTAATAAAAGAAGTTAGCATTTTGGAGAAAATGCCAGCTTGACTGGTAGCCCGCCATTTTTGGCAGCTGTATGTCTATTAAGAGCTTTAAATTTGTTTGAATCAATGAGAAAATGTACACTGGTGTATAGTCTTCACTTTAAAACAAAAATACAGCTGTGCTATGAGCCTGACTTTCAACAGTCTACCAAGTTTAGAAAAACACACACTGAATGCAGGTGTTCCCAAACTTTTGGAGGGGAGTGTATGCATATACATGTTGTTGGTGGGCAGTACAAAATTCCATTGGGAGGTCAGGAATTTAATGGTGTTAATGATTAATTATGCTCCTCTTTGCTCTCAAAATGGGGATGATGTGTACATAATTCTGTTTATGTTTTTTTTACAGGACAGGTTATGAAGAAACTCCTGCATGTTGGCAATGGATTAAAGGTAATGCTAATTAACTATCTTCATCTCATTTAAGTGCTATGGCTTTGTTAACCAGAGAGTCTTCTATGAGCATTCATCTCCTATAATGTTATTGATATTTCATCTAATGCTGCAAATGAACTACAATGTGCAATCCTTTGTAATAATCTGTGATTGTTACAACCACAAAAGACTAACCTTTTTATGCAAATCCCAATTTTAGAAAATTTAAGAAATTAAATAGGCTTTAAAAAAAATTCAGTCAGATATGTAGAAGTCAGATTTTGAAAAAGAATTTTTTTGGGGGAAAATATTTGTGGTAGAGTTGTATAATGTTTACTGGAGAGATAAATGAATACAACACTTTTACAGGTGTGACAGATATTTGAGATGTCTGGAAATTGGGAATGTAATTGTATTTCCTTGTCCTGTACTTGTTCCTTCCCATACAAAGGAAATGCCCCCTATTGACATCAAATACATTGTAAACTCACAGATCAAGTAATTCGAAAAGTAGATTTGAATATGACTCTTAATTACTCCCAAAAACCTGGATACATGAAGTTTGTTATAAATAAACAACATCAACAAAATAACAGCAAAGAAATGCTAATGATAATAAATGTTGCTGTGCTTGTATGTTAATACAGTCTTGTTTATGTGTATGATTTTTCAAATGTAATATAGTACAGTATGTAACTTATAAAAGGAGAAGAGGGAAAAGAAGGAAAAAGAAGGAGAAAGAAGAAGTGAGAACAAAAGAGAGAAGAAAGAAGGAAGAAGAAGAAGATTGATTGCTTTTCCTGATTTAAAGAAATATTCATAAACCTATGTCACAAGATGGCTTGCAATGTCCTGTAATTTAACATTCCTGGGCCCTGTTGCATAAAACTTACCACTGATGGTAACTTCGCCATCAATGGTAACTTCCATGGAAACCTTGAATTTGATTGGCTTTTGAGCAATATTACCATGGTAGTTACCTTTGATAGTAGAGTTACCATCAATGGTAAGTTTTATGCAACGGGCCCAGTGTTCTCTGTCCTTTCCACTAATTACATGCAGTTTTATGACAAAAGCTGCAAGTACAGTTGCTTTCATGGTAGATTTCTCCATCTTTCAGATTTTTCATTTCAACTCTGAATTAAACACTATACTAAACTCTAACCCTTAACCCTTATGAAACCCAATGTAAACCTGATTTCAATGTACCCCTAATCCTGTATCTTTGGTGGAATAATGCCTAGAGCAGTTGTTGCAGGAGATATTGTGGGAGCACTGTATAACCTTGTATGACCTCGACCCTTCTTCTCTCCTATAGCATCGGATGGATGGGATGCGGTTGTTCCTCCTGTGGTTCCAGATCCTGCAGGAGAATGCTTCAGAAGAGTGTTACTTGATGTATGCTACCCTGGTCCCAGGTTTTCCTGTCCCTACAGGGGTCTATGGAAGCAATTTGGAGCATGTCATGACACATAACTCTAAGACATCTCCCAACTCTGACAGTAAGAACACATGCTAAAATGTAGTTTTACTCGTAGAATCTGATTTTGATGATGTAGAGTAATTGTGCAACGGATTAAATAGGAATTTGAGTTATATTCACCATTTGGTAATCATATTGTATGATGAAAATCAAGAATATTTAAAATGTATTGTTTTTTTTCCATGAAAATTGATATTTCCAGGGTAATTATTTCATGTCTGTTGTCACATAATTTTCTTCATACTCAGTTGCCAGTAAATAATAGTTTCCAAATGTAATGTGATATTTTTTTGAAAAATGGAATCACATTTCGTGCTTCAGATTTATTATCCTGCATGAATCACAGAGTTTATGATGTATTTTTTTACAGGATGACTGTACTTATAAACTGTTTACTTTGGGGTTAGTTGAAAATACAGTCAAAGTTGATTAAAATACCGTGGTAGTAAATAATAAATGATTTCTTGGTAGTTCTTCTGGTTAAGTCTGGCATAACATTTTATTTTCATCATTATAATTTAATGTAAAATTTTTATCCTGTTTGCATCTGTTCCTTCCTCCCTGTCTCCCATTATCAGATCCTATTCTTGAGGTAGAGATCAACCCTATTGTACCTGCCCAGCCTGGAGAGAAGCCAACTGAAAACCTTACCAAACTACTGCTCGAAAGTTTACTCAAATACACAGTCACACAGGTACACCGAATACATAAAACCATGCTATGATCCACCTTTCTGTCACATTCAATTCTGGTAGAAATATATGAATTAGTAGCCTGTGTTTGTAAGTGTACATGTATTTTTAGATGTATATTAATGTTAAAATGTGTTATATCTAAGTTTAGGTTTCTGAAGTCTAGAAATGCAGTACTTCTTGTTTTTGTAGTTCTCCTATTCTATTTGCAAATTTTCAAACCGCACTGTTCTGGTTTCAATGTATACAAGAAGGCATTCATAAATGCCTACATATTGCTTCAGATCATTCTTATATTGACATTCCAGTTTCATGTATTTCATCTATCAGTTTTAGCGTTTAGTATGTACTTGTGTAATGCTCATTTTCTGATCTTTGGATAAGTATTTTGAGTGTCAATTTGGGTCAGTTTTGAAGGTTTCGCTTTTGTAATTACTGCTTTAACCTACAGAGTCCATATCTAAAGTAGCTGCCACTTTTTTAGCTGGATGATATACTGTAAATCTTAAGACTATTTTCCATTTGTTCTACTAGTTTTCATTGCTTTTAATTGGAGTTGACATTTGATTGCGATGTCTTGTGCATTTATCTCAAATTGAATCTGAAATTTTAATTCTCAAATCAAGCTCAACAGTCATTTTTGGCCTTAGGGTGAAAGTTGCAACCTTTATTAGTTCATATTAGGCAATCCGCTGGGATGACAATGTGGAACATGATATATAGTTGAATATTTTTTTTTTTTAATTATCAAACATGTATCATTTTATGTATTTTTTCTATTTGCAGGTTCCTCGGGTAGAGTGGTCTGAAGCAAGCATGAGAGATGAGTCGTTCATCTTTCTTTTGGAGAACTTCAAGAGATTCTACTTACCACATATATTCCCTGAATTTCTCCATAGCACCAGCCTCTACAGCCCAATATTAGGTAACTAGTTAACATACTTTGGACTCTTAATGGAGGGAAGATGGAGGAGATGGGGTGGGAGGGAGGTATTCTGGTCAGAGATAGTTGTATGTATAAATATATATATATATATATCTATATATATATATTTCATACTGAATGTATTAGAGCTTTTGGGATGTATCTTGTTAATTTTGTTATAAAAATTTTAAGACTGAACCATTCCATTAACTTTGAATATGGTAGGTGAATTTGATAATTTTTCTTTCATATTTGTAGCAGACTTTCTACTTTTGTGTGTATATATATATATATATATATTTTTTTTTTTTTTTTTTTTTTTGCTCATGTGTAATCTAGATTGTGATAAAACATTTTTTTCTCTCGTTGCTGTATAAGTAAGGAATTGCTTGAGGAATATTGCTGGTCCACTCTGAACCAGTCCTCATAAAGGAATTCTATCATTCTCTATGCCTGCTATTCTTCATGTCTTTGTTACAATAGAAATACCCCAGGCCAGAAGTACTAGCAACAGTGTGGGTTCAAGCTACACCAACAACTTGGCTGCATGTCGGGTCAGTGTGGTCAACTGGGTAGTCAGCTTTATCACCACTCACAAGTCTGGAAGCAAGTCAAGGTTTGTTGGACATGAGAAAATGTCTGCATGAGAAAATTTATACATGTTTGTATGATAATATGTACGTATATTTCAGATATTTTCTGGTTATGAAGAAGTGGATTGGCATTCATTTGCTATACTAGTAAGTAATTCCACGTGCTGTAAGCTTTATTCAGTTCTTCATTCAGAGAAAGGCATGGAAATGAATATATTCAAACAAAATATTTCTTGAATCACTTTATTAGCAGTGTATTGTCATGAGGTTTTGCTCAATGGAGAGTGTGGCAAAGGTTCCACTGGAACCCTCTCCCAAATAAATATCTTTTATCAGTTAATAAGCAACACATTGCAATTCATTTATTCTCATAAATCATAACAGCAACATTGTTTACGCTCTATCCCGAAGTCAAGTTTTTTTCATGTCTGCCTTAATATGTACAGTAGGTTATATGTGTGGATAAGTGACATGATTTTGGAACATCAGTAGAGGAATTCTTACGACAATACTTTCTCTTCTCCTCATTAGTTTTCTAACAGACAAACCTGAGCTGAACACCAGGGATTCCCTGGAGCGTAAACTTGACACCATGCTGAGAGAGGGTGGTGACTCCTCCAACTCCTCAACAGCTACCATCAGTCCTAACTCCACCCTGTCGATGAGTGCAAGTACCATCTCTCTAGCTCCACCCATGCAGGATGATCTGGAGAGTTCTGGGAGGGAGCTGGTCCAGAGGGTCCTCTACTCCACCAGAGATAATATCAACTTTGTTCAAGAAGTTCTCAGACAGGTATCTTTTCTCACCAAATACTCTTTGAGTTTATATCCATTTAGTGTAATTAACTGGAATTAACTTGAAAGAATTTGAAAATGAACTTGCCGAAGTCACCAGAATTTCAGAGACTGCTGGTTAATTCCAGGGCATCCTGCTCCCATCATATTTTTTCCTCAAATTCATGAATGCATGTTTGTAATTCACAGTCCATAGTCCTTACCCTTCTACTAAAATAAGTGTGCTTCATGGAAGTATTTTTTTGTACGAATTCGAGACAGGAATTTTTGTTAAAAGGACAGGGTGTAGGCAGCATAATAAATGGGAATGGAATATTTTATGTCATGAACTGCACTAAGTATAAGCATTTTGTCTTGGTATTATTCAACTTGTGTTTCTTCTTTCCTTCTCCTGCGTTTGTAAGTTCCCCCCTTGTTTCTTCCTTTTATGTTTTTCTGTAATTCTTTATTCATGATTGTTTTTGTGTTGTTTTTTTGTCCAGCATGTGTTACATAAGTGGATTTTTTGCCCAGTGACATACGTAGTATTCTCATTGTGTCTTTCTTATTTTTAGGGCTTCCTCCTGCCAATGAGTGAATCAAAGGCTGTCAAGCTGTCTCTTAAAGTCTACAATGAATGGATTCAGGTTAGTCATTCTGCTACAACTTCATCATGATATAAGCTACCAACATACTGTACATCAACTGATTGGAAAGCTATTTTGCATCCTGTTTGCATTGAAAATATGCAACAAAATTTAATCTGTTGGTTTACCTTATGAAATTTAAAACATCTTGTTAAAGACACACAGTTGTGGACTTTCATGGGGAATGTGACACCATTCGGTGCTTACCCAGTACAAGTGTTGTCCATCACCCATAGTGTAATTGAGTTTCATGACCAACAGACCTTATGTAATGCTCTATATATTCCACCCATTGCCCCATATGGTAAAGTCATTATCTCACTTTCCCTGGCCCAGACAATGCCTGAAGCAGACCGAAGAATGGCTGTGGTGGGGCAGCTTGTTTGCTGCGCTTCAGAGATGTAGCTCTATTACAGATTTTTCCAGTGCTTTTCACAAGTCTGGTGTCAGCAAATTTTGTTCCACTCACCTTGAAACCCCACGACTGAGTGTCTTTAAGTGATTAAATGAACTGTTATGGAAGATAAAGTTTAACCATTTCTCTGTAGAGGAAGCCCAACAAATTAATCTTATGATATTGATCATTGCTTTATGTCATTTTTTGAAAGTCAAGCCAATTTAATGGTCATAGAATATACAATACACCAAGAGAGGAAACTCAACAAAACTCATTCTTTGAATGGTATTACCCATGGAAATCAAATGTTTTGTTTTAAATGGATTTAATGAACTGTCCTGGAAAATGCAATAAACCTTATTACATATAAAGGAAACCAAACAAAAATTGTTGTCTTCACTGTCTTACTCTATGAAAATCTAGTTAATATTTGTACTTTTTAAAGTAAAGATTACATATATGACCTTTGACCTGTAAACCTGTGTCTTTGTAGAACTCAGTGGTTAAGCCCGTTTTCATGGAGGAGCCTGAGGAGGAGGAGGGGAGCAGAGAGAATGAAGTCAAGAGGTTTGAACCTCCATCCTCTCTGACCAATCAGATCAGCTCTATCCTTGAGGGATCACAGGAAGGAGGACCCTCACAGGAGGGTGGGGTCTCGGAGATCGATAGTCCTTCCTCAGAGTCGGCTGATAAGACGTTTGCAGCGTACTTGCCAGATCCTGAGGTAAGTTCTACAGACACATTGTTGGATTGTATAATTGATTTTCATGTATATTGACATGTGGAAAATAGAAAATAATTGCTGTCTGAATTCTCTGTAAGATTGACTGTGAATAACATTTCATTGAAACTGATCTTCATTTGTATATATTGTTGCAAAACTTTAACAATGTTGCCAGGGAGAAAGGATATATTGGCAACTAAATATCACCTTGTTAAGAAAGGAAAATGAAGCACTTCCCCATCATTAGGGGTATCAGAGTCAATGGCCTGCTGTGAAGGATAATCACCCTTTGTAGGAATTTAAGAATTAAATCAAATAATTTAAAAAATGGAAATAAAAATAAATAAGATTTGAAAATAGATTAGAATCAGAAGTACAATATCAATTTATAATGAAAAGTTTTTGTCTGTTTTAGAATGAGACAAAATGTCCTCCTATGGTGAAGAGCCCATCAGTGTCGTCAGATGGAACCAAACCTAAACGTAGTAACTCTTACATTGGTGCAATCAACCAGGCTATCAGAGATGATATGGATAAGTGCAATGTAGGTGCAGGACTGCAGAAGGTAGTCCAGGTAAGCTAGTAGTGCTAGATTTGACGAGTATTGAATTTTCCCATGTGAAATGGGCCAACAGCTGGTAAAAAGTGTGAAATTAGGATATCAGAAATGCAATTATAACTATATGCAGAGAGAGAGAGAGAGAGATTCATACTTACAAACTGTCCTTATTTGATAGGGACAGTCCCTATTTTGGAGAAAGAGCATTTTTTCACCTATTTCGACCCTGTGTCCCTATTTTTGTAAAAATCTGACTGTAGTATTGTATAAGAATGTCCTATTTTTTACAGTTTCTTAATCATTTATGCCTATTTTTTTACTTGCAGGGTTGGCAGGTCCGGAGATTTAATGTAAAGCAGTAAAATGGTGTATGTTCATTGTAGCAGAATTGAGATATATGGAATTGTCTAGGATATTGAAGTAGATTGAATGAAATCTTGACAGTAGAGAAGATGGGAATATGTTGGTTCTGTTGTCTTAATAAAATATTGACCTAAGAATGGCACTTTCTCAAAATATAGGACAACCATGTGGATGTAGTTATACTTGTTCCATGTTAATATGAAAATATGAAGTGAGTTTTAATATTTCTCCATAGTTTGTGTCTTTTCTTCAAAAGAAAGTTCGTGCACCTTATTGCACAATGCAAGACCGAAATCCACATCAAAATCCAACCCCCCCCCCCTCCCCCTGCCTGAACCAATCATTGAGCTATATCTGTTGATTTCTCTTCAGGTATTCATCACCAATTCCTCCAATGTGTTCCTGCTGGAGCCTGGGGGAGGGGCATCGGGTGCCCCGGACCCCACCCGTCCTATCAGAGATCAAGTGGATATCTGTAGGAGGGTACTAGGTAGCTACAGACACATTGTCATGAGTGTCAAATTGGAGAAAACCACCTGGTAAGTGAGAAATACATTCTCTATCTAGTCATTAATCTATGTATTGAAAATGACAGCAGATATCAGGGCCTTGTCTTATAACGAGATGTGATGGAGTTGAATGGATTGCAACTTGATATCAGTCGCAACACTGCACTAACAAGATGGCAAAGTGATAAATGTCTAGTTGTATTTGATGTGGATCGATCCCAACCATTTACAGTGGAGTACAGGTGCATATCTGCATTTTTTTCCCCTGTAAATTGCAACATGTTTTACATATTGTACTGTATGCTCTATGTACCATTGAAGTTCTTAAGATGTGTTCTAACCTGTCAAATACTAAGCCTGAGATAACTCGGGCTGGAGTCTATGGAAAATGTGTCTTATACTATAGTCCAATCTTATCCATTGTGTTAAATTAGTGCTTTTACATATACAATTACATAATTCTGCAGTGATTGGAGGAATGGGCTGATTTTTATTCTTGTTGCTTGATTCCTTGATTGTATATTCCAGGGAGCAGCTTCTGATGGTATTGCTGAGAGTGACAGAAGGAATCTTAGGAGGAACCCCAAGCAAACCTCGCCTTGCCCTTGGCCAACAGCTGGCGCATATACTGTTTCAGGTGAGTGTGTTAAAGAATCAGAGAATTCAGGAAGTTAATAGGTTTTGGTACCTAACTCATTCCAATATTTTCTTTTTGTATTCATCCAATTAAAGGAATTTTGATATCTGTACTTTTCCTGGTTTCAGTATTTCTCAGCATTTTCTTGTACAATGCTCTACCAGTAAAATATGCACCAATAGCATCATTTATTTCTTGAAATATTCCTCATTTCATTAAAAAATGCATTTATTCATGATTTTGCTTCTTATTTACAGACCTTGATTGTGACATAGATCAGTTTAGGAAGACTTTTGCCAAGAGTTTTCTTCATTGACTCAACTCATTGACTGGGAAGGGCATGGTTGTATTGCATCTCAGATGAGGAAACTTAACTGCAGATTTGCCTTTAAAACAGTGTGTTATATGAATAGTTTAATTTCATTTCTAATCTGCATGCTTTGTTTTATTTAATATTTGTTTGTTTGTTGTTATTTTGACAGACCTTGATAGTGACATGGATCAAAGCCAACCTTGAGATCCAGGTATCCACCTCTCTGTGGGAAGACTTCCTCAGAGTGCTGTCATCACTTACTCACTGGGAAGAACTCATCAAGGAGTGGTCGGTAAGTTCTCTTCACGTAATGTCCTTTCAACATCACACTGCTCTTAGCAGTCAGATGGACAGTACTGTTTAGCCTCCATAAGCAATTTGTCATTTTTTTTGTTGTTGTTCTAGTAGATGAATTTTTAGAAATTTGAATATACATGTAGAACAGCAAGCATCAGGAGCAGACAAATATCATATTTTACATTACATTCTATGCCCAGACCAAATGAAGAGTAACACGTGTATTAAAGAAAGTGGAAGTCATTATGCTTACAATTGAATATTAGTTCGCATTGCTATGATACTTGTTAGAACAGTGAATATAACAGCAAGTTTGAGAAAAATATTGAATAGGTTATTAATTCACTTGAAAAAAAAAAAATAGATTGAATTATTCAAATAAGGAATATCAGAAAGATAAGGAAGTGGGAGAAAAGATTATAATGAGAGAGAGAGAGAGAGAGAGAGAGAGAGAGAGAGAGAGAAAGGGCAGACCAAAATGGAATGGGAAAAATGGGATAGTTAAAAAGGTTACATAACAGTTCACTATGGAAGTATCTTTTGAAACACATGAAGGCAAGACACAGTTTATAAAAACTTCAGAGAATTAATAATGTTTGAGTACCACCTCCATGTTCTGCACATGTAGTAGATGTTACCCATTCACACATGAAGGCAAAACACAGTTTAAAAAACTTCAGAGAATTAATAATGTGTGAGTACCACCTCCATGTTCTGTACTTGTAGTAGTAGATGTTACCCATTCACACATGAAGGCAAAAAACAGTTTTAAAAACTCCAGAGAATTAATAATGTGTGAGTACCACCTCCATGTTCTTTACATGTAGTAGATGTTACCCATTCACACATGAAGGCAAAAAACAGTTTAAAAAACTCCAGAAAATTAATAATGTGTGAGTACCACCTCCATGTTCTTTACATGTAGTAGATGTTACCCATTCACACATGAAGGCAAAAAACAGTTAAAAAACTCCAGAGAATTAATAATGTGTGAGTACCACCTCCATGTTCTTTACATGTAGTAGATGTTACCCATTCACACATGAAGGCAAAAAACAGTTTTAAAAACTCCGGAGAATTAATAATGTGTGAGTACCACCTCCATGTTCTTTACATGTAGTAGATGTTACCCATTCACACATGAAGGCAAAAAACAGTTTAAAAAACTCCGGAGAATTAATAATGTGTGAGTACCACCTCCATGTTCTTTACATGTAGTAGATGTTACCCATTCACACATGAAGGCAAAAAACAGTTTAAAAAACTCCGGAGAATTAATAATGTTTGAGTACCACCTCCATGTTCTGTGCATGTAGTAGATGTTACCCATTCATCTTTCCAATACTCTACAGAGAACCATGGAGACATTGACCAGAGTGCTTGCCAGACGGGTTTACCACCTAGACCTGAGCAACTTACCCCTAGACAAGCTGTCTGAACAGAAGCAGAAGCGTCTGCGGGGTACGGGGCGCCAGCCTCCTAGCCAGGGGGCAGACCTGATCAAGAAGGGTATGCACGAACGCTCCTTCTCCAGGGGATGGAGCAGATGTGACTCCACGTCTCCCAGCGGTGTGGAGGAACTGGAAAGGAAGAGGAATAAGATGAATACCATCGGGAGTCAGGGTGATCTACATAGGATCAGAGAGATGAGGCAAAGTGAGAAAGATGGTAAGTGGTTGATGGATAAATCGGTTTGGTGGGTTGTGCTAGAATTGTTTCCCTTTTACCTCTGTGAATACGTAACATAAGTAACTAACTCAGGAAACATCAGCAAGTAGTGATTAAAAAGATATGATTAATGAAACCAAAAGCATGGAGCAAAGTAATGTTTGCAAATTGCAAAGATTGAGGGTCTAATATTTTAAAAACGTAATGAATAGCAGTTTTATAATTGAATAGTAAAAGCAAGGATGTGAAGCAAAGTGATTCATTTGGACATCCATAGGTTTAAGAAGATGATGAATTTTAACAACCAACCAGTAGGAGTTGAAAATTTGGTGTGCAAAATCAAAAGGATTTAGTTGCTCAATGATCAGTGAAACATTTTGATCACTTTGAATCTAATATATGCTTGAAATGTACTTTAAAAGTCCTTATAGCTGGATTTGTGGTTTGGTGGATGGATTCTTATTATGCAGAAACTTACCTCTGTCTCATGCATTATTATCCAGCCACCAATATCAACAGAATGCATGGTCATTTCAACCCCTGATTCACAAAGTTTTGTGTTCAGGTGCAATACGCCATGTACAAATCTAATTTTCTAGATAAATTTGTTTCATATAAGATGAATATGCTTGTTATTTTTTCTTGCTTTTTTTCTTTATTTTTTTCTTTTTTTAAAGAGCAATAATTGTAAGGTGTACCGTTAGTGTCAATGTATATTACTGTATAGCAGTTTAAGATGACAAAAACAATGGTATATATTAAGTGGAACAATTTTGCCTTTAATATTTGATATTTACATGATTTGGGCAGAGTTGAATTCCTCTTCAGCACAACAGCAACATAAACAAATTTGACAAAAACACAAATAAATGTGTCACTTTGAATCATGCTTAAGAGTCATGCATTTATTTGCAACCATTTATGCCTTACAGTCATTTTTTTTTTTCAATTGGATTATTGTATATTTATTAATTTCTGGTCAAATCCTTTTTAATAAGGTATTCCTTCTACTTATCCTTTAATTATGGTGTAATCTCAATAAACTCATCTTATTCCAACCTAACAAGACATTGTTCCTTGACCATAGACCATTATTACCCATTCATGTCTCATACTAAATCCACACTTAACAATGATGAGACATTATTTATCATATTGACTTCTTGGCATACCCTTTTATTTTCTGGGCAAATTCTTTCAACATCTGGACATCGTTTTCAATATTCCCATAACCTTATCCTCTAACAGGTGATGGAATCTCATTACACTCGTCGCATCCCAACCTAACAAGACAACGTTCCCTCACAGTAGATCCATCGTTATCCACAAGAGAGGAACAACCCATGGGGACCTCCGTCCAGATTCTTAGGAGTAGTAGTGAGGGAGAACTGTTTGATGGTTTGAACTTCCAGAGAAGTAAAGGTCAGTAGATTCTCCTCTTGCAGAATCAGAAGAATTCCCAGAAGAAAAGGCAGTCTTAGTTTTTTGAACTTGGCAGATTATATTATGGAGGAAGATTGAAGAGCTCAGATGTTCTCTTGTATTCCAGTGGATACAAAATGAATGAAGTATACCAGAATGAAGCCGTACAAACTTTTTATCAGGGATGTAGTAGGGTGGGTGAAAAATACCAGCTAACTTTAAGGAAATGATTTCCTCAGAATAAGTTCTCGTATTCTCACTAACAAAATGCTATGGAATTTATAAAACTTGGAGATGGTTTATGCAATTCTAGACAGTACTAATAATCCATTCTTGTATAGTTCATATCACATTATAATCTGATGTCTCTATGTATATGTGCAAAGAAAACAGAAATTAATCAAATTTAAACTTTTCACAAGCACCTATTAAATGAATTAGGTCTGAGTCATCAAGTTGGTTTTTTTAATGCTTAACTGTTCTATAAAACAGTTTTGTTTAATCATTTCATGTAGATCTAGATTTGAAAAAATAGATAAGAAATGAGCCTTTCTCACTACTGCCCAAATTTTGGCAATATTTCAGAAGTTGTGTGTGAAGTTTCTTTTTTTTAAAACAGTTAAATGTTTGATAAGCTTTTTGACTAAAATGAATTAACTCATTTTATTTTCATAATAACTGAAGATTATTCAGTGCACTAAAGGTTTATATCTTAAAGGGGGTACCCAATGCTGAAACAATGTTAGTTCATTTAAAAGAGCATGATTTCATTAGCCGAAAATCATCTGCCTAAAGTTTTTTAAAAAGTCGTGTTGCCAAGGAAACCCCCAAATGTGGTAAGATTTCAGGATATTTTTGACCCCTCAGCTGTGACCCAGTTTCAACTGGGTACCTACTTTGACATCAAAATGACGTCAAAGTGGGTACCATGTTGCGCAATTCTAGCAAAATGCGCGCAAGGTATAATACATATTGTACAGTCTAGCGCGCAGCACAACTGCAATGCATGAAGCTGGGTACCCACTTTTACATCATACCTCATACTCAATTTTTTTGGTCGACTCTTGACTTTTTATGAGAAAATTAGCCAAAATGAATTGATTTCGTTTGAAAATCATCAAATTTTCAATGTTATTCTTCTTAGAATTCTATTCTCGATCATATATCAATTTTTTTTTTACCATTGTGTAATCACTTTAGCAGTTATCCGATCATTTCAAGATAGTACATGTATATGTTTCTAGCTTAACCTGTATTATCAACAAAGGACCATCTTTTATCAACATCATTTCATGGGCTTCATGCTTTTCCATGGGTATGTACCATTTCATTTTTGTTTTTGTCATTGTATCATACATGATGCTACGCAGAAGATGGAGAGAGAGTAGAAGGCATGGTCAAATCAACTACGTTTCCTCTAGTATCCAAGCAACAACATCTGTCTGAGAATGGTATGCACCATTGCTCTTCACAATCAGTCATTCTTGTTAATTTGCATTCTCCTTTGTATGAATGTTTTGTCTTATAGTTTTGTTGGGGTTTTTTTCTGTGTCATTTTGTTTGTATTTATCATTTGTATTTAAATTCTGGTTTTCATAATGCTTTTTAACCACCTGCATTAATTTGGACATTGCGATTGGGAATTTCCATGGACACTAATTCATTAATATTTTTAAAGAAATATTGGGTATGCTGTGTATAAGTGTACATATTTATGACTTGCTCCAGTATTTAGAGAAGTTTTATGGCTTTTGTCATTATCAGAAAACATACTATGAGCTTTGTTTGTCTTTCATTACTTGTCATTTATCATTATTTGTCATTTTTTATTACCCAAGTAGCTATTATTAAAAGAAATATGTTGGAATACAATGGAAATTTTTTAAAGTTCTTGAATGCTTACCCCTTATTTTCAGGTCAAAATGACAAGATAATGGATGACTTAAACCTGAGTCAGAGTAGCATACCTCTTATCCATCACCCGGATACCCTGAGCCTGGATGATAGTTCCCTAGATGTGCCTCTACCAGACTCCATTCACACTACCCCAACAGACATCAACCGCCTCACACCAACCAGCAGCCTCATAGAGGAGATAGACCAGGAGGTTATTGCACTATCCCCAGGGATGCACTACCAGTCAGATGGGAGCGGGTCAGGGACACCTCTAATAGGAGTGCACTCCTATCATTCAGGGGGCAGTGGCAGTGTGACTCCAGTGTCAGTAACTCCCCACTTTGGATACGAGGGGACATCACCCGGTAGTCACAGGTTCTGTAACTCGGATGATGCATCGCCGGGGGGTAATAATCATTATAACTCAGACGGTAGTTCAAGAGATACACCACTCATTGGAGTGATGAACGATAATGGAGATATGACAGACCTTGCCAAAGAATCACCTGTGATAGAGGAAGAGGAGGAGGATCAGCATATTAACATAGAGGATAGGATGGATCTAGCTGGTGAGAGGGCTGATTCAGGTTTAATAGGTCAGTCATTTACTTCAATCATGTACAGCTTATATCATCATTTCTGAAAAAGAGTTGGTGTAATGAAAATTGTTGTGAGGTTTTTAAGAAGTTAACAGAAAATTGCCCCCTACATTAAATCATATACGAACCTCAGTAGCATGATAGAATATATTTGACGACTTTAATATTTGTTCACTTGCCTAGGTTCCCATTCCTGAAAAAAATAAATGTTGTAGATGAAAGTTCACATAATATCCCTTTAAAAACCACTGCTATAAAAATTTCTGAAAACACTTCTTTTAAAGGACCATCCATGAAATGATATACTTTGGCTGTTTTCTTTCAACACCACTAGGTGTGGAAGATTTTTGAATATTTCATTGATTATTATTTCCTATTTCACAAACAGGAAACCATGGATCAGTACAAAGCCCTGATGCTAGTGTGATGTCAGGCGGTACTCGTATAGGATGGCATCCTGATGTTGCTGTGGTAGTATGGAGGAGATTGCTATGTATTCTTGGTGACATCAATCAGATCAGTGATCCGAGACTACACTGGGTGGTCTTAGAATGTCTATGGGATATCTGGCAGATGCTGGCAAAGGTATTAGAAATCAGAATTGATCCATTTTTACATTTGTGATCCTGACTTCTAATGTGTAAGTCACCAAAAGGATACCTTGAAGGCTATATTGTGGTATAAACAATCAAAGGTACAATATTACATGAGTATTTTGTGTCTTCTTGTTGAGAGTTGGTGTAATGGGTAGAGTAATAGTCACATGATTGCTTGGGTGATGCTTCATGTTTTCTAAGGTGGACGGCAGGGCAGGCATATATATGTAGCACAAGTTTTGCCTGTTTCAGAGGTTGCATTTACAACTTTTGGTCATGAGAGATTATTGTAGATTAGTGTCTCATCAAGACTTTGCAACTATATTTCCTTAATAGGTTCATATTCTCCCCCTGAGTTTTGTTATGCAATGATTTACAATGGAGGAAAAGTATATATGTGTAAATGAAAGATCCTAATTGTTCATCTTTGTTCAGATCCGTGACAACCAAGGCATCAGTACGGACAACCAGACCACACCCCCTCCACCAGAGAACATTCCACCCCTCCTCCTCTTCTCCCCATGGCTCTTCAGAGCAACCTACCTCCCTGTGGGTTACCAGCATGGAAGGCTGTCCGCATACAAGCAGCTCTGTGCCATGACGGTCAGACGCCAGGATCATCCACTGCCTAAAGAACATCTTGTACACTTCTACAGGGTCCTTCACTTTGGACTTGTAGGAACTGATCAGGTTAGTGTGTGTGTACTTAGGTTTATACAAAATGTGCATCAATCGGATATGATTATTTACGTCTCGGACCAACCTTCAATGTCACCATCTTAAAAACATGACCCAGACTCTAACCTGGGTCTGATCACAAGAGATATGGAAACCATTTTGTTATTACATTAAATAATGATGAAATGGTTGTTGTTGTTGCTGTTGTCTTTGTTTTTTTTAAAGATTGAAGAGAAATAATAAGATATTTTAGAATATGAAAGCGAATAAAAAGCCTTTAAATCTGTAATATTTAAGAGAAGAAAAGAAGAGGAATGTAGTTACTGACACTGGTGAAAAATATCGTGCATGAGAATACATCAGACCAAACCTTTTAAGGATGCCCTTTAGTTTATGCACTCACTAAATATTCTTGTGCAGCATATAATGTTGGCCTACTTCCTGTTCAAAGATATATGTCATTTAGATATTGAATGTCAATATTCCATCATTTATATCTTATATTTGAAGCTTTCTTTGAAGCTTTTCTCTCTTTTTCTTCTTTTTTGCTCCTCTGAAAATAGTATTAGTCACAAAATAAATCACTCTTATGTTAACTTCTGGGTTTCTAAACTGTGCGAGTGATGAATAGCATAGATAGTTAAATCACAGAAAATTATGCTAGCATTATAGGATAAACAGTTTGTTCAATTTCACCATGGCATGGCTTTGTCATAGCTCTATCTGGTTCTTCACAGAGTAACACTTCTTTGTTTTTGTTGTTTGATTTTGTAGGATGTGATCAATACTATTGTGCAATACAGTGCTCCTGATTTCTTCTTCTGTGACTTGCCAGGAGCCACTCTCCTTATTCTAGACTTCATTCAAGCAGCTAACATGATCACAGCCACAATTGATCTTGATGTAAGTACATATACATGGGAGTGGGGAGAGATAGATACAGGGATGGAGAGAGAGGGAGAAACAGAGTGAAGGGAGAGACAGTGAAAGAAAGAGTATAGGGACAGATTCAGTGAAGAATGATAGAAATTTTAAGAGAAAGAGGAAGACTAGACTTATAGAGAGAGGTTTAGAGTAAGAAAAGGTGATGGTGGAAAACAGAGAAACAACCTACTGAAACAGAAAAAAAAAACCCATAACAAACAGAAGTAAATATGAAGAAAGAAGTGAATTGAATGTCGTGTTTCTTGCTTGTTTGTCCTGATAAAGTGTTCACTCTTTTATACTGGAATATACAAGTGACCATCGAGCATGTTGTATCAATAATACTGGAATGTCATGTTTTATACATTGTCTTTGGGATCTTCAGAATAGATTGAAAGATTTCCAAAACACACTTGTTTTTCTTGAGCATGTTATACATGAAGGAGCAGATTAATTCAGACTTAAATTGCCGCCCACGGGACGTGGCCTGTCAGAAGATTTGATGTGGCTCACTGAAAAATTAGAGTTTAAACAAGGGAATTCCCTTTTTCTCTATAATGGATATCTTATAACTACATGAAAGTCGCAAATTTTTGCTCGTCGTCCTGCTTGCTCGCAAATAACATATAATGGTTATCTTTTACAAGGATCTATCTATCATAAGGATGATAATTATCCATATTACATATTAAACATGAAGAAGTTTTGAAATCGATCCATCTCCCCAATAATGGCGAAACCCCTTCTCCCTGGAATTTGGAAATGACCACAATGAGCCTCTTGCCACTTCATTTTCAGGCAGTGAAGTGGGCTGTTCATATTTTATTTTTCTATCATTGCCAAATATATTTGATTACAAAAATACAATACAGTAACAAAATTTGAGCCTGCTTGCTTGCTTTGCTGGCTCGCTCGCACAATTTAGAGACCCAGGGGTTAATATTCAGGCAAGAGATGTCAGGCCTGTATGCTTGTGTAAGAGGTTGAGATCTATGGTATGAGTAATAGTGGCTCACCATATAATTTCACAAATATTTCTGGCCCACTAATTGAATTGATTAAGAACCCAGATCATAGGCCTATGGTAAAACACTGAATGGTGTATGGCTTGTATGTTTGATAGTATGATCGCCTTTCACTTTTGATCTTGCTCAGGTCATTTCATGTGCTTCTTAAGTTTCATATCAAGTAAATAGCGAACTTATGCGGAAAAGTATGACATTAGGGGGAAAATACAGTCAGTGGTGTGGGCTTAAATTATGTACAAATGGAGAGTTGACAATGTTGTTATTCTACATGACTGTATGTAAGTCCTTCATGCAACCGTGATTCTTTTTTTGAAGCAAAAAATTCTGATCAGGGCTAGAGGCCAAAAAATATAAGCTAAGTGCAGGGTGCAGGCTAATTCAAATGTTAATGAGGATAAAAATAGCATAACCTTTTTACAGTGTTAAATACATTTCTAAAAGTAATTGTACTCGGGTTACAAGGTATCATTACATTCATCCTTGATTTCTTTAATGCTTAGATTGCTTCCTTAGCTGAATGGCACGTTAGGGGCTTTGCTTCCCATGCCGATCAGCACAAAGCAATAGTTCAAACAAATTAACGAAGGGATTGCTCTGTTCAACACTAAAGAGATGCAAAATTACCCATTTCCGGGCTTGATTGGATGCATAACAATTTTATACACCCTGTATAGATTTATTTTGTATTGTAACACTTTCATGATCCTGATGCCTGTGATAGATCTTTCTCATGAGAAATGCAGTGTGTCATAGGGAAATTGTTTGCTTGGTTCATAAAGGGTTAAGAAATAAATTAGACCCCTTTTACACCAAGCCTTGGGCCGTGGCCCGGCCGCGGCCCGCGCTTGGTGTAAAAGCTCAAAAATCAAATGCGGGGCCACATGCAGAGCCAATTTCGGACCAGCTCTGGAGGTAGTTTCAGCTGCGGCCAGTTTTGGTGTAAACGCAGAGCGGGGCCAAGTGCGGGGCCATCTTCCGTTTTCAATGACGTCATAAAGCCAATATTGTAGAATTACAAACCGGGCGCGCGGGGATAAAAAAGGCTTTGTCAAATTGTAGAGCGCTCCTATGACGAAACTTTGAAAGGATCTAGATACAGGCCGCGGCCGCGGTCCCGGTGTAAATGCACAAAATTGCGGGGCCGGGCTGCGGCCACTTGGTGTAAAAGGGGTCTTAGATTGATTAAATGTTATATTAGAAAAGGGGGAAGAGAGAGAATGTAAGGGGGTAATGAAGTGGAGATATGTACTTGAAATAGATTGGACAAGTGACACGTATACTTCCATGTCTCTTATAGATGTTAGACATGTTAGTTGTTAGACACATGGGTTTGTGAGGCAGATACAATTATCATTCAGAGAAGAGAAATTGAAGGAAATGAAAAGATAGATAATCAGATGCAGTTAGAGCAGTTCTCTTTATTTCTTTTCATGGAGTAATGTTAAGATGGATAGAGAGTGATCCCTTTGCCTATATAATAACCACTGAAATTTACCATTTTATAGTTACCTTTTTATCTTAAGCTCTCCCTACATGAATTGACCTGAAATAGGAAAAGATTAAAAAACGTAAAATTAAAATTAAAATAAAGTGGACAATCGTATTTCATCTTAGGTTAAATGATGTTATAATAGATAATATGGAATGCATGTATGGGCAAAAGACTTCTCCTGTTATGTAGATTTTATGTAAAAGTAGAAACCACTCTTTCAATCAATGAAGGATTACAAATATTTCAGCTTTTGCTTGGCAGTGACTCATTTAAGTCAGCAGCTGCAATATATGCTTTCCTTTTGCTGGAATATATTTTGCTTGAATATATTTTGCTTGATTTTTGCATTAAAAAGGAAAAAAAAAAGGTATGACACACCTAATTTTGTATCTCTCTTCCTATTTTGTGTTCTAAATATATTCAGCATTCTAATGAAAGTGATTGTATAAAATTCTATCAAAAATTATCTACTATTATCTACAAATGTCATTTTATTAATAGATTTATCAGTGGTTTTTGTTTGTTTGTTTGTTTGTTTATGTATTAACTTAGCTCTGTGGAATCGATTTTACTTCATATACTCCTCCCACAAAAATATTAGGTTGTACCTGTAAATATATGTTAGATTTTATCTCTGGCATTAAAAGTTATAGTGGAAATTTTTTCGTTACATGTTCATTTCTAGACAGGAAAGATGATATTTATGTCTTCATATTGTATGCTTAATTTTTTTTGTATACATTTTATATAAGAGCATCATGCTACATGCTATTTCACTCAGACATGTAAAATTTTATGGACAATATGATACTTTATGGCCATGTCATATGTTACAACTTGGAGGAAAATAGAAATATAGTATACACAAGGAAGCCATATATACTGCACATGTATGATGTATCATTCATTGAATTTGTGCATGTGTCAAGCATTTTTATTAGCAAGGTCACAGAGATATTGAATGTGTAATACATACAGTTTATTTATGAGATGATTAATAACTGCTTTATGAGATTTATAGGATTTACCATTGATCCTTGGTCGCAAGATAAAAGCTTATGTGGGCAAGGCTAAATGCATGCTTTGATGACAGTTGTATAAGCTACATTTATCCCACAGATTACATACTAACTTGTCAAGAGCCTTTCCTGTCAGGCAGCTTGAATCTTGTAATGACAACATAGAGTTCATATTCATGAGTGCCTCAACACAGTATTGGAACTGCATATGCAGATGTGATACTAAATGTCAGTAATGAGGACTTGATTAATTGCTTACTGCAAGACTTGGTGTTCACATTACCAACTGTGGAACTGAAGGACCATATTGGGATCTGCAGTATAGGACACATGCTGTGTTTCACACCTATTATTGCAACAGACTTTGGTGGCATATTTAGCACTATCTGTCATTTCATTCATCGCTGTCTGCAATTAGGCTATTAGGCTATTAGTCATTATATCATTTATGGATTTTCCGTGTTATTGTATGGAGTGCCTCATTATGCTTGGATTATACTTGGAGGTCAAATTTATGAGAACTATTCATTGGCAGAAGAAAACATTGAATTAAAATTGGATTGTATTCAACCAAGTTTCGCAGGTGTGTTTTACCAATAGAGACAAGCCTCTTGTATTTTGTCTATTTATGGGCTGCAGTAGTTTCAGGTTGATAAGTTTGTAAAGATGTTATTGAATTTTTCTGTCTGAATAGGAAGGTAAGACTTGAATTATTCAAGTGCTAGTGACTGACTGTCGGTTTCAGATTATTCTCTTGATACTTCCAGTAGAATGCACACCCTCCCTTCTGTGCACTAATATGCTTCCTTGTTTAATATACTGATTGATATGCCTTCTTCTTCCTGTCCTGTTCTGAGCTTTCTTTTATCCTTTTCCATCCCCTCCCCTCTCCCACTTTTTTTTTTTTTCATTTCTACCCCTTCCACATTAAATTGTTTATTCCTATTTATTGTTGAAGTTTTTAAATAAGAGGACTATACTAGTGAGATTGTGTGTATAACATTGATAATTCAGAGCAACTCTTGAAGTTATCCCTTTTTGTCTGTAATATAATTTCTATCACTTCTATTTTTTCGTACTTTATTCATTGTTTACATTTTATTGCTCATCTTTAGCTGATTCTTATCACTTTATGATTGTTTGTGTTCAACTTTATATGAACTACCTAGACTAGATGTAAGAAACTAGAGAAGGAAATATAGTGAGAAAAAAATGAATAAAGAAGAACCACTTCCTCTCCTACCAGGCCATGTCCTTCCTATTATTAATCTCTTCTGAAGATGAATTGTAAACAGTTTTGATTGTCTTACCGTATTTTGTTCAGGCTATAGGAATGGAAGCAGTTTTGATTGCTTTGTGTAGCATTCAAGCTCTGAGGATTAAAGCTTTCAGTTCTGATTGTTTTACTTTGTGTGTGTGTAGTGTGTGCAGCGCTTTGTAACTGCGAGGAAAAGGCGCTCTAATCAAATGACTTTGGGATTGGATTGGATACTTGTATTTTACAGGCTCCGAGGATTGAGGCTCTATCTCTGCTAGGTTCTTTAGTGTGCTTTCCCAACATGTTCTGTAATCTGACTGTGTTCCAACCAACTCCCAAGGATATCAGCACCATGGTTTGTAAGGATATCAAACCAGTCAAGGTAAGTCTACAACTCTTTATAGTAAAGTTTGTTTTTTTCATTTGTTTGTGGTGGAAGAGTTTTATGCTTGCATCTTCTCTTAATCCACAATCCATACTTCAATTATTTAAGTTTTACAGTAGTTTTTTTTTCAGAATGGTTTAGATTTATTTTTTATTTTACTATTGATTAGATTATATAATATATATTTGGATTATATTTGATATTTAATTTTTATAATTAATATATATTTAGATTATGTTGTGTAACAAACCTCTGAGATGGCAAACTATTAAGGGTATCAATGAAAGTAGTATTAGTGACAAAGTTGTTTACTCTCACATTGTTAATCATTAGAACGGGTGTTAGGAGAATCATTTTTGTGCTGTCGAGAGGTAGTACTTATTGAAGTGGAATCCCACGTAGGTAATACATAAGTGAAAAATATATGATTGTAAAAATCCATAAACTAAATCGGCATGTTCTTCTTTCTATATGTTATAAATCACAGCTTTGATTTTAAATTGATCTTTGACCATTGTGTCTTATAGGATCACCTTATCAGCATTTTGCTCAAGTGTGGTAAGAAGGAGCCGAACTGTGAAGCTCGTTGTATCGCCCTTTGTGGTCTAGGTATTTTCGTCTATGAGGAGCTAGCACATACAACTTTTCACCCTCGTATCAAGGAAGCAATCAATGTCCTTCTTGCCAGCCTGAAAGTGAGTGGAAAAATTCCATTAATCTTTACCTCTGGAGGCCATCATTATGTTTGTTAAATACTAGATTCATTGTGTGAAACAGTTACTGACAATCTCCTCACCCCCCCCCCCCTTCCGGACAACATGATTTTAAGATTATGTTGTCTTCATTAAGATATAATGAGGTGATTAAATAATATTTAAAAAGTGCCAAAGCACTGTAGAATGTTGAAATAATGCTGTTTTGAAATCCATCAATATGCCATTGTTTATATTTGTTCTCATGCCTAGATCACATCATTAATATATTTTGCGAGGCATTTGTAATACACTGATCACAGTATACATGCATGTATCTACATATTGTATTTTTAAAGAAATATGACACATGAATTGTTTTCTTGGACATATATTTCATTATAAACTTATAATATATGATAATAATCCTATGTTGACCTGTGGTTAGATGAAATGTTTTAATTGTCATATCAAATTTTGAAGGCGAACTTGTGATTGGTTAGAACTGCACAAAATTGTGCCCATGGACCAGCACGCAAGTCAAAAGTATACAGTATAAGCCAATGGCGCACCCTATTTCTGATTGTTATGATAATTAAAATAAGATTGAAAATATAACAATTTTCAGAATACCGGCCCAGATGGTTTTCTGTACTAATTTTGTTAGAATTCTTCATTTGTATAATCTTTCATCAAAATAGAATTAAGTCCTTTCATTTGTTACTTCATTTTCAGAACAAGCTAGTGGGATATGTTGCATGTGGCATACTCCTAGTACTGTATAAGCTGTATGATTGATGAGACATTGAAAGTCATTTAGTTTGTCATTTTAGTTTCAGAACAAGCTTGTGGGACAGGTTGCATGTGACATACTCCTTGTAATATATAAGTTGTATGATTGATGAGACATTGAAAATTCTTCAATTTGTCATCTTAGTTTCAGAACAAGCTGGTTGGACAGGTTGCGTGTGACATGCTTCTAGTTATATGTGACCATGCTGAACGATTGAGGAGACATTTGCCAGAAGCTCCAAAGAAAATCATTGAGGTAGGTCTGAACAGTCTCTATCAGATGGGAAGAAAACAAATTGTTGCATGTACATGTTGGTCTGCATTTTGTATACATTTAGAAACCTGGTGAAGTTCTTTAGGAACAAAAGAGAAAGAAAGAGAAAAAAAAAGAGAGAGACAGAGAAAAAAAATGATGCCATTAACATATATATCAGTGTTAAAGAGGTATTTTCTCTTCCTGCTTAACCCATTCATGACAGGAATTACAGTATTGCTCGGAATAAAGTAGACACCCTACCGACGGGTCACGCAATGACCGCGAGACAGGTGGTAATCAAAAAATTACCGCCGCTCAATTCTTGCGGTAAATTCACGCGGTAAATTCACGCCGGCCGCCGGCTCAAGAGAGGCCCATTGCTCTCGTCAAACACGAGATTTTTTTCAGATTAGATCTCTCTGTCATCTCCATTTGCCGATCTAGCTTGCGCCTCAACACTCCGATGGAGTTTGGCTCACGAGTATCAAACCGGGCAAAGTCTCACGGAGATATCACGTTCTGTGACTGTGCTAGGTCAAATCATACATGAATTCTCCAGTATCTACCCTTCGTTTGACATATTTATGGAATACCTGATTGAAATGTTCCTCTGTCAAAATCTCCACGATTAAAACCCAGACTTCAGATAAATATGCACCATTCAATTATTCCAGCACGCGTTATTCAAATCAAACATTACTCCGTATTAAATTCACCCGCGCTCATAAAAAACTGGCAGCGTTCGGAGTGCACGTGGCTATAGCATCAGTGAGTCACAAAATTAGTACCAACTTTGTTCTGCTCGATGAATTTTTAAAAAAGAATATCACAGATATGTCGCAACTCACGTAAATATTCATTCCGCCAGTAAGATATGAAATAAAACATGTGTAAACTCGATTAAGTGTCACATTTCCACTGCCATTTCGAAACAAAATTTCTTTCATACCAAATTAAATGAATATTCATCTTCTTCCGCATCACCATGCCGCTTGCATTGCCAGTCCATACGTAAGTAGCTGCTAGCTAGGCTCCCGACGCATGCGCACTGCACAATTACTTCGCAGCTGACTGTGATAAAGCTACCACAAAGATCGAAGGAAACAACATACATGTATAATTTTCCCTCAATATTCTACCAAAAATAAAGACAACGGTACACTGGAAAGTTGTTTAAAGGTCGTGACTAATGTTTCAGTGAGTTAGAGTATTGATTTATGGTGTACTTACCGCTGATAGGGTGAGATTATTGAGACACCACAGATTTGCTGCATGTAAAGTAATGTTGCAGTCACACCAACGAAACCGACTCCAGACCGATCAAAACTATAACATTCTTCGAACATTTTTTGCACGTCTTGTCCCCGCCCCTCCCCCCCCCCCCCCCCCCCCCCCCCCCCGAAAAAATTCTGTATACGGCCTTACTTACATGTAGCCTACGCCTAAATGCCTCGGCACTTTCTGGAAGTCTGATTCAGCAGACTAAACTTCGATCGTGTTTTGCTTTGCGTGGTCCCCAGAGAGAAAGAGAGAGAGAGGGGGAGGGAGTTCGTATTGTGCGGCTGCTTGTGACATTCCTTAGAGATAAGAATTGATATCAAATTGTAAAATGATACACCTGGGAATTAAAGAAATTTTATTCAATGGAGAGAGAGAGAGCGGGGGGGGGGGGGGGAGATGGAAAAAGAGTTAGATGGTGTATATTCATTTTTGCACATCCCCTCTTCTGAAAAAAAGCAGACTGTTGACATACGTTTGCTTAGACAGTTCTATAACCATTTTTTGTAAGAAGTATTGTGGTAATACAATTAGATAAATACCAATGAAAACCAAATGACATATCAACAACATAAAACCTAAGGTACGATGTTGTATGTTTTGAATAGCTTTTCATTTCTTGGTCTGAAATTATTCGTTTGCTGTGTGCAAATTTCTCTCCCCCCATGTCGTTTTGTCAACTGTATCCATATCAACCTTATGGGTAATGATCTGATAATGGAATAGTGCGTTGTTTTGCAGTGAATTTGATGAGAAATGTTCGTAGGAAAGTTGTAGATTTGTGTTTTGCTCTGCTTTTTATTGTGAAGCAGTTGTTCTTAAGGTGTAGAAGGTGTAAGCTGCATGCGTGTAGGTTGTTAGTTCTTTAGTTGTGAAAAAGCGGTTTTGGCCCCAGCACAATAGTAGACATCCTGTTACTAAGTGGTCCACCATTACCTGCCCTAGAACAATAGACCACCCCATAATCAAGGCAATAACATGTCTATTGTTACACAGAGCATTACACATCCTGTTGATTATTCTTCTGGTGAACACCAATTAAGCCTGATCATTACTTAACACCCTTTTTAAACAGCAAAGCACTACTTTTTGAAAACTTCTTCACAGAGACTTCTCTGCAAAACTGAAAGGCCAGCTCTTTTGACAATCGGCAAGTGAACGCGTAGCCTTGGCTTCTTGCATTCCCTTTATTGATTCATAAAAGGTGATTTAAAAAAAGTTAGCAACGCCTTGCGACATGCAGCCCCACGGAGGCAGTACTCCTTACCTAATCATTAGTGCAGTTAAGTTTCTTTTTTTTTTCAAATCGTAGATTGAAAAACCATGACAGAACGAATGGTATGAAAGAATAGGCTATTGGTAACAAGGCACAAACTTTTGAAAATTCCCTTTGGCGTTCGACTCTGCAATAATATAGTAACATTTATGAACACAAGAAGAGTACATCTTAATTTAGATAGAAAGACAATACGCAAAACAATTTCTTTACATAGAAATAAGAGCACTGGTGTAACGATACTTAAAATGCGACAATATTGTAAACCATTATAGGGAGGCAAGATGCAAACCAATATCCTTTCGTAAAGCGAGTATTGTAACCGTTACTGAGCCCATCTCATTTTATGGTGAATTATCGGGGGATGGAAATAAGGCCACCCCCCCCCCCTCCCCAAAGGGAAAGTATTGAGTAATTTATCTCCGATCCCATGGACTCATGAATGGCAAAAAGCTGTACCATGCGTTTTAATATCGTTACAAATAATTACAGCGAAGAAAAATATAATACAAACATTTCACAGTTTTCTCCTTAAGCTCCTTCATTTTACTAAAACATTGCCCAAAGCATATACTGTAACAGTTAACATATCGAAGGGGAGTTGCATATAAATCCAAATTTTTATGTTTTGAACAAGTTCTGTTCTTTTTTCCATCGATAAACAACAAGAACATCTTGGGATGAGTGATTGCTTTCATTCCTGTTAACGATTTAGCTTTGATATCAGGGCATAGGCGGCAATCCCAGGGGACGTGCTCCCTTGATTATTAAAGTTTATTTTTTCATATTTCTATTTTCAGTCTTCGTTCGCTCGCATAATAGCGATCATCCCCTTTTCATTTCTCGTAACTGATTTTCGGCGGCGACCTCCAGTATGTCCGCAACTAGGTCGGCCCCCCCCCCCCCCCTCTCACTACTTACATGAAATCACCGTCATTGATCGGGATAAGAAAGGTTTCTAATCTCATAGCCCTGCTACTTCCTTGGAGCAGGTCACCTTCAACAAGAGGGGTGCTTTAATGAAATGGGGACTATTGTTGGTATATTCTGAAATAAAGACTTTCTTCAAAGCGAACCCCTAATCCGTGAAATAGGGCTACCTACTAGTGGTCTATTGTAAGCAGGATCTAAAGGTTCCTGGAGTATAGGCTGCCTTGAACAAAAGCCTCTTTTAAAAAATGGGGCCACCGGGGTTCTAAAATTATAGATAAATTCTAAAGACTTACATAACTTAACATTTGAAGTTGATCCGTCAAATTAATGAATCATAGGTCATCGCAAGAGCCGTTTTCATGTACATGTATATAGCCTCTGTGACCCCTGAACTCATGACCCCCCAAATTCCGATCTGATCATTTTCTGACCCAAAATCTATATATTCATTTTCCCACAAACAATGAATCAAGTTTGAAGTTGATCCCATAGCATCGTCATCAGTGATCGATCATCATTATCTTGTTTTTAATCATATCGTCGGAAGCTGTCACGACTCGCCATTATCCATATATCAAAGGTGACCATTATCTTGATATATCGTTAACAGCAGCTAGCAACATCATTAATATCACCATATCAGTGATCATTATCTTAATAATCATATCGCCAAAAGATATCATTATCAGTGATCACTGTCTTGATTATACTCATATCGTTAAAAGCCATCAAGATTAATATCATATCAGTGATTATCAGTGAATATCAGTGATTATCATTATCTTGATAATCAGCATCATCATAATCATCAATGATCATCTTAATCATATTGTTAAAGTTATTACCATCATTAATATCATCATATCATCGGTGATCATTATCTTGATCAATTATAAATATCGGCAAAAGCTTTCGCCATCATTAATATCGTGATCATATCACCAGTGATCATCAGTATCTTAACGTGACTTATAGGTCAAATAATTTTAATCTTTCAATTTTCATACGCATGCAGCTAGCTTGCCCTTGCACCACTGCTGCCTGGCTACAGCTTGGCCATGGGCACTCCGCAGCGCTAGCGCGACAAGATCTCCCCAAAGCAGAACTAGAACGCGTTCCTAATATGTCCTCATCTTCAGGGCACGACACAGCTTCGAGGTAAGCGAACACCATCTAACAACAAGAAATAAAACACTCCACAACTATTTCAATGAATCAAACACACTTGTTGTCAGTGAGGACAGCTTAATTTGTGACACGTGCCCTGATTTATGAACATTCCGATGCGCTTGCTTCATCGCCGCTATTGTCTTCCAGGCTCGTATTTTTTTCAAGCGCACGAGAATGTTTTTTTCCCTGGCCCATCATTTCCATTACTTTGTTTCCTGAACAATACGATGACTTCTTCTTTTTTCTGTTCTTTGCTCACCAAAATTAGAAAACACAACTTTTTGTATTTTGAATGAAGTGATAGTCAAATGAAAACTGTGAAAAAAGTGCCATCTATTTTTTACGTTTACAGAAAATTAGAGATAAGTAATATTTGTTATTTTTTTTTATTGTTCTCAATCACGTAATTTTAAAAGGTTCTGTTCCACTTTTCATTCACGTCTATGCTTGTGTATATACATGAATAAAGTTCATACGCTAGTGCAACGACACTTCACAATCAAAAGGAAAATAAACTTATATTAACTGCCACCTATCTTCCACTCCGGCTCACGGTGAAATTCCACCTTCCCTTTCGATCTCTTCCTGCCTTCCCCCTCCAAGGCCTTTTCCTCATCACCGTCTTCTCCCTGTCTGTCGTGCCCCCACTGCCTTTTTTTTTTTGGGGGGGGGAGGGGTCAGGGGGGGGTCATTCTGTTCCTTTCTCTGAGAGGCGCGGATTCAGCCCGAGCGGGCCTTGCCCCCCCCCCCTTCCCCCATATGAGAGAGAGAAGAAAAAAAAGGGAGAGAAGAGAAATAAGAAAAGAGGGAAGAGGAGAGCGAGGGAGAGAGAGAGAGAGAGGGGGGGGGGGTGAAAGGACCTTGCCTTTTTACACCTTTTCCCTCTTTCACAGAGTTCTTTTCCCATATAACGTATCACTATTGGTATGTTATATGCATATATAGGCGTAGGAACCGGGGGGGGGGAGGGCTAAGGGCTATAGCCCCAGTAGAAAAAAGATGTGGGGCACAGGCGGGAAGACCCTTTCGCTCCTTTTGTTATGTGTGAAAAGTGGGTTCCAGGCAAAGGGAAAAGAAAAAGGAAGAGGAATGAAAGAAAATAAAGAGAAGAAAACAGAAAGGAAAGAGGTTAGAAGAAGGGCCCCCCCCCCTTCCCCCATGATACGTGCCAGATACGCCCCTGGTCACCATGACGTACCAATAGTTGGCTGAATGATTTCAAATTTGTTCCCCCCCCCCCCCCCCGAAATCCTGGATCCGCGCCTGATTCTCTGTCTCTCTCTTTCTCAATATCATATGATTTTTTTCCCAACCACTATGATTGTTTATAAATAACTTCAGATATCAGGGACAAGATGCTAGACATTCTGACTCCACAGGTTTTTGTTTTGAAACTCTTAACTCAGATTTTTACGCGCGACCTCCCAGAACCGTCTATTGTCAATCATCATGGATCAATGCCTCTTGCCCGTTGCCCGCCAATCTGAAATTAATTGGGCGGGGTCTACAGGTGTCAGGTACTTAATTCTAGAGGCAGTATGAGAAAAGTGGTCATTTCATTTAGAGCTTTGATTCCTCCTCCTCCCTCGTGCCATGATTGATAATTAGTGAAATGTCAACATGTTATAGTATTTTTCTATTTTGTAAACACAATTTGTTATACAGCACAGCCCCACCGACTGAACCTTTTCTCTATTTCGGATTGTAAAGATTTTATTTTTGTTGTGGAACTTGTCAAATGTAATTTCATGTTTTTTAAGAGAGGGAATTTTCCTGGGGCCAGGGTTGGGGTTGCCGTGGTCAAGGCGGGCTCCTTTGTTCATGCAGTAAGGGTTTGGCAGGGTCCTGGGGTGTATGCACACATGCAGGCTTGGGAAATGTTAAGATGTACCACGGTGATAAAATTGCCATGTACTAGTAGGATCCATGATTGAGCTGAGATGGTGGTGCGGAGTCCATAACATGTAAATGTATCATAATTATGGTAATCCAAGATGTGTTGTGACCGTTTTGAGTTAGAGTGGATGGAGCCAGCGTAGACCATGGTGGCCCTTGGCATGACGGCGGTCTTCGACCTCTCTTCGTATGCAGAGCACTGTTGGTGGAGTTTGCTTTGATAATCAAGTAATTGATTAATTTATTTGTCTCTGTTCGGATGGCTCCTTACCGTAGTTTTGAATTGCGTATGCAGCAATATCATCATTATTATTAAGTTGATGTCTTTATTATTTTTATACTTACAGCATTTCTGTCTTATTTCAAAGAACATCTAATATTTATGGCCCTGTTCCGGGGCCCTACTCTTCTAGTATGCAGAGAGACATCTTTGTTGTGTTGTTCTCGTTTGTCATTACGCTGGTTTTTTTTTTTTTTTTTTTTTTTTTCTTTTCTCTTGGTTCCTTTTGTTTTATCTATGTTTCACTAAGCTGTTTAATATCATTTTACATTTATGTTTTACTGTACACTCTTAAAATTCTGGGTCAGATTGACCCGGAAGAGTCCGTTAGGGTCACACTCCGTTCCGTTTAAAAAAAATTGACTTGGAATATGGTCATTTAAGACTTGTTTTGGGGTCATATTTGACCTTATTTCGGGTTGTTTTTACTTTGTTTCAGGTCATTTTGTTGTGTTATGTTGCATTGTGCTGTCAGTTTTCTGTTTGTCATTACGTTTTTGTTTTTCTTTTGGTTCTCGTTTTGTTCCATATAATTATTATGCTTTATAGTAAGCTGTTATCATTGTACATTTAAATGACATGTTTTACTGTACACTCTAAAAAAATCCCAGGTCATGCTGACCCGGAAAAGAGTCCGTTGGGGCAATACTCCATTGCGGGTCTAAATATGTTCCAAAATATCGTCATTAAGACTTGTTTCTGGGTCACATTTGAGCTTATTCAGGGTCAGTCTAATCCAGGTCATTTTGGCCCAGAATGGAGTGTGGCCTAACAGACTCTTCCGGGTCAAGTCTGACTCGGAATTATGAAGAGTGTAAAAACAAAAGGGGGGGGGGATCCAGAGGCAAAATGTGGAAACTTTTATTGATCTGGCTGGGATAAGATAGGGAAAACAAAGCAAAAAACAATCCATCTGGTATAGGGAATTTCTTACTAAAACTTACATTTGCCATCCTTTCCCATGCACAGACGAACGCCGCACCAATCTCCCACTGTCAGGGGGCAAACCACAAAATATCCCCGGAATCTGGGGATTTTCATTTAGGCGCATTTTGGGATATTCAGATCTATCTTCATTAAAAAATTATAACAAAAAAAAAACAAACAACCGAAATATCAGGTATCTAACACCTAACTTAATCGAGATCAATATAACTTTTGATACAGAAATGAAAATTAAGGGCTCACTATGGGGTGATCGCCAAGAAACAGTTTGGCTTTCCACTCCGATATCGTCACACCGCTCAGCTTCTTGGTGGAGCGCGCGGCGCGTTGCGTCGCATGTCTCCTAACTACACATGCATGCATGGATGGACTTCACTTCTCTGTAGGCGGCGGACGGTGGAGCCGCAAGTAGTCAGCGTCTTAGCGAAGCAACCGCCGATATATGAGAGATTGACGCTTTCTGTCTAGGATAAAATTAGACCTATCTGTACTGGAATTGTCGTTCATTTCGTTTGCATTTTTCCCCTTAGAACGCCGAGGCTCTTTTTAATCATGCTGAGAGTGGAGTCTTCTTGAATAATGTGATCAGTCAAAGCGGTGACACTTTGTTATCAAATCAATGCCTCTTCACAAAAAAATTGTTCCCTCTCAAAAAGGAACGACCGTCCCTCGATCGGCGGAGGTTGCGTTAATTTACCGCGGTAATACTACTTGACGAGATTTTCCTATAAAATCTCGTGGTAATTTTTTTGTTAGGTGGCTAGTCACGCATATGAATTCAGTTTACCGCCGATGTGAATCTGCTCGTGGTAATACCGCGTGACCCGATTTCACATCGATGGCCGCGGTATAGCGCGGTAAGGTGTCTACTTTATTCCGAGCAATACTGTATTTGAGGCCTAATTTGATCAGCTTTTATTCTTCAAATTGGCAACACCAACATTTTTATTATATTGCTACATTTTTCTTATAACACATCATGTATCTGAAATGAATATAAATTGACAGAAATTATGATGAGACATCAAAAAGCTGCCAATTTGCAGGGGAAAATGGTGATTTTAAACTTCTATCACATTGCCAATTTAAGGATTTTAATGCTTATTTTCCTCTAAAAAAATTTCAGCATCAAACAACGAATATTGATGTAACCAAAATGGGCACAGTATATGTAGAATTTTTTGCTCTTTCTGCTCATGTATTTGGTATTATTTTTAGGACTTTGCATCAAAAGATATTAGGCCAAACCACAAAATGTGGACCCTCTGTCACGAATGGGTTAAAAGAAGCTTTATTTGTAGATTACTGAATTTGTACTTATTATCAAAAGTTCTGATGAAAATCAGTGATGAGTTGTAAGAAATATCTTTGAACGTTGATTGATGTTTGATAAATTTTCAAATAACATCAGAAGTACAAAACACATTTATTCATTGCTTGAACAATAGTCATTGAATTGTACAATATTTGGCATGCATTGAAAAATAACAATTTCTTATTTACACTTATCGTTTACTTTTGTAACAGGTAATAGCAATGACAATAGCCAGTTTATTGTCAAGTGCAGAAATGAATGAACAAGAAGAGGATAAGAAGGTAAGATCCTAGGAGACCTGTAGAAAACAACATCAGAAGAAGAATGAAATACGAAAATGAAATAGAGAGTAGACATGACAGTACATGCTTTAATAGGCCAGTCATATGCTTCGTACTTCATATGTACTGTAGCTGTATTCGATTAGAAATAGAAACACTGAAAGAAAGGCAAACAATACATGCAGTCAAGTATGTCCATGGAGTCAGTATAATTAAGTAGTCGCTCAACCATATCAATAATAGCTTGCATTAAAGCCCGCTGCACAGTATACGATCAGTCTGCGATCCGATTTTGGAAAAATTTGTCATAGCATTTGATATGAACATTCAAACATATAAAATCCTCATGACTAAGGTTCCGAATAGTCGTATGAATAATAAAATCGAAATTCTGGGCTACTGCGTGCCTCCATGTAGGAATAAAAGCGAACTTGATTCCAAATCGTAATGACGTCATAGCCATCTTGCAATTGGCTACGATTTAAAGCCAATTTGGCCTTTACTTCTATCACAGGGCTTGCAGTTAACCAAAATTTTGATTTTAGTATTCCTGTCATAATTCCGAACTTCAAATTTTATTTGTTTAAACTTTCTTATTTAATACAAAATGGCATTTGTTGGAAAATCGGGTCACAGTCGAATTGTACAGTGTGCGGCGGGCTTAAGAGATTCTTAAAGAGAAGCTTGAGTTCTGGGAAAGGTGGAAAATAAGTTGTTAGTCTTCAATTTCTTTTCATATCAGTTAGGAAGTTTATAGTTGAAAGATTCTCTGTAAAAGATTGCTCTTCAGATGTCCTCATAATCCAGAGTATGTCCCAATTGCGGTTTGTCCCATGTATTCATTCCTGTGTGCAGTGCACGTGTTTTGAGGGAAATGGAGTCAACTTCTGATCAATTTGATGAATCCAAAATCGCACACAAGATATTTTTTCGTATATCCAACTATCCTGTCTTTCTCAGTTGCTTGGAAAGAATTAGTTTCACAGATTAATTGCATGACAAGGGCCCTTGTGTTGGGCCCTGTAACACAAAGCTTAGCGATTGATCGTACAATAATTTTTTGTGATTGATTGCACATAGTGGTCAATGCAATCAATTGCAAAGATCAATCATACGATCAATTGTTAAGCTTGTTATCTTTAAGATTGACAAAGGTTACCAGTAGGAGAGAGAAAGAAGTTCATCATACTCTCAGTTTCGACTTTTGATATTTTATCAAAGAGAAGGTTTAGATGAAGGAAGAGTAAAACCTGGGGTTGGAGCTTCCTCTTCAAGTTATCAGGAAGTAAAATTTATAGTAAAATATGATTACTCTGTAAATTCATTGAATTATTACAGGATCAAATTCTATTAATAAGAAAGCATGTGCTGTCACTTGTATAACTGCTTGTGAATGTGTTCACAGTTGTGAGTTTGCTTTGTTTTTCCAACTTTGTTAGGGCTTTCTAAGGTCAAACTATAAGTACAGTGTACCCACGTATATCTAAAATTGTTTTCAAATGCATGTGTGATTTGAATTAAATATTCTAAATATCTCCAACATTTTCACTCAGTGAAATTTCACTGCACGACAAAGACAGGTATCTTTCTACCAATTTACCCTGGCGATGTATTATTTTGTATACTAAGTGTTATCCTGCATTTTTGTTGTATTTGGTAGCTGATTGTATCACTCATGTTCTGCCTGTCTGAGTGGTGTATCTCCATTCCACTGTCATCCCTCCTTGAAGGCACAGAGAGCAAGTCCAAGAGAGATGCCAAACCTCTCATACAAACAGTATTCAAGGTAAGCTTGCAAAATTGGGTTTTCAGTCATTTAGATGCTGTGTCTCAATATGCAGTGGCACAGTTGTATGTAAGTCCACATAAGTTGCCTGCCAAAAGCTAGAAGGGAAATAACTCAAAGAGACAAGACCAATATTTGTTATTTGTTTGTTTATTTATTTATTTATTTATTTATTTGTTTATTTATTCATTCATTCATTCATTCATTCATTCATTCATTCATTCATTCATTCATTCATTCATTCATTCATTCATTCATTCATTCATTTATATATTCATTTATTTATTTCAACTTATTTCACCTGGATAACAAGATCAGTGACATTACTGTTTTACATCTCAGTCCTGGGATTGAAAAAAACCCCAAAACATGGTCATTAAAAATAAGTAATGAAAAGAGATATATACAATACACTATATATTGATAAGTATGTTA
Organism: Echinometra lucunter; assembly: GCA_029962745.1. Taxonomy (NCBI): domain Eukaryota; kingdom Metazoa; phylum Echinodermata; class Echinoidea; order Camarodonta; family Echinometridae; genus Echinometra; species Echinometra lucunter. The sequence goes on from CM057152.1 coordinate 40,124,839, forward strand.
TGATGCTTTAATGCTGCGGATGATGGATGCGTACTCATGAAGTTTCTTATGAAGTCACAATTGTGTAATCATGGTTAATACTACCTGTTATAGTATCAGAAGAGAAGAGCTCTAAGGCCTTTTATATCTTCTAAGCCAAACCCAGGATCAACTCAACGGTATAATGCATTATGCATTGCTATTATCGCTAAGCAGATCTGCTCCATGTGCACACATCCAAACACAATACATGATTGTCTACTGGTCGCCCCCTTATTTTATTGTATTGTAGTAGTAGTAGTAGTAGTAGTATTAGTAGTAGTAGTAGTAGTAGTAGTAGTAGTAGTATTGATGATGTTGTTGTTGTTGTATTTAATTGAAATAGCTGCCTTAGAAGATCACTTCCCATAGATTCCTGAAATATAGGCAATTACTTGTAGTCATTCAGATAGATATGAATCTGATAGGAAGTCTGTTAACTTTCCACACCCTATGACCTTCCAGTTGTAATACCTTTCTGTTGTAATCAAGCCCTGTCTTTCTGTTGGCAGGTCTTACAGACAGCAGTGGAGGGTGTACCACCTGAGAATCCATTCACAATCAACTTCTCTGAGCTAGCTTCACCAGACTATGACCCTCACATCAATCTAGACTCTCTCAAAGATGGACACCTTCTACACCCAGCCCTCAAGAACCAGCCCATGGAATTTTCAGACTACATCTTTGATGAGAGTAAGACACTAAGCGTAGTATGTTGCAAACTGATTTGTAAGAGGGATGGGGATGATATCAGTCAAGCTTTATTCAACTCTTCTGGTTATGATATTTAAGATCTTATTTTACTGTCATATTGGATTTTAATTTCAGAATTCATTTCTGATATTCTTGAAATTTAAGGGATTTCATTTTCTCTGTCCCCTTCCCCCAAATATTGTTTTGGCCTTGAAACAACTGATTACCGAACGGACAACCACTTGGATTTTTACTTTTTTTATCTTAATTTGAAAAGGGGCTTTGTAAATTAAAGATTTCTATCATTATATTAGAATTTTTCTTCTTTTTCCATATGTTATTCTTCGGTAGCATTTTTTATATTTGTATTAGATAGAATATATTCTGCAGAGAGACTTTGCTGAGTAAAATCTGTAGACACATCCTATGCGAAGTCGTGTTATTTTCAAAATTTCTGTATGTCATATACTTAATTTGTTCTATTTTATTCATTTTTGTTTGTGCAGGTGAATCCCAATCATCATACCAAGTGCAATCTTCATTTTCATCAGAATTAACAAGACTCACAGCCAGAACAGTAAGTTCAAAGAAATATTTTCACTTCATCAGACTTTATGATACATGTTAAACCCAAAGGTTGTTTGGTTGGAATGTTATTCAACTTAGTATTAATGGGATACGTTATCTGGTGTGGAGATGATTCTATTGCATGGCCAATAGTCCTACAGTTTGTCATTCCTTTATGTGAAGTCTTATGTACTATTTGCTAATCTTATTTTCCTCACGATGTATGTATGTTATATGTAGAAAAACCTGTTTTGTCACTTCTTCCTTTGATGATAAAATGAATCCGTGAGAAGGATTTGCATTTTTCATTGTCCACTGAACATAAGTGTAGATTTTCTCCAACCTGCCATTCATTAGCTTAGTCCCAATCATTGTTTGAGATGTAATCTATTATATCCTAGGTCCTAACACATCTGATTGACAAACTGAACCACTTTCCCCTTGGTGGAGGACCAGCTTGTGTCACCTCACTTGTCAATGAGGTCGATGACCTTCCGAACTTTGACACGGATGACATCACGCCTCGTCTGTTTGAATCAGAGAATGTGCAGTTCTTCATCTACAATGATGCTGCATTGATAACTCTCATACAGATTCCACCATTGGTGAGTTTCCCTTTGCAATCATTCTTGTCAGCTGTAGGCATTATTAAGAGAGTGCCTCACATACGAAGGGATGTACTTTAAAGAAAGAGTGAAACATTTATTCATTCATTTATTTATTTATTGATTTGGTTTTTTTCAGTAGGGTGGCTCTATTAAACACTGTTTTCCATGGAGGCCCTACAACAAAAATACATAAGATACACAATGAATGACCTGCCTTTATTAAGAAGAGTTCTTACTACTGCTGTGGATTATAGGGAGCTTCATGGATCATATAATTTTTTTTAGATATTCCTTAATATTCTACAGATTTTTATTTTTATTTTTGCAGTGTATGCCTATGGCATGTATGCCTTTTCATCCGCTGTCACTTTTCGCAACAGCTGACAAGACTTGATGACTACCCATATACTCTGAATGTTGAGCAATTTTGATAAAAGGTTGAAGATTGAATGACAATATATGAAAATGTGGAAAAATACTAATTACAGTTTTTATTTATTCTTCCCATAGAAGATATGTGATATACAACTAATCCTTACATGTAGGATGGAAAACATGCACATATAAAGTAATTAAGAAGAGTGCCTAAGAAATATGATTGTTAATTATATAACACTTAAATAGATCCCTGTCATTTGATTCGTTGTTTGATATTGATCATTTGTCCCATTGCACTATGACATCATCATTCGTGCAATTGTGGCTCCATTTACCGTGCAATCTTGGATCCATACGATTTGCTCCATTGCACGAACGCGAGAGCCCGGCACACTACGTACGTTAAACGTTTATGTTTGCAGTGTGCACCACGAACAGCGCGCTAGCGTATAGCGCTATTGATTTATTGCGATTTGATCTATTTTTAGGTGTCATATAAAACAAATAATTAATGTTTTTTCATTCGTGCAATGGACAGAATATTTCATTCGGTGAAAGATGAAATTATTGATCCATTCATCTTTCACCTCATGAAATATTCTGTCCATTGCACTCATAAACATTCATTATCTGTATAATGTATGTATATGTGCAGGATGATGGATCTGAATCCAACCTGTCTGTGGCTACTTCAGACCTGAGAGCAGTGGTGAGGAATGTATCAGGAAAGTTTGCATGGGATGGTAGAATTATCTATGGACCGGCAGAATGCAAGGCACAACCAACAAGACTAGGTAGGATTTAATATATTAACTATCCCATTTGAGCTTGAGTGTTTATGTGAAGTTTGAATATTTAGGAATGTTTCCAAAAACTTGTATGGAATGATAGCATTTTCTGTGGACTAGCAGACTGCAAGTCACAACCAATAATGCTAGGTAGGATATAACATGTCATTTGTCTTCTGACCATCTTATATACACCTTTAATTATGTCCCTTTATTTTATTTTTCCTTCCTTTGATATGAAATGAAAGTGGTGATATGAAATAGAAAGGAAAAAGAAAGGTATAAAGTGAATAATTTAAAACATTTGTTGTTATTACTGCCATTGCTATTGATTATTTTTGGTTTTAGTATTAAGTAGAGGATCATTTCTACCTGTGTGATAAACATGATATATATAAAAAAATAACCACAGTATAGTAGGGGTAAAAGATGCAAAATTAATGTCTTAGCATTAAGAAGGTCACCTTCAAGATATGTACACTTGAAGGAATGTAGTAATATACAACCAAGCATAACACCTGGAGCACAGGATGTAATATACAAGCAAGGAATTCATCTGTCATGAAATTAACAAGAAATCAACAAGCAGATCTTCTGCCTGCATTCCACCTGTCAATGAAGTTGTGAAATTTACTCTCAACCATGCTGAAATTTACCAGCAAGCTTTCTGGAGTCATCCTATGAAATGAACATTCAAGTGGTAAACAAGGAGGAATTCAGGTCACAGTTTGCCCCTGCAATATGCTGCCATCCAAAAACAAAGAGAAACAACTCTGTAGAATAAATTTCTCAGTAATTGAAAAAAAATATGTATGGAGTTGATTCCTATTGATATTTCTATATTTCAGAAATTTCGGGTCATTGTTACCTCAATTTCTTCATCATTATGTAGAGCATAGAAAAAAGTACTCCAAATATAAAAAAAGTGAATTTTGAAAGTTGTTTTTTTATCATTTGACGGCAGTATGGTTGTGATAGGTAAGTTCAATCAAAGACTCTTGTTTTTTTAGAACTGAGTGATGCCTGGTGTTGATTCTTTTTAGATAGTACCTAAATCTTGATATACATTACCCTTGTTTAGTTTTGTAAGCTGTAAAAGCTATTTTTAGATTTCCACAATCACAGTTGTGAAATAGCAAGTATATTGCTAATTTATTCTTCTGAAATGAGTGTTGGAAGTTTCATTAAGTGTTAAATGACAAAATGAATAGAATTAGATATTGTTTTAGAAGAGAAAGTTAAGTACTTTGAATAAAATTTTAAAAGAAAAGTATTATTCTTATTTGATGAATCTCAGTGACTAGAGAGAAACCACCAATCACTCCTCCTCCTGATGATCAAACTGACTCAGTGTTCTGGATGGCACCTAAATCTCGGAAGCTCTCTATTGACATCATTGCCAATAACAAGAAGTCTAGGAGTACTGTTCCATCATGGCAGGAAGAAGGAGACTCACTTGATGTACTCAATGAGGTAGGTGTCTTTTTTTTCTTTCTTTCTTTGTAAATTGGTGTAAAATGCTGTGGAACAACAGATATTTTGTAAGAGTGCTACATAGATGTACTTATTGTATTTCATTGCTTGTACTGTATTGTATTGTATTTTTTAATCTCCCAACTAATGAATTAGATTCAGTGGCATTTAGACTGTTAATTGAAAGACTCGCATATATACAGAACTGAGTTTTGCCTTCAGTTGGCTCATATGGAAACACACATGCACAAATAGATGTTTAATTTAAGTTTCTGCTTGTGCAGCATTTGGATTGGGTTATTTATCAGGAAATATGTTATGAATTTGTAATGAATACTGATAACACATGATAATGATGGTCTCCATAATTCATTTCTTGTATTATTCAATCTTGTATAGCATTTCATATTCAGACTTCATCCATATCATTAGATTTGAGATTTGTGCTGTTTGCTCTTCATAATTTATATCTATATGCATTCCATTCTAGCTTCAACAATACATTGGTTTCACCAGCCCAGAGTGTTTGCTGAGACCAGGGATTCCCCTCAATTTTCCTTTCCCATCACCGGCAGACATGTGTAGTGATATGGAACGCTATGCCAGGGGTGCCCTGCTCAAACAGTGTGATAAGGAGGCTGAATATGTGGAGAAATATGGAGAAGTGGAAAGGTAAAATGTAACCCACTGTTTTGTTTTGTATAGTTATGGAGGATTTCTCTCGCAGATGGCAACACAAAATGTTTATTGAATATGTCTTCTTTATCCCCCTCCCCCCCTTTTTTTTTGGGGGGGGGGGGATATCAACCTGTTGGATATGATTTCATTTTGGTATAAAATGCATTTTCTACCGCTTCAAGCTTGAGTTATCTTAGGCAGAGTATTTAATTGGTGAATAGATCTCAGTAGTAGACATATAGTGAAATGACTTCATTTCAGTTTCCAATTTATTTTGATTTTTTATTTTGAAAATTGCATTTGAATCAAGCTCATGTCGAGGAGTCAATCAGGGATTCCAAATCTGTCAGTTTTCTAAGTGGAATTACCCTTGAAAATGAAAATGCAGCAGTTTTTTGTTTACATATATTTCTTGATAGGGTTGTGCCACTAATTATGTTGAAATTTTTTTAAGAAGGTATTGGGCATGGCTTGGTTCAACCAACCCTTGTTTTATTAAATATTGTCTATAATATAGTGTTTTAATGCCTTGATGCTTGGCCGTGGCTTTAAGGCCTATTTTGTCCGAAAGCCTTGGCCTTGGACTTGGATCCCTTGGCCTTTTGCATGCCTTGGTCTTGGCCTTGTGGGTTTAGGCCATGACTGCAACTTTGTTATGATTCAAAAGTTATGTGATAATTTCAGATCTGTGTAATAAATGAACTAAATTAGTAAATTTGTGGTATCTTTTCAGCATGATAGCTGAGGAATGTTGGCAAACTGCACACAAAGATCCAGAGTCTAAGTTCTACCTGTGTCGTCAGCTGGTTAGTCAGTTAGGCATGATGAACTGGGATAAAAGGTTTGTTGTTATTTCAAATATAACAAAATTTAGTTTGGATTTCTATACAAGACTTCACTATGTTTACATCTAGATACCAAACTGCTTCAGGGTGGTGGGTAAAATAATAATAATAATAATAATAATATTGAATATTTATGAAGCGCATATATCCACCAAACAAGGTGCTCAATACGCTCCAGTATCATCCCGACTTATAGCTAGGTTACCAATTTCAGTACTCATAGCATTCAAGGAATTCCTTCCTGCCGTTACCCATTTACACCTGGGTGGAGAGTGGCAAATGTAGATCAATGTCTTGCCAAAGGGCATTAGTGCCTTGGTGGGATTCGAATCCTGGATCTTGTGGTTCATAGTCTGGGGACTTATCCACTGATCCACAACACCTCTACCATAATACAAGACATTGCTAAAAACAAGCTTTGTATGTTGTTTGTATGTGATTAGCACAGGGCTGTCATTTAACTGAGCAATCCTGGTAGATCACATATATACCGTTGCCTAAAGTTGCCATGTTTCATATGCCTGCAGTTGTCATTCATTGGAAGAAGGATAGACTTCATGAACTTTAACTTAACATAAATTTATGCTGTAAATATATGTATGTAATTATCTGTGTAAAGGTGCATTCAGATATGATGCAACTTTGTGCCGCCACATTTTTTGTGTACAGGTCTATTGGGTATGGGCGGCATAAAAATGTCACTGAGGCAGGACACATTTTGGTTTACTGCCTGGCTGCAAAAAAAAATGTGCACCAATCAAATTGCTAATAAGTTAGCGCAAAAGTTGTTGTCATAAGATTGTTTGCGCAAGTTTTGATAAAATTCTCTCTTATTTTGAGAGTTGACATTTTATGCGCGTTCATTAGCATAAGTGGCAGCACAAAGCCGCATCATATCTGAACGCACCTTGAGGCTACTCAACAAGGTGTAGTGCCTTTGTTTCCTTTCCCTACCTTTTTTTTTTAAATTTCAAAATAAATGAAAAAGGCTAGACATGTTGTCCTGTATATGAACTTACTCACATGCATTCTGAATTTTTTAGAAATGAAGGGCATTCACAGTCCCTTTATTGAAGAAGATATTATTAAGGTATGAAAATTACTTGAATAATCTTATTTTGCATGAGAGGCTTTTGAATTGTTTTTTGTAAGAATCTTTTGTAACTTTGCAAAGTAAATGCCTAGGACCATTTTACACTAGCTATACATTTTCTATTATACCTGAAGAGCATGTTTTTGATCATCAGAGGTTTTTTTTTTTTTTCCTTGTTATTACAGGGATGAGGTGGATATTGTGAAGAAGAATGAACAGTTTGCCAGAGAGCTCAAGAACTTGGACTCCAGGCAGTGGTATGTAACCAATTATTGTTGTATTTATTTCAACGTATACATGACTATGAGGAGATAAAGAGATCAGACTATTGGATTGTTAGGTTGAAAGTCAGAGGTCACTTGACATTTAATTACAGTTTTTTTTTATTCCTGTTATCACAATGATTAAAAATTAGATTAAGCCATAAAGTTAAGTGAATATAGGCAGAGTCATGTAGGAGACACAGTCGCATTTCACTTTGTTCTGTTTATGCTGCAGTAGAGAAGGAAGACAACATTCTTCTAATGCCCTGAAAAAAAAAATGGATGAAATATGTTACTTTAAATCTGTTGGTGATGGTAGTAGCCCACATTTGCAAGTGGTACCCAATCTGCACAAAAGTTTTACTTTAGACTGCTTTAAGCCACAGAAAAACACTCATAAAGTTTTAGATCCCAGTACATTCCCATTTAGGATTGAGAAGGAAATATTCGACACAAATTTTCTTTTATTTTCTTTGTAGATCCCAGTACATTCCCATTTAGGATTAAGAAGGAAATGTTCAACACAAACTTTCTTTTATTTTCTTTGTTTTGTAAAGGCATCTTACTGATGCTTTTAAGAGTAAAACCATTCATTTTTCACTTATTCTTTGGAATGTTATTGTAAATTTGATTTGATTTTACATGAATATCTGTCAGTTAAAATTGAAATTGGCTTCTTCCTCTTCAAATTCTGAAACTACGTTTAATATTATTTTCTTTTGACTTCAGTCGGGAAACACACAAGATAGCTGTACTGTATGTAGCAGAAGGGCAGGAAGATAAACAGTCTGTACTATCCAACAGTGGAGGAAGCAAAGCCTATGAAAACTTCATCTCTGGACTCGGATGGGAGGTATGTGGTCTTCTGCTCTAATGGATAAAACAGGGCCACAAACTTTATACAGATCCCTATTACAACTCTATTTGTATAGGTCATGAAGTATTCCTTCACTTAAATTAATGATAATAAATCAAGAAATAAGATATAAAATTTGATAAATTACAAGTAAAAAAAAAATAATGTTCCATTAGCTAATATTATTCACTGGTTCTGGATCTTTAGAAATGTTTGTTTCACTACTGTGTTGCAGAATTGTCACTCATTGTTCCCTTGTAAATGCAGGAAGTATGTGGCATAGTAGATTGCAAATAACCTCATGTGATAAATGTGTTTAATCTTTGCTATCAGGCAATTGCTTATTGAATGCATGATTTCTTGCCCCATATATTAGCAAACACAAATGACTAAAGGCTTTATGTTTCCTCAAATGTAGGGAATAAATATGATAACCATTCCTTTGATTTGTGTAGTACTTCCAGAAGAACTTCTAGAGGTTACAAAGCCTTGACTTGACCTGACTTTAGGCAAGCCAATAACCACAATAAGGCACTCCAGCATTCACAGGATTTGCAGTCACTGCACTGCCTCCCTGCCAAAGATATTTTCAAGATTTTATTGCTCACTTTTCACTGCATTCAAGGTGCTGCTCCCCAATACAATATTTCTTTAATCCAAAATTACACTTCTGCGAGATCTTTACATCATGTAAAAATGTTTCTGGATATTTCTGAATTATTTTTACCCGCATCTTTAGCACTCGACAGAATGGATTTGGCAAAATATGAGGTACATTAATTATCATTATTATTATTAATTTTTCTGCCTACTAGGTACCCACTTAATTCATGTGTATGCTCTTGATGATAGTGTTCAAATGTATCCCTATATCTTCCATGTGTGGTACAGGTTGACTTGAGCACTCATCCAGGGTTTATGGGAGGCTTGCAGAAGAATGGCAGCACTGGAGACACAGCTCCTTATTATGCTACCTCTACAGTTGAGGTCATCTTCCATGTCTCCACTAGGATGCCATCAGGTACAGATCTCAATAAGAAGGTGAGTGCACTCAGTCTACCATAAACACCTTGTTATATTGGCCATTGTATATATATATAGGTGCGACATTCATTGGAAGGTATAATAAACTGCCCAAGATAATTGAGTTTGTGGGATCCTCTTTTGATATAGATATTTAGCTAATGATTTTTATCACCACCTTTGAAAAGACTTTATGGAAGAAATATTAGAATATCTTTTTTAAATTTTACGGTGTTCAAGACTTAAAAGGATTTATGATGTAAATAACTGAACCACAAGACTATTCTTTCCAAATTTATAATAGTTCCTTGTCCCCAAAACAGTGTTTAGCAATAATTTATTACAAAAATCTGGTTTTTGGTTTTTGTGATAGGCCTTTATAGCTTAATTTAGCTATAGTTACCTGATATGCCTTTGTGTTATAAAATGAATTAAGCAATACTGTACTAAAGCTTTCCTTACTTTAAAAAAAAAGTATGTTGCCAAGAAGAGAGATCTAAAGAATTCTTTTTCATATGGATAGAAAAGGATTTAACTTTTTACTGTAAACTGTCACGAGAATAAATGATTAATTTGTTTTTTGTGGGGATGGAACTCATTCTGGATAGAGATAAAGAGAGGAAAATATCCTTTCCTTCAAGAGTATTTAAAGCCATAATGCAATCATGGATTAATTTCAAGTTGTGCAGTAATTTTGAAACTTGTACATGAAAAATATTCACACATTTTTTTATATTACATAACTTGTCAAGATGATACATAAATTCTCAATTTTCTACACAGACTTTCAATATTTTTGTATAATGAAGATTTAATTTCAATTTATACTTTTTATTGTGGCCTTTTGAATGATTTGTTAGTGATTGCAAACTTTCTCAAGAAAAGATTCATCGGCAACACAAGAAGAAGACAAAGAATTAACTCTGAATGCTTATTTTTTTTATGATTGATGATATAAAGATGAGGCATCTTGGCAATGATGAAGTTCACATCGTATGGTCGGAGCATTCCAGGAACTATCGTAGAGGTATCATAGCAACAGAATTTGGAGATGTCATCATTGTGATCTATCCTCTGAAGAATCAGCTGTTTAGGATACAGATCCAGCGGAAAGGAGATGTAAGTAACTGGGGACAATATTATGATAATTGATTTATGTCTAATATTTTGAAACTTTTGTTGTATCTGTGTTGAATTTACACATGATCCTTTGCGTGTCAAGGTAATGTTGCAAGATAATTAGTAATCTGAAAATTATTCAAGCTTCCATGGTGATTACAAAAAAATTGTATAGTAGCTTGTGGCTGTTGCCTCTTATGTTGGCAATTTTTCCCACTCAGAAGCCGGAAATACATGCTTGACCACAAGATAAAGACTGTACTTAATTCCAAATGTTACAGAAGAGACATTTCAAAGAAATTAAAGAAGAGGAATCAATGACTTTTGATAAAATTGTGACATTGTTATAGCAAGGGAGGGCATGAGCCATGAGGTTTATTAATTGTAGTTGATTGCGCATAATGCGTATAAAAGGTGCATATTAATCAATGACGTCTGAACAAAACACAAAACACATCGCTATGTTTTCATGTAAGGGGTGTTCCTATTGGTCCACCTACCCATATGAGATCCATCTTGATTGGTAATATGCCAACAAATCGACATGACAAAAGATGAAATATGGGTGGTTCTTACAGAGATAAGACATTTTTCAGAATACCAACTGAAACAATTTTAGCAAGGTATTATCACTGCAAGATAAGACAAAAGTTGCAGCAAAACTTACGATTTTCAGAATACCACTCCAGATTGTTTGTTGTACGACACACTTTGGCTGCAATTGCTCTGTGATAATTTGCAGTGTTTGTCAAATTCCTAATTTCAGCCCTGGACAAATGGACATGACAAAAGATGAAATATGGGTGGTCCTTACAGAGATAAGACATTTTTCAGAATACCAACTTAAACAATTTTAGTGAGGTATTATCACTGCAAGATAAGACAAAAGTTGCAGCAAAACTTATAATTTTCAGAATACCACTCCAGATTGTTTGTTGTATGACACACTTTGGCTGCAATTGCTCTGTGATAATTTACAGTGTTTGTCAAATTCCTAATTTCAGCCCTAGACTAAACATTTTTCCTAACCCTTCACATACTTAGTCAAAATCTGCAGTGCTGTTGTTATGTTTCACTTTTGCTGGAGATTGAAGAAATTCAAATATTCTGTTGTCTTTTTTGTGTATGTGTTATAGCATGTAGATGATTCTTAGAGCCCATGTTATTCTTCATGTCATCAATTCACTGCATTGCAGTATGTTGTATTGTTTCTGATGAGAGCATTTAAAAAAAAATTTTATATCAATGATAATGGAGATGGGAAAGTGATGGTAGTACTGGAAACGATTTTACACGTGATCATAGTTTTGATAATGATGTATCTTTAAATGTTTTTGTTCCTTTGTATTGTATGAAGTCAGTATGGTTTGTTTAATATGTTTTTTTTTTTTTCATTGCATGTTTTATACATGGCAAAATAAGCAATGATAATGATAACAAGGATGATGGTGGTGATGGTGATGATGATGATGATGGTGGTGGTTGCACTTGTAGTGGTGGTGATGGTGGTGGGATGTTAGTGACAGTGATGAAGATGGCAGTAATGAAAATGATATAAATTGATGACAGGTAATAATAGTGTTGAGAAGTGAAATTGTACATTCTGAATTATTCATTCAGCCTTGTGTGATGGAAGATGATTGTTTAAGATGCCTAGTTTTGTAACTGACAAGGAGTGAGCTGATATGGATTAGTAGAATAGAGATTAACTGACCTACTACCTAGCTGTTTCCATATCTTAGTCTTGAGTCTATGGAGTGGGCAAGGTGTCTACAGTTGACCTGTAACACTTGTTAACAGGAATAATGTCCTTCAAAAAGGGGCAATGTTTTTATTACTTTTTAAAATGATAAACCTGTAAATTAGTTGCATATTTTCTCATCTTTATGTCACATGTCAATGATGTAAAATCGGTATGAGTAAAATTCAAAATATGCTGTACTTGTTCATTGATTACAGTCTGTTCTATAGAAATTTACAACCTTCATAATTCATCATTTGGATCTCGGATTCAGAGGTATTCAAGTGGAGATTGAACCAGCCTTGTCTTTACATGTTGTTGGCATTATTATGCAAGAGAAATAGCAATTTGTTATACATGTACAAAGTATACAAATATATATGGCCACAAGAGGGTCTGGTTGAAAAATGTGGTATCCAAAGTCATCATCACACCCAAGACAATTGATGTGCTTAAAGATTCACAATACAGTATTCTCACTTTGTGTGTGATGTCATAGCAAACTATCCGTGAAATGTACTACTATTGCTACTATTCACGGATCATGATGTCTGATGTCCCCCCCCCCCCCCCCCCCCCCCCCCCCCGCCAATTTTCTCATTTGCATGAAGCCAGTGGGAACTGTATTTTGTCACAATATGCAATTTACCAGTCAACTGCGCAGATTCTAGTAATGACAGATATGATATGTAATCTTATCTCCTCTTTGTATTTTTGATGAAATGAGGTCTTATTTTGAAAGCTTTTTCTATTCTGAAAGATATCCAAGTTTATTTATATCTCTGCTTTCGATGGATTTATTTGATTTCAGTGATTAATTGAAATAAATACAAAACAAGTAATTGCTAACTCTGCTTGTCATAAATTGGCCCTTAAGACTGAAATTCATGGAGAGGGTCATTATATTATCTAAACTGATTAATTATGGGCAGCAAACGATGAACAGAAAAACAAAAACAAAACAAAAAAATTTGGTAACATAGCCTGTGTCTAAGAAACAGTGGAGATGCTCATACTGGGAGACATACAAGTCTCCCAGGCTTGAGTCATCTGCCTGGGGTGAATTTGAACCCATGATCTTTAGTTTGATTGGAGACACTTTTACCAACTGAGCCAACTCATTCCCTTATGCTATTTGATGAGTGACAAAGTCACAACAAGAATGTTGACCTACTAGAATTCATGTAGATGGAAAAAACACTCTCTGAATTTCTGTACAACTACATGAACATGTATCGAATCTTTCATGCATTTGTGTATCATTTGAGGCTGCATTATTGCAGCATACTATCGGTCATTGACTCTCATGGGTTCTCATGCACAGCGGTGTATTAAGAGTACTAATAGAAACCTATTAAAGCTTGGAAACATGTAACACAATGACAGGCTACGCCGTGACAATATTCAATCTTCCAACATCCGCCAGGGTTGCTTTGCCGGAGAAAAGCCTCTCTAAATTATTCATTTGTCGCAGGAATGGGGAGAAAAGCAGCAATTAAGAGATTTCTCGTCATCCATCTGTAGGGTTGTTCACCTATTTGCAGTGTTGGAAATACATGCAGGCAAAGATTGGTCATAAATATGGTGCACATCCATCATTTTGCCTTGTCAAATTGTAAGAGAATTCCATGGGTTCTCTTCTCCACAGAGATCAAGGGAATGAAAAGTATGCCGGCATCAGTGGTATTTCTCTTTTATTGCAAAAGTCATCTGTCTTTCTAGGCAAGAATAGTCTTTCCTACCTCTTTGATTATTGATGCATCTAAATACTTTTCCCATTAGTCCATTTGTTTGTGTGTTCTTATATACATTTTTTTAAAGTCAATAATATTTTTACACTAATACATATCTGCATAAAATAATCTTACATTTGCACTTTGCATTTTTCCCATATCATACCAGTATTATGAGTTTCTTCTATTGTCACTAACTTGCATCGTAATGTAAAATCAATGTGTTATTTTTCAAAGCATTGCAACAAACCATTTTGACACTCTTTATTTTAAAGTTGTGCATTAAGGCCAGTCCATCTTACATTGTTAAATGATATTTTCAAGTAAGAGTGACATTTTGTGGCTCTTTAAAAAACAGGAAAGTGCCCGTGCCCCTCCCCCACCAAAAAAAGGGGGGACACAAGAGTTTTATGTGAAATTTTATGAAAATTTTCCTTTTCTCATATTTTCCAAATTCCATTTAGCCCCCTCCCCAGTAATTATTATTGATTATGTGCATCTTCTGTTTTGCTTGTGTATTATAATTTTTACTCTGAGATGTTTCCAGATATTTGCTTTTCTTGTCTTTTCTTTTTTTTTCCATTTCATCATCTTCTTCCTATTCTTTCTTTCCCTTCTCATTCTTTCTTCTCTCCCCTTCTTCTCATCTTCCTTTCCTTTATCTTTTCTTCCCCCTCTATTCATCCATCTATATTATCATCTCTTTCTTCTTCTGTTTCTGTTTCTTTTTCTTTTTCTTTTTCTTCTTTTTCTTTTTCTTCTTTTTTCTTTTCCTTTTTTCCTTCTTTTTTTCTTTTTTCTTTTCTTCTTCTTCTTCTTCTTCTTCTTCTTCTTCTTCTTCTTCTTCTTCTTCTCTTCTTCTTCTTCTTCTTCTTCTTTCTTCTTCTTCTTCTTCTTCTTCTCTTCTTCTTCTTCTTCTTCTTCTTCTTCTTCTTCTCTCCTCCTCTCCTCCTCCTCCTCCTCCTCCTCCTCCTCCTCCTCCTCCTTCTTCTCCTAGCTGTCTTTTTCTCTCTTTTCCCTTTATCCTCCTTCAAAAAGAAAATGTAACAGTAATATACATATGTCCATCTTAGTCAACTTGATGGTAATGTTGCAACTTGAAAATTTGTTGTGCCAAATTCATTAAAAAAACAACTTCACTTCATAAATTTATGTATGAGTGATTAATTCATAATCAGTATTCAACATTACTGGATGAATCATGATATTCATAATACAGTAACTGTTTTGGGGGATTGTGTTTTCCTGACTCATACATCAATCTTTTTGATATCCTCCATTCGTCAGGTGCCATTCTTTGGTCCTCTGTTTGACGGAGCTGTGGTGGACTACCGAGTTCTACCTGGACTGGTGAGGGCGACAGCCATCAACGCTAACCGCATTAAGAGGTCTCAGCTGGAGTTTTATCAACAGTTGTATCCTTTTGTCTTATCTGATTGAATCTGAAGTGAATGAGTGTATGTCGTAGGTAGTATTCAGATTGGACATGGTGAACTGTCCAAAGAAACCACCACAGATTAACCTAATACATTTTTATTCCTAAAATAAGTAATTATGTGAGATAGAACTGACTACTAGTAGTCAAGAGGCAATCTTTTGAAGCATTTTTTTTACAGACAATGCTGCGTGCATCTTCGTTCTCCAAGATGCAGAAATATGAAGCACATTCTTGTTTTCTGAGTTGATTTTGCCAGGGACAGCTCTTTATTTTATAAATTATGCTTTGTTCTCTTTATATAATGCACTCGTGCTACCATATTTAACATATTGTGTTAGTGTCTGGGGTAACTGTGGGAAACTAAAATTGAACATATTATTTAGATTACAGAAAAAAGCACCGCGTATTTGTACTAACAATCATTATCTTGCCCACTCTGCTCCTCTCTTTATTAAACTCAAAACCTTAAATATATTTGATTTATATCAGTATCATACAGCAGTGCAAGGGTTTCTTTATTTTCACAGTCTTCTCCCATATAAAATTTCAAACATGTTCACCACAAATCTTGGTATCCATAATTACAACACAAGAATTCGATCCAATTTTCATCGTTGGAAAATTTCATTTACATATGAACAAAAATCTTTTCAGTATAATCTCCCTTTGCTTTGGAATTTGATACCTAAATATGTTTCCTGTTGTAATAACCAAAAATTAATCAAGAAATATCTGAAAGCTTACTATCTATCTAAATACTGACATATTTCCGATATTTTTTGTTCCGGGGGGGTCCCTTGACTTCTGTTTTTATCCAACAAATTTTGTTTAAGTTGTGTTTTTGTACATGTCTTTTAGTAACACAACACAACAAAGTAGTAAAACCGCATATTATTTACACTTTTAGGCAACTTAGTCTACAGGGCCTTTCGGCCTTATTTTAGTTTCCCTTTTTTCATTTTCAACTTGATAACCGAATTCTTTTTTGTCTTATTCAAATGAAAGACGTGACACTATTCTTGATTATTTTTTGTATATGTATTTGCATGAATTTGTATATTTGCATGTAATTTTTTTTTTTTCAAATGTATATTATTGTAATGACTTGCTATGTTTTTATACGAAAATGAAAATAAATGGATGAATTTTTTTTTCTTTTTTAATTTTTGGGCTTGAATTATGGTTACTGCCTCATACATGAGAGTGAGTGCATTTCTGAAGAGTGAAATTTGAGCATGACAAGGGCTTTTATTGTTTTGTTGTTACATGACTCTGTTCTCCATTTTTTTTTGCACGTGAATTTGTTCGGAGGATTTGTCAGAATGTTTATCTTGTCTTTCGATCAAATAAAAAACCTTCATCTTGCATTAAAAGAGAAGTTTTGAGGTCATATGGAGGAAGAAGATTGAAATCACACAATTGACCATGTCTTTACAGTTTTTAAAGCACATTGTGTTGGAAATTATTGCCTTGATAAATCCTTTTCAACAAGTGGAGCAGGTACTCCTGCAATGAATTAGTAGGAAGTAAGAAAAACTAAATGTTTTTCATTTTATTAAAAGCTTTACATTTTTTGAAGTGTGTGTTTAAAGCTCCTTTTTTAATATTTTGTAAGGGTAAATGACCAAGAGCAGCAGTAATTTGAAGTGAATGTATGATGATTTTTTTTTCTAATTAGGGAACAAACAGACTTATAATTATTGCATTTGCTAATTTTCAATTAAAATGATTTTTAAAGAACTTGTATGTAATAATGTAATATTAAACCTGCTGAATAGTAACTAAATTTGAGTCTTTCATTTTAATACCGATTTACCTCAAATAGACAATTTTTTTATTCACAAATGAAAAGAGAAATAAATGAATGGACAAATTAAGTTACTTCAGAGAATTGGCTGCCTTGACCACTCAGCCATTTAATTCTCTATTGTAGTTTTATTGTATTTTGAAATAAAACAGTTTGCTTTGTTACATGACTCATAGGGCATACATACAGTATGCCTCCATACACCTGTACTTAGATGAGACAACTTAAAGACTAAAAAAAAAAAAACATTCTGAAGTCCTTGACTGTAGAGAAAAGGTGTTTCAGATAGATTTGCATTAGAATTATCTGTAAACCGAAAACTTTATGTACTTTTCACAAATTAGTACTGACTGCAAAATTGCACACACTTTATTTTCTCAATGTAGGAAAGTTATATTTCATATGTTAGTGGCGTGAGCTTTTGCAAATTTGATTACATCCTTGAGGAACTTATGAAAGTGCACATAGAGGTATGCACATGTGTACTAAACTAAAGGGTAGATGTAATGCAAGGACAGCTACTTTAAGCTGGAGTGCTCTTTAAGAATAAACACAACTACCAGCAGCCTTGGGGAAAGTCTGAAATCCGATGGTGAAACTTCCATCTTGTAGTCATTGAACCGAACCCACCAGATCATATCATATTTATTCTTCAAATGTTATTACTCATTCTGGAATATTTCTCTTTGGGGGTTGATCTATATTTCTGTTTATTTTTCATTTTTTAAGCCAATTTGGGATAGATTATAAACGATTGACCATCTAACCATCATGTTCAACAGCTTTTATCAGTTTGCAAAGGAAAGTTGGTCCCCATTGCAGTGTCAAAAAGAATTTGCTATACCATGTCATTTAATGTGATCAACACTTCTTGATTGTTGGAAGTATTCCTTATAATCTTGCTGATGTTAATTCTTAAATATGAACTTAATTGAGAAGGCAGTAAGATATCATGATGAAGCTGGATATTTGAAGTAAAATTTCACCTTAACAATAATGTTTTCACTTTATTAATTGTAAAGATATTACAATTGATGTATTGGGAAGGAAGGAAGGATTAATAGATAGATGGAGATTCAGGTTGAAAGACTGGACACATTAATGATAGCTTTGAAACATTGTTATATAATCTTTGTTCCCTATGAAGATTATTTCCATTATTTCTTTTCTTTCCGTTAGCCTTACCTAAAGCATTAGATTCTTTATCCTGTACATACTTTTTCTGACACGTTTTATGTCTTCTTTAAGATATTTTGTCTGCTAAATAAGCCTTTGATATTTCCCAGGGTGCTGAAAGTAAGCATGTATTATGGTTGGTAATCATTATGGATGTTTTTTTATACTCCTTTTAAGAGCTTTTTTTTTTAATGACTTCCTCTAGTTGCTAATGCTTTTTATTTTGATGCATGATCATTTGTTCCTACATAAAGGGCATTGGAGTTATGACATGACAGTCAGTGATAAGAACATAGATTATTTTCAGAACTAATGCACACCAATTCCATGAAGGTTGTTTACTTGTACTGCATTAATATCTAACAAAGATAAGGAAGCTAGAGGGAATTATTTTGTAGCACATGGTCTTGCGATATGAATCAGTTTTCATCTCTAACTTCTTACTACTATCCTTCAAAGCCACTTTACTGTTCAGTTAGTATTCATGTATTTGATGAGAAAAAAAAGAGAAGAAAAAAAGATAAAACTAATTATTTTTCATGCCTTCTTTCATATGGAGGGATTTGAAGGGATTTTTTTTTTTTTTTTTTTTTTTTGCATTGCCATTTCTGTTTAGATCCCATATAGATAGTCTTCTTTTTTTTTTTTTTAATCACAACCTTTTGCTTAACCAGATTTCCAGATACTGTTAGGATTTATGAAGGTCAAAATTCTAACCTGTTTACCCAATAAGTACTTTTTTTTATCTGTTTGGAATAGGAAGAAATAATTTAGATTATATTAGTTATATTAGACATATAGTTTGGCTGTATCCAACCTTTTTAGGTACAAAGAATTTCAGTTAATGGCCTTTTCACAAATACCCACATGATGATCATATGTCCTTGTGCCACTCACAGACCTCAGATTCTCACACTAAAAGCATCCCAAATGATGGCTAATTAGACAGGATCAAGTCTGATATTAAGGTTGACATGTATCCTGTGCCGGTTTAGTACAGGTATGAGGTTAATGGGTTAATGGAACGGACTTTAACCGTTACTGACAAAAATTTCCTCTTCGCACCAGCAAAATTGCAGTGAAGAAAGTGCGATTTTTGTATTTGTGACTTCCAAAGAACCCATTTGGGGTGGCTTAATTGGGATGATGGAGCAACAAGTTTCCCTTTTGCCCGATAGAATCAATTAACATGATCCAAGTAGTCATACCAAGTGTGGGATATTTTGCCTGTAATTGGGTCAAGATATTGCCCGAATGGCGTTAGATGGTCGTGCAGAATGGCCATGGAATCAGATGTAATTTGGGGAAGATTTGGTTGGCTTGAATTGATTTTTCTCTCCTTTCTCAAATTTTAAGTATTCTGAGAAGGTACAGGAGATATCAAGTGTTCACTAAATGTACATGTTAAAACA
This sequence comes from Echinometra lucunter, assembly GCA_029962745.1. Classification (NCBI taxonomy): domain Eukaryota; kingdom Metazoa; phylum Echinodermata; class Echinoidea; order Camarodonta; family Echinometridae; genus Echinometra; species Echinometra lucunter. Next base: position 40,144,548 of record CM057152.1, read on the forward strand.
TAGAATGCCAATCAGTTATCTGTTTTGGTCAAAATAAAGAGAAGTATATTAATTCTAAACCTGTTGAGTACCGAATTCTTATGATGCCCATGGATATTGTACAGGGATCATCCAGTTCCACTAGGCAATGGGTTAGTTTTTAGGTGAAAATTGTGTGAAGAAAACCATTTATTATTGATGTTCAGGAAATGAGATGAAAACTGGGCATTTATTGAATCCCCGTTTTTTGGACAAGCAGGGAGAGCCTTTCTTTGTTTCAGGATGAAAGAAATATTCAGTTGTAATACATCTGTGGAACATTGTTTGCACTGGTACTTGATATATCTTTCAAGATTTGTACCATTGAAGGTTTGGATGGTGTATAGCATGCGTTTCTACAGGTATAGCATTCTGGTATTTTTGGACTATACATCCCATCATGCTGATTGTGTAGATACAGGTTTAAAGAGAAGCTTGATTTCTGGGAGGAGGTAAAAGTGTCTCGCTCTTTTGCTGTCAGTTTGGAAGAATATGATAGTAGAAATGTCCCCTACTCTTATTCGAAATATGATAAGAAATAGCTCCAGTATTTGACCGAACATGTGTGTGTAGTCCCATATACTCATTTCTGTGTGCAATGCGGGTGCAATCCAACAAGACTGAGTTGATATCCTATCATTGTGATTATTTCAAAACTTCACAATATACATCAATTTTATTTACAAGCTAAACTGATCAACCTTTCACAGAAATTTTGCTTCAAAAGAGTTTCTTTCACATGGTATTTGCTTGACCAGAAATCCTGTTTATCTGTAATGTCATGTGCATTTGTAATATCTGTTTCCTCAAGGACTTACTTTTCATATTCCTAGTCTCTTCCAAGTCATATCTTCTGTAATATTACAGATATGTTACTACAGAATAATGACTATGATAGCTTTGAATTCATAAAATGCCTTTTTATAGATAAAAACATACAAATGAGGAAAGAAATAGAATTCTTTTAGAGACAGAATTAAATGACAAGGAAAGACAATAACTTTTGAACATTTGCTGATGACTTCTTGGGCTACTCTAGGTTAATTTTTCCCCTTCAAGTTTTGAAACAGATGAACAGCAAAATTGAAATTCTTATCTTTTTTTTTTTTCAAAATAGATTGCTAAAATCAGTATGACTTGAAGATCTCTTGAAAATGTGTATATTTCTATTTGTAGCAAAGGTGAAGTAATATTTTGTACTTTACACCTGTTTGCAAGCAAAGATGTATTTACTGCATATGGGATGAATTGTTTCCAAAGTTGGGGAAAATATAAAAAGCAAGGAAAAAAAATCATAAAATGTTTTACCAGATGCAAGTTCTTTCACATCAGAACAAAGTTACAGTATCCAACAAAAGTGAGTACACCCTTGAGGGTGTGCTTAACTTTTGTTGTCACAAATTAAAAAAAAAAAATTCCTTCATCTATTACATTATTGTTATGAAAGATATCATTCCTATCAATGCACCAGTCACAGAATTTCGTTCTTCTCTGTCATAGTTGTAATATATTTATGTAAGAATCTACATTTGAATTTTAACATTTTGTAAAGGGTGTACTCACTTCTGTTGGAAACTGTTCATAGCTTTCTACATTCAATAGACCCTGTCCTGTTCTTTTGATATTCAGGGGATAACAGTAAAGAGGCAAGAGAATTTGATGTGTTTGATGTGATTAGAATGTTGAATGAGGGAACAGAGAAATAAATTGCAAATTCGTAATCACTTTTGTCACAAAAGATAATTTTAGTCTTCATTTTTCCTCTCTTGAGACAATTTTACTTGTCTGCATCTACTAGTAAATATACCTCCTTATTTCAGCCCTTCATATTCATTTTTTTTCTTTTTTCTGCAACTCCTTTTCTTTTCATTCTGTTTATGGTGAAGAAATTCCCATTTCTGTTCTTTTTCCTTTTATTCTCAAATTTTTTTACTGCAAGATGACATATATTTGCTAAAATTATAAGGTCATATTTTCCTCAATTACATGCTTTGTACATGACTTTAGGGTTCATAAGTCAAACATTCTCTTGGAAGCAAATTGCAGTAATTGATAAAGCTATCGCTGTCCAGGTATCCATTTTGCTGAGGAAAGTGAAGAAGAATGTATAGTCTTGCTGAAGGCTTTGTAATTGAGTGTGAATGATGAAAGCAATCAGGCTGTGGGACTATTCATATCAATCAGAGGGGATCGAGTTGCATGCCAGTATATTTCAATGGGTCTGTCTCCACTGCCAGTCACTATGGTGTGCGAACTGTGAAGCACTCATGAATTGAGAGTGCCAAGCACACACTTGTTGTGTACACCTTTGGGTGTGATTTCTGGAGAATTAAGAAGTATGTGCCACTTTCAGAGGGTATACTTGAAGGAAAATCAAATTATTTACAGTATTGTATTAATTTCACAACAACTGCCATTTTAGATATATTGACACATGAAAGAGGTGGAAATGAATATAACTGGATTATAAACTTTCCTCATTATCAAACAGATAATCTTATGTCCAGTCTTTCAGGGAAGGTAAGTACAGGTTTTATTGAGTTTTATCCAATGGTCTCAAAATCACACCCTTTTCAAGTTTTTTTGAGGCTCTTCCCGAAAAATGAAAAATTTACCCCCTATAAAACGAGTTTGACCTCCTAAATTATATACCCTAAACATGGTCTCTGTGTCTCTTTTTGTTTTTTTTTGAAAAGATGCATACAATTTGAGGCTACACAAAGTCTAGAATACGGATGGGGAAAAAGATACCCTAAATGCATTCTAAAATTCGCAAGAAAACATAAACCTTTTACTGATTTTTGACCTACTATTTGGCTTCCTAAATGTGCTATGTGCGTGACGTGCAGTAATCCGCAGAAACAGCCCTTTTGAAGCATTTCTCTGGTTGCCTGTGCATACAGCAATATATTTGACTGTTCTGCACAGGGGAAAAGTTAGGTTTTCAACTGAGATTGTTAATGATAGGTTACTGAAAACAAGGACACATGTTAACTGAGGCTGAGGGGTAAAGCACAGTATGCTAGGAATCCTAATGAGGTCAGACTAAAAGACTTCTTGAAAACTGAAATTCAGTGTAAGAAAGGAATAACAGAAGTGGATAAGAGGCAGTTAGAAATATAATTGTTTATTGTTCCATGTGAAATGTTATTTTTTCATACTTTTCTTCAAAATTATTTGATCTATTCTTCTAGATAATTGCTTCTTTGGTGATTTAATTTTTAATTATTGTGGATCTGTGAAATAGGTTTGAGCCATCTTTCAACAGTTATCCTACCCATTCAAAGAGGAGCAGTGTAAAATGGCCCTCACAGTGACTGGGCACTAAGAGCAATCCAATATTTGAGTAACCAGCAGAATTGAAAATATGGAACAATCAGGGCAGATTGGGTATCTAGGCAGGATGTAACTTGAGACTCTGTTTAAACAATTATTGTGATGCATTTCAAAGGATGTTTATAACCTGGTCTGCCATCTGGTATATCATGCATACCATCATATATGAAATGTTGCTCGTAAATTGCAGAAATCTGAACTGATTTTCAATTACTGCCATCAGAAAAACCTCATGTCACTGTTTTATTTAGTTCCTGGTAACTTGGATTTCAGCCACAGTGAAATCATAATTTGATAATGTGTTACATTTATGTTTGGAAATAGATATTATATTACATTCATTTGTCTTGCAAAAATGTTTCACATATGGGAAATTTGTAGGAGGACCCTTTTGCTCAATAAACTTCGGACAGTGCTGCACCTTTGAAAAGGAATTGTGAAATTCATTACTGTGTGGGAATTAGCCTTGTCATTTTCTATTCCTCTTGATATTTCCCTGAGTATTTACCCTTATTCTATCTCTCTTTCTCATTCTCTTTATTAAATGCTCCATCACCCCCTCCCTTTCTATTTTCACCTTCTGTCAATCCACGGTCCATGGTTAATCTAAAACCTTCCATCCCTGTATCTCATTCTATTGCTTGCCATCTTCCTTGACCATATGAATGCCTTCATAATACCCTTATCTGCTGATTTATAATCATTGTTTGTTAGGCATGTATTATAAAGGAATAAGGTTTTTGATTAAATATGCTTATCTTGGTCTTTTTTAAAAAGTTATTCCACCTTATCCCCTAAAAATGACTCAATTTGTACACTTATATTATTTGCAAAATTCAGCAATTTGTGTAGGATTTTCTTGATGCATATTAGTCATATACAGCTCTCTTTCTTGGTCAGAAAGTTGGAGGTATGAAAACAGTCCAGCAAGAATTTAGCACAATCTGTTATGGATGTCCGACAGGTGCTGCGTATTGACCGCAGGGATAATTCTCCACCACTGAAATTGATCATGTTCTAATGATTATGAGAATAATAGGTTGCCCCCTGCATTTCCCTGTGGGGAGAAATTGCATATTTTGTGCTATAATTTACAGTTTGAATTTCCTTTCTTTTTTCTAACTTTATTGCCTCATGCAGGTGTTTTCTTTTGAAAACAATCCATAGCTTTTTTAAAATAAATATATTATTGTTGGTTCTTCATATCGCAAGATGCACTTTATTTCTGATATGCTTCCAGATTTAAGATGAAAGAATTTTCAGTTTGAAAATGCTGCTCAGAGCTGGTACCTATAATTATTGTTTAAAAAAAAGGAAAGTTTGGATCAGAAACTTTGGGCTATTTCATTATTCATAGTAAGCAATACTTTCATGCTTTGCAACATTTGAATTACGACAATAAATTTTTCTGTCATGAACTTGATTGCAGGAAAAAAAACCTGTTAATAATTCAATTAATTTTTTAGATGAAATTTTTAGATTTGGAAAGTTTGTGTATTATATATATGACTGAGTTGCTTGTCTCATTTCAGTTTGATCTATTCCTTAAAAAAAGATTTTACGTTAAAAAATGCAGGAATGAAAACAAAACAACCAAGAATAAGCTCTGATAATGTGTGTGTATTGTAAATGTGACAAATTTTAAAACAAAACTGTATAGAAATTAGATTGCAGGCAGGCTGTACGGAGAGCGGATGGTTTAAGTAATACCACCATTGTAGGAGTATTCCCACAGTGCTATGTCTATAGTGTTGCAGCTGCTGGCTGGCTATTGTTCCCCTAATCCTTATCCTAAATGGGTGCTCAGGATTGATGTAAATTGACTCAATTTGTAGCCCCCCCCCTCCATTTCTCAGCTGCTTGACCATCAAACACTGTTATTTTTCTTTTGTTTATTAGACTTTTGCAAGCAGTCAATTCTCATTAATGTCATATTTTGCCGTGTATACCTCTTCTGTTTCTCTCTATCTCTTTCTTTTTTCTCTCTCTCTCTCTCTCTCTCTCTCTCTCTCTCTCTCTCTCTCTCTCTCTCTCTCTCTCTCTCACCCTCACCTCCTCACTCTCAATAAAATGCTCTGTCTCATTTCTTTGTTTCTTGATTCCAGTTATAAGATTAACTATTCAAGTGCAAATATGCCATGTTTTCATTTAGAATCTTGGATATCGGGGGAGAGTTTCATCAGGTGTCTTGTCAGTCATTTTTATTGACAAATT
>CM057152.1:40150615-40168370 GCA_029962745.1 Echinometra lucunter
GGTTTAAGTGATACCACCATTGTAGGAGTATTCCCACAGTGCTATGTCTATAGTGTTGCAGCTGCTGGCTGGCTATTGTTCCCCTAATCCTTATCCTAAATGGGTGTTCACGATTGATGTAAATTGACTCAATTTGAAGCCCCCCCCCCCTCCATTTCTCAGCTGCTTGACCATCAAACACTGTTATTTTTCTTTTGTTGATTAAACTTTTACAAGAAGTCATTTCTCATTAATGTCATATTTTGCAGTGTATACTTCTTCTCTGTTTCTCTCTCTCTCTCTCTGTCACCTCCTCACTCTCAATAAGATGCTGTGTCTCATTTCTTGGTTTCTTGATTCCAGTCATAAGATTAACTATTCAAGTTCAAATATGCCATGTTTTCAGTTAGAATCTTGTATATCGGGGGAGAGTTTCATCGGGGTCCGACCACTTGACCGAAGGCCCGGGAGACCGAAGGCCCGCGAGACCGATTTTTTTTTTTTTAAATTTTATCCTTCATCAGGTGCCGCCGTCGAGTGGTTTAAGGCGCCTCATTGCAGCGGCGTATGCCTGTTATCAGAGGGGGAGGGGGCAGAGCCAAATATTTCCCGGTAACTCCGTCTAGAATTAGTGGCGTAGCTAGGATTTCAGTTTAGGGGGCAGTAGTGAGCACGGGAAGCGCGCTCCCTAGGGAGGGGGTGCAGGGAGGGGCAGTGTCCCCCGCGAGAAGCGCGGAAGCTCCGACGTTCCTTTGAATCGTTCCTTGTCTGCTCCCGCTCATCTTAATACGTCCTCTGCCTGTTATCGGGGGGGGGGGGGGGGGGGGGGGGGGTAGAGCCAAAAACTTCCTGGTAACTAAGTCCAGAAGGATTTCATTTTAGGGGGGCGGCAGTGAGCACGCGAAGTGGCGAAACACTTAATACTGAGGGCGCGAAAGGCGCTCCCTATTTGGGGGAGTTTTCCCCCTCCCGCGCGAAGCACGGAAGCTCCGACGTTTCCTTCGAATTGTTCCTTGTCTGCTCCCGCTCCTCTTACATTCTCTGCCTGTTATCGGGGGGGGGGGGGGAGGGGAGAGCCAAATAATTCCCGGTAACTAAGTTTAGAATCAGTGGCGTTGCTAGGATTTCATTTTAAGGGGCGGTGGTGAGCACACGAATCGTGCGAAACACTGTCTTACTGAGCGCGCGAAACGGCTCTCTAGGGGGGGGGGAGGTTGCAGGGAGGGGTTTTTCCGCTACTTACAGTATAAACTTACGTTGCCTAATTTAACTGACACTACTTAATCATTAACTCTACTCATTTAACTTTTATTTTTATGGTAATTCTGCTTCATGATCTTGTGCATTTAATGTTTAATGCCCCCCCCCCCCTCATTTCTGGCAGAAAGAGCGGGTGCAGACAAGGAACGATTCAAAGAAACGTCGGAGCTTCCGCACTTCGAATTTTTTCTCTTCCCCCCCCCCCCTCTCCCGATAACAGGCAGAGAACGTAAGGAGAGCAGGAGCAGGCAAGAACGAATTAGAAGAAAACGTCGGAGCTTCCGTGCTTCGCGCGGGAGAGGGAATACTCCCCCTCATATGGAGCGCCTTTCGCGCACTCATTATTAAGAGTGTTTCGGACACTTCGCGTGCTCACTACAGCCCCCTAAAATGAAATCCTAGCAAAGCCACTGATTTTGGACTTAGTTACCGGGAAATTTTTTGCTCTGCCCCCCCCCCCCCGATAACAGGCGGAGGACGTATTAAGATGAGCGAGAGCAGACAAGGAAAGATTCAAAGGAACGTCGGAGCTTCCGCGCTTCTCACGGGGGGGGGGGGGGGGGGGGGGGACGACACTCCGCCTCCCTGCACGCCGCCCTGGAGCGCGCTTCCCGTGCTCACTATTGCCCCCCTAAACTGAAATCCTAGTTACGCCACTATATTCTAGACGGAATTACCGGGAAATATTTGGCTCTGCCCCCTCCCCCCTCTGATAACAGGCACCTGTTACGCCGCTCCAACGAGGCGCCATAAACCACTCGACGGCGGCACCTGATGAAAGAAAAAAAAAAAAAAGTCGGTCTCGCGGGCCTTCGGTCTCGCGGGCCCTCGGTCTCGCGGGCTGCCACCGTTTCATCAGGTGTCTTGTCAGTCATTTTTTGTCTCGCCCACCGGAGGTGAAGGCGAGACTAAGGGATCCAAATGTCGTCCGTCCGTCGTCCGTCCGTCGTCCGTCCGTCGTCCGTCCGTCGTCCGTCCGTCGTCCGTCCGTCCGTCCGTCCGTCCGTCCGTCACAAACGTTATGAAAGATAACTTGGCAACCGTGACTCACTTTTCAACCAAACTTGGGTTGTAGATGCACTAAGGGGACCTGCATGTTATGGTCCAGTCAGAGGTCACATGGTAAGGTCAAAGGTCATTTCAGGTCAAACGTTAAAGTTTACGTGCAAGACTCTCTTATGACACAAAACTCTGCAACCGTGACTCACTTTTCAACCAAACTTGGGTTGTAGATGCCCTAAGCGGACCTGCATGTTATGCTCTAGTCAGAGGTCACATCGTAAGGTCAAAGGTCATTTTAGGTCAAACGTTAAAATTTACGTGCAAGACTCTCTTATGACACAAAACTCTGCAACTGTGTGACACTGTTCAATCAAACTTGGGTTGTAGATGCACTAAGGGGACCTGCATCTTATTGTCCAGTCAGAGGTCACATGGTAAGGTCAAAGGTCATTTCAGGTCAAATGTTAAAGTTGACGTGCAAGACTCTCTTATCACACATAACTTTGCAACCGTGACTCACTTTTCAACCAAACTTGGGTTGTAGATGCACTGAGGGGACCTGCATGTTATGGTCCAGTCAGAGGTCACATGGTAAGGTCAAAGGTCATTTCAGGTCAAACGTTGAAGTTTACGTGCAAGACTCTCTTATGACTCAAAACTCTGCAACCGTGTGACACTTATCTATCAAACTTGGGTTGTCGATGCACTAAGGGGACCTGCATGTTATGGTCCAGTCATAGGTCACATGGTAAGGTCAAAGGTCATTTCAGGTCAAACATTAAAGTTTACGTGCAAGACTCTCTTATGACACAAAACTCTGCAACCGTGTGACACTTATCTATCAAACTTGGGTTGTAGATGCACTAAGGGGACCTGCATGTTATGGTCCAGTCAGAGGTCACATGGTCAAGTCAAAGGTCATTACAGGTCAAACGTTGAACGGTTAAAGTTTACGTGCAAGACTCTCTTATGACAAAACTTTGCAACCGTGTCACACTTTTCAGTCAAACTTGGGTTGCAGATCACTAAGGGGAAGTGCATGTTATCATTCTGTTGGACTTCACATGATAAGGTGAAAGGTCATTGGAGGTCATATGTTACAGATGTTTTCAAATTCTTGAATTTGCTTTTCCTCTGTCATTTCTTGTATTTCAAACGTTAAAGTTTACCTGCAAGACTCTCTTATGACGCATAACTTGGCACATGTTGCTGCAATAGCAACCAAATTTGGGTGATAGATGCACTAGGGGTACATTCATGCTATTGTGCTGTCAGGTCACATGGTAAGGTGAAAGGTCATTTTAGGTCAAACTTTACGACCTGCAAGACTTTCTTGTGACATCAAACTTGGTTAGGGCAAGGGATGTACTTGGGGAAACTTTCGTGTTATTTAGCCACGGGTGGGCGAGACACAATCTTCCTATTGGCTTGTATTGACAAATTTGCTCTCAGCCAGTCAGATACAAGGATTTCAGTAGCTTATAACAGTTGTCGGTAAAAATCACTGACAAACATTTGAAAAACTCCCCTACTCTACAATTCTGACATGAATTGATATTGAAGATTGAAGTTGGAAAGAATTATAACAGCATCGATTAGCATAGTATATAAGGTGGGGTTTTAATAGTTTCTTTTGTTAAGCGCTTCAAAGAAGATTTGCTTAGTGAAGATATGTTTTGTAGGCATAGTCATTGAAACTTCTTGTTCCCAAATGTTTCTTTGAGACATGTGGATCCTTTTGAAGGCAAATTTTCTTGAAAGTTCTCCATGCTGAACATTTCTTTGGTATTTCTTGCATGTATGTTCACCTGAAGTTATGGAGGTGTTGTGGCACAGTTGGTAAGAGCGCATGCTGTTAAAGGGTTGTGAGTTCGATTCCCAGTGATGCCTGGCTCCTCATGTCCTTCAGCAAGACATTTAATCCACCTATGCTGCACTCTACCCAGGTGTATAAATGGGTACCTTGCACTGCTGGGGTAGTAGTAACAATGCATTGGAAGCACATGGAGTACCCTTTGAGGTGGATATGTTGCGCAGTATAAATATCTTTGTTATCATTATGATCCTAACTGCTTCTTTGGAACATGTGTTTTTTGTTTTTTTTTAATTATTCAGATGTATTCATTATACATGTTTATCATTCATCTTAATATCTCTCCAATATTTGAAGAAGAAGGCATTTCAGAGTGAATAGCCTTCTTGATGAGATACTTGACCAAGTACAAGTAAAGCATTCCAGATAATGAAGACACTCATTACTTTCAACTTTTTGTTAGGAATAATATTTTGATGATTGGTGTTCAGATACTTGCCTTGGGGGGAAATTCTTTCTTCTTCTTTTTTTTGTAGTATTTAAATTCATATTCATTTCATGTCTCCTCGCTCTCATCCAAACCTTCAAGAATTCTCCTCACATATATGGTTCATTGGCTTGTCAAGCACTTCAAAATCTAGGACAATCTTGAGTATAAGCTGAACTGGTATTGAGAGTCCTTTAATAGTTTAATGAAACTGACTATTCTTGATAGGAATTGATTCAGTAAAAATATGTATTCTTTTAGTCCTTTCTCGCAATGGCATTTGGCATCATTGGCATCGGTGATGTATGGGAGTGAGACGAAAATGAGATGGGGATTTTGAGGAGGACAGAGAGAGAGCAATGGTGAGAGCGATGTGTGGTGTGAAGTTGATGGATAGGAAAAAGATTGAGGATTTGATGCAGATGTTGGGTCTGGAAGAAGCGGTGGACCGGTTGGCGAGGGGGGTACGTTGGTATGGGCATGTGCTGAGGAGGGATGACGGGCACATATTAAGAAGGGCCCTTGAATTCGAGGTGAGCGGTCCGAGGAAGAGGGGAAGGCCAAAGAAGACGTGGAATATGCAAGTGAAGGAGGAGAGTAGGAAGGCTGGGTTGAGGATGGAGGATGCACTGAATTATGCAAAGTGGAGGGAGGGGGTAAGGGCGATTGCCGCGAGGGTGAGGTAAATCTGGCCACCCCCGTTCACAGGGACAAAACCGGATTCAAAACTTTGGACGACTGACTGACTGACTGACTGACTGACTGACTGACTTTGACAGTGACCATACAGCATTTTAGTTTAAGCACAGTCAAAGTGTATGAAATTCAAGTGGTTTGAAGTAGAAGATTGTAATGAGTAAAAAAAGCAACTGAAATAAAATTTGTAAGATCTTTTATGCTGCTTCCCCTTCATATTTGTTGTAATATGCAAATAACCTGTATTTGTACTTATTAAAGCATTATGTAATCTAAGTTCTGTATTGCAATGGTGGTCACATGGTGTGTACTGTCATGTGAAGTTGAGAAATCAGTTTCTGTATATTACATGATGAATATATTTCTCTTTCTATTTCTTGTAGAAAGATTGCAACTTATTCAAAATGGAGAGTTTGAACTTTGCACTTTAGTCACTGGATCCGATAGATTTCTTTCAAGTTTGTAGTTAATGAGATCACCCTTGAGAATACCAGCCTTTTTAATAGTTAAGATATCAACATGTGTTTTTTGAAATATGTTTTTCTTTAAAGATATTCAAGCGCATATGGACATATTGATGTAATTTGTTGTGCGCTATACAAAAACTGTTCATTATTATTATTATTATTATTATTATTATTATTATTATTATTATTATTATTATTATTATTATTGTTGGTGTAAATCAAGTGCTCACTTATAAAAAAAGGGGAAATAAGGCATAACAAACTAAAGAAGTAAATAAACATAAAGCTCAGCTGTATGTTTATTGAAAGATTGCCCACATGTGGGGAATTGTGGTGTTTTCTCCAGGGCTAATCAGTTTGTAGTTTGAGGACTGGTTGATGAATGGAATGGCCACATCAAAATTCCCATCCTAAGTTCAGTCTTAGTCTATCTCTGTATACTCAGTCAGTATTCCTTAATCGTATTACGTACCAGCTATGAGGAAAGAGCCAAGTATTTGGATACCATTGTGAAGAACCACAAAGACTGTTCCACCTTTGAAGACTACTCAGCACATGTCTTTGAGCCTGCTCTCGCTCGGCAGAAAATACAAAGTAAGTTGTGTATCATGATAAGCTGAAAAACGCATGATAAATGATTTTTTTTTTTTTTAAATCCCAGAAAGTTTACAATTTTCTCCCTGCAGAGAAAGTAGAATTTTCCCCTTATTTCTGCCTTTACATTATGGTTTTGAAAACGAATGCATATTTGATGAACAATAAGTAGTGGTTTTGTTATCAATATAGAACATGCTGTTTGCCTCTTATTTATCTTCACTTAAAAGTACTTTTGCGAATACCTTTTTGAAAGTGTGAAGTATGATGACGACCATAATGATAGGTGGACAGTGGGGCCATTTGTATAGAAATCCTTTGAAATTTAATCTCTCCTAGTTATTAAGACATCTGTGATTTGAAAGGTATTTATACCATTCTACATACCACACAAAGACTCTTTTTTTTTTCATTCTTGAGGTTTTTTTCCCCATTTCAAATTAAATTAGTCATAAATGCTACTTCTTTTATCTGCACATCAAAATACAAGTAATCAAAATACCTAAAATGTTTTGTGTTCAATTTGAACACTCTTCTAAGATTCTAAAGAGTAGTGCTCATGTAAAATGATGATAAATATCAAGAAGTAGATTCATTATGTGGTGGGATATTGTGACCAACTCTTTCCTCAAATGAAATATCTTTCTTTATCAGAATTTCATGTAGAGCCTGGCTTCAGGTGCCATGTAAGGCTAAAGTATTTCTTGAAGAAAACACCCTGCTACGTCAGTGAAAAAGGCTGGTTTAAATTGGAGCAATTTAAACATGCAATGGACCCTTATTTATATACTCCACATTTCACAATGAGGTTTTTGAATAAGAAAAATGACTTCATCTGTAATTAACTTGCCCTTCCTTGCACGCATCAATCAGACACAAGGTATTTCACTAGCCCCGAGTCATCTGGCAGTGGGCCCGCCCAAAACCTGACCAGCGTGGATTCCAAGAGCTCCCTCTTGCCAACAAAGCTTCAGTTCACCTCCAAGTCTACGGGTAACTCATCACCATGGCTCTATCTTCTTGGTTTGATGTTCACTGTATTGGTCATATATCAGTGGTTTCTAATATCTTTCTCACTCTCTGTTCTCCTTGTCTATTCTGCCTTGTGGTACTACTGGAGTCCACTTGATTTGGGTGTGTTTTGCACTTTGTCATGTACTTTGGGGAAAGTAAGCACATATTGCCAAACATTCTGCCGTGTCATATGTCTTATAATATTCTTCAGCCAGTTGAGAATGTTATTTGAATATTTGGCATGTTACTAAATTCATTTCAATCCAGTCTTTTGGTCAAATCCAAGCATCATTAATGACAGAAAGTTTGTTCACCTTGATACTATTGAAACTAAAAGCAAACCCCAGTGTGTTTTTTAGACTAGCACCCCCTTCCCCTCCTCCTTCCCCTCCTCCCTTCCCCATAATGACCTGATCTGGTGGAGGTATACATTAGTGGAAAAAAATGCTTCAAATAAAGAGTCATTATACATTATTCATTTTGCAATGAGAAAGCGATATTCAGATTTTAAAAAGGATCTTTTCATGTAGTTTTAGATGGCCTGTAGGTGGAATTTTTTTGTTTTATCCTAACTCTTTACTCTCTGCATGCTTCACTTCTAAGCAAGCGAAGTTTATTTTGGTACATTCAGTTGATTTTATTTGGTGTTAATGCTGTCATAGTTTATTTTGTTTCATATTTATAGTGACAGTTTTTGTCTTTCTTACTTTCCTTTTTTTTTTGGGGGGGGGGGGGGGGAGAGATGGATATCATTCCTCTTTTATGTTTGTTTCGGTCTTTATATATACTTGAAGTAGCAGAATTTGCATTTGATGTGTTTTGGTATTTGCTTCTCCATTGTTTTATAGGCATTTTTATGTTCTCCTTTCTTTTTCTTTCTTTCTTTCTTTTTTTTTAGCAACATGAATAAATTGATGTATTGTGGTAATGTGCTTGCAGTTCAACTGTAATATAGTTAAACTTGTGCTCCCTTTTGCAGGTGGTTTTGGATGTTTGATGTTAAATATTAAATACATTGTTATCCCGAAACAGTCCTCCACATATTCAAATGAAAATGTTTAGGCCTACTTATTTTAGTTATGATAGCCCCTGGTTTGTTTATAAAACTTAAGTACTGTTGAATTTGCCTCAGTGATAGTTCTAATTGAGCAAAAGTCATTACAGTTTGTACCTAAGAGTTTGTGGGGCAAGGTCATATGAAAATGGAAGTATAGATACCTAATATGCATTTCTTTTGACTTGTCTTTCTATCCTAACAAGATTGTGTGTATTACTCTCCATCAAGACACAAATCAGTGGTAACGTTCCTCATTGATGGTATGTTTCTATTTTCTAGTCTTCAAGTCAAGAGCTGCATGGAAATTCCATCCAATCAACACAGAGAAGAAAAATTCCACCTTAATCATTGTTTCTTTATCTTTCTTTCCTTCACTATCACCATCACATCCATGCATGTTTAGCCAGACATTGATCTGTGACTTCTTAATAACGGTTAATCCATCTTTAATAATAATTGATATTTCTCTTCTCAGTCCCCATGACGTCTCCAAACAGCTTCAGAGCTAACTATAACCTTTCCATCAATGAATATCAGATACTGGTGACCTTTTTTTCAGTATTATAATGATAACTTATATTTTCAATACCAGAGTTATAGGCCTTTTTTTTATTTAGAGAACCAGTTTCATACATTTATGTTCACTACCCATTGTATGAGGAATTTCATTGTAGGTGCTGTTATTTTACATTTTAAATCATAAAAATGTTAAGTGTATATTTATGGAGATTTTTTTTTGTTTTTTGTTTTTTGCTTTTTTGAATCACAAAATATAGTTTTAAATCATAACCTTTATGCTTCGAAAAAAGATAAGAGAAAACAAACAACTGCCATTCAATTATTGATCATCCAATGACAAATTAGTGCCTAACCAAACTTATGCTTTAATACCTAACATGATAATATTTTTGAAAGTCAAGGACTATAATACCTTGTATTATATTTATATTGGATTAGAATATGTTCCACTTTTTAGACTTTTACTATAAAAAAAGTAGCATAGAAACAATCTCCAAGCATTACATTTTGAAATCTGTCATGCCAAATTAACTTGCACCAGTTGTCTAATTGTAGTTATCCATATTTTGTTGACATTGCGAAAAGACACAGTATAATCTTGTCAGAGAGTACTCACGAATGAATCCTTTTTATCTATATTGATCTATAATTCATTTTGCTCTCTGTCCATGGCGACACATTGGCGCATCTTATTTTTCCAGTGCTTCAAGTGGATATGAACATACTTTGGTCCTAATGAACCCAACAATTTAGGGCAGTCATACCGCCAGCTTCAACAAGCTTGCGCAAATAGGTAAATCATGCTAATTGAACCCATTTTTGTGATTGTGCGATATCATTTTTTGATAATGAATGTCTGCAGTGCTATTAATCATTTGTCTTGCTACCTATGTAGTGACAGAATTCAGGTCATCCTAAATGGTCAGATTAGTGGTTAAAGGCTTTTAGAGTATATGAGAAATGCATTTTTGTGTATGTGTGTACTCTATTATCTTCCCCCATTCTCTAAAGAAGCTACATGAATCAAACAAATTTAATGGTAACATAATTCCAAACTTTTTATTGGCAGCAAGATAAAAAAAAGGAGTTTATTGTATCCCTACAGCATTTTCTACATGAATCTTTGCTAATGAATGCACATTAAATGAACAGTCTTTATGCAGCACACAATCCTGCTTGATGAAGGTGATAAAATGTATGAGTGAATTTAATGAGCATTTAAAGTTTATTGATATGACAAGCAAAGATTTATTGTAGAATCGAGAATGCTTGATCTGTCCTCACCTGTGATTTACATAATGCTGATATCAAGTTTATTCTTATATGAAGATATGTAAATATTGTGTTGGAATGTCATTTTGTTGTACTATAGTGGGATGGGGAGGGGAGGGGGGTCCAAGAATTTCAGTTACAGGACCTCGCCCAATGTATCATGTAAGAAAGTGTAAATGTGGAATTCTAGACAATGACCAATTGATTTGTATCTGAGTTCTATTTCATTTATCAAAAACATTAGACTTGTGTAATATAGCAAAGGTTAAACCCCTCTCTCTCTCTTTCAAGAAGTGAGAAAAACTGGGGGTTTTTTGTTGTCATATTTGATATTTATTACACCCAATCTATATTACTCAGAAAACTACTACTTGGGAAAAATGGATTAGTAGTGGGTGTAGTTAAAGATCACTGAAGCTGCTATCAGAAGTAGAGATTTGCTGAATTTAAAAAAATAAAATACTCACATTGCTCTATAAAGGAACTCTGTGGTACAGTATAATTATTATTTACCGTATAATTACAATATAGATAAGTTTGCACACCCTTTCTTATCTCGCCTTCTTATAAAGAATATATTGCATGTTGGGAGGGCATTGAACGTGTGTAGAGTACAGTGTTCGGAGTCTTCATATATCACTATGGAGCAGAAATATTTTCTCCATCTTTTTCCTTTTTCCTTCTCTCCTGCCTTTAGTCTCTCTCTCTCTCTCTCTCTCTTTCCTCTCCCTCTTTTCTTCTGATATTTCTGGACTCTGTTTATAAGTTGTAGTGATGAAACACTAATTAAGACCCAGCTAGGATGTTTGTATATGCCCTCATCACAACCAAGATGATATCATTGAGTGTCTCCAGCAATCAAACAAGACATAGTGATACTCCTATCTAGTGAGACAATTTTGAAAGAGAAATTGGGTTGTGATGATGCAACATTATTGATTTTATTCACCAGTATGGCCAGGTATCTACTGGATTTAATAGCTTGGAGGAGATTTCATTGCCTCATTTTGGTGCAAAAGTGTTGGCAGGGTCATTTCCTATCATATCCTCAAAGGATCCATATCTTTGAAAGCCCAGCCAAATATTGATTGATTGAATGCTGATATTATAGTTTACTGTTTGTGCAGCACAGATTGTGCTGTCACCGATTGATTGATACACTATTCAAATAATACGCAATAAAAAACAGGTTATGCCAGAAAAGATTTTTTGTTTTTTTCAATGTATCTTGCAAATTCTTGAGATGTTTTTTATTTGAATGATTCTTCTCAGCTAACCAATTGATACTCTAAATGCTGAATGAATTTCTTGTTCTGGGTTTCAGTATGAATGTGTTTGTGATGTTGCTAGGTCAGACAACCTCAAAAAATTCTAATGGAAGTCAGAGCACTGTCTTAGGAATTTTCGTTTAGATTAGTGACTAAGAAGACTTATAAAAAATTGGACAGAAAGGCCATAAAGCAGGATAATGAGTATCCCGGTTTTTTCAACTTGCTTTAGGTGTACATGTAATATTGATGTTACCTCTGTTGATATAATGGATATGACCACAATCTGAATGTTGCATGTTGTTTTTTTGTGTAAAATTTGAGTTTTATCACAGGGATGGATAGACCAGTCAGGTTCTATCATTGATGGAATGTATTAATGTAGTAACATGTAATAAACTGTTAACATACATAATGTCAGATATATACTAGTAAATTGCTCAGAAGTACCAATGAATTTTCACACCACTAGAGGTCAGTTTCATATTATGATGCATGATTTACATATAATATCACTCATTTTTAGATACACTTTTTTTTTATTGCTCGTATTTGCAGCAATAAACTATGATGAATTTGTATTGTCTGATAGAAAGTATGCAGTATGTTACTGAACTTTGCATGCATGGGCCCAGAACTTTTGGTATTGCAGTTGCAGTTGTTGTTGTTGTGTTGTTGTTGTTATTGTGGTGTTGTTGTTGAGTACTGGTATGTGCTCATGTCCCCAATGACTGAGCAAGTGGTCTGATATTTTAGGACATTTTATATCCGTAAAGAGATCTCAGAATTGATAAAAGTTGATATATGAGGTGAATTTTCATAATTTTACAATCAATTTTAGTATTACCTTGTGAGCTTTTGCCTACTAGTTTCTGCAGGCTTCTTTTCTAGTAGGCGAAAGCACACAAGATAATGATAAAATTATTTGTGAAATCATGACATTTACCTCAATTACTTTTGATATTGAATAATGAATTATGAATAACACCCCACTTCTTAACCCATATCCCACAGAAATGCTTGATCACCATGACTCTATAACATCAAATCATTGATATTCATTCTTAAACATGGCAATAACTATAATTCTCCTTATGTCAAAACTTCCTGGTTAACCTATTGGAATCTGTATTTCTCATTTAAAATAACATGTACACTTCAGCATTGTGAAATGAATTGTGGATCTGATTTGTATTTAGATTAAACAAATTAACATTTGAAAGATGGTTCTTCAGAGACTCATTTGATGAATTCCATTGCACATACCAGTATATTTCTGACATGTAATTGTGCATAGTAAGTAGTGTGTATTTGAAGATACCTAATCTATGGCAGACACATATGTGTAGACAATGAAGATGCCAATTTCTGAAAGAAAAATGTAATATATCAACAGATATGAGATGTGATTTAGATATCCTAATATATTTTCTTCCTTTTCCCTTGTCTTTCATCCTATACCTTCATCTTCCCCCACCTACACCTATGTTCTACCATCTTACCATTCTTCTTTATTTCATTCATCCGCCACGTATCTTAATCTCTTGCATTCCTAATACTTTGACCTATCACCTGTCCACTTCTTGGGTTGCTTTTAACCTTCCTTCTCCTCCCACTACTCCTTGATTCTCCACCACCCATTCTGGACCCACAGAGAAGCCTCAGGTGTCACCTTCCAGCAGTGTGACCCGTCCCAATCGCTTCTCCCAGCCTGAGAGACTGATGTCTAGCATGACCCAGGGCCAGCCTGCTGTATCCCTCTCCTCCTCCTTCTCCTCATCAGTCAAGATCACCAGTAACCAAGGGAGTGGTGAGAAGCACTCCCCAAGGCTTGGTGCACGCAAGGAAGGCAGAGGTGAGCTTTATTTTGCCTAAAGCAGCCATTGTCTATGTTCACATCTATTCTGAATGCAATGATGCAAACTGTACCTTTTTTCTTTTGCAATAGTTTGTACTGTTTTTAGGGAAATTACTGCAGGTTTCAAACAAAATACTGTTTTTCCTGAACTTATTTTACTTTACAGTTCTATGGCTGTAAAGTTGGATGTACTCTTTGTTCCACTCACAATACTTCTTTTTCAGATGTAAAAATACTACAAAACTTGATAAAAGGTTGGCATTTCTGTACATAGCTAGCCCAGCAATCACCTCACACTAACTAGACCAATATCACACAGACAGCAGGCCAAACAAGCCTTTACATTATCTCCACTGGTCAAGAATATGTGAATTTAGAATTTAGAGATGTGGAATTGATTATAAGGGTAGAACACTTCAAAGTACTCTTTAGTTCTACATGTATTTCATTCATATCCTGTATAACAGGTTTTCATTTGTCAACAAATGAAATGGTGAATGCCATTGATAGCATTTTATCAAATGTATTGGTATTGTAACATTATAACCATTTTGCTATATATTATGATGATTGATTAACAAATAATATGGTACGAATTAAAATCAGCATGTCAGCTATATGCAGAACCAACATAGTACTTATTTTATTTGGTGATGGCAAATTGTTAAAGTATTTCGAAGAATCTGATGAAATTTTTTTTTTTTTTTTGGGGGGGGGGGGGAGAAATCTGCTACCAATTCCCATGTTAGCTCATGTCAAGAGTATGTAATGGAATATACAAGCCGAGGAGAAGTGGTCATTGAAATGCTTACATAAGTAGAAAAATGCCAGCACATTTGTAGTTAGTGGTAGCTGGTATCATATCCTTGTAGTTGCTGTTAAGCTTCAGAAATTTGTTCAAGTATACACTATATGAAACTGAACACAATCCTGTTGTGTACTTGTGAAGACATTTAACCTTGCATACAAGGCTTAGAGAAAATTTGTTAATTTTAGGTCTTTCTTTCTTCCTTGTCTTTCATGAATGCCATATAATTCTAACTGAATAGTTTATGGAAGGTCTTTTCAGTATTCTACCATAGCTGCCATTTTTGTTTTTGAGAGTTATTGAGAGCTGGAGTTTAACTCCTATTTTATCACTTTCAAGCTAAAGTTACTTTCTTTTGTTCTGAAACCCATGTGTAAGAGCAGCCAAATTAAAATTTATTCTAAATTTGTGTTAAGAGATTCTCAATTTTTTGTTTTTGAAGTTCAACAGGTATGCACCATATTGTTTATATCACAAGGTTTTGGATCATTTTCTTTGGCAGGTGATGACAAAACACCCTCTAGTGAGGTACCAGGGATCAGCACCCAGACTGATCTGACAGCTTCATCCAGCACCACTTCCACTTCCAACTCCAGTGGTATCAACCCCAACAGACCTCGCAGCCGTACAAAGAGGCAATCTTCATCAGGATCAGTCAACTCAGAGACTACTCCTCCAGAGAGTCCAGAGAACAACAAGAAATGATTCACATAGAGAAATCTGACAGGACCACATCCAGAACTTCTATGTCCAGCAGAGTCACCCAGCAGATCTCACAGCTGCCTCAAGAAGCAGTCATCCTCAGGGCTGACCACACCAGAGTGTGATGAGGATGTAGATTACGTGAGAGACAACCAGATATTGTTGAAAAATAGTATCAAGAACTAAAAGAATTTCAAATACCTTTCATATACCTTATTTCACAAGTGTCAGGGTTTTTCTACTATTCCTTGTAATGTAGAACAGAAGCACATAACTGATTATCCATTGTGATAACACAACTATTTAGGCATGGTATATCAAACTTCTATGAACCTTCAGAGATCAGGTTCATCACAAGAATATGCTAAAAAGGAATTTATTCACATTCACTTGTTAAGAACTCACTACAGATTTAGAATCAGGATGGCTTTCAATATAGTTTAATTTGTGTCCAGCCTCACCACTGCAGCACTATTACCTCACATCAAGTTTCTAAAGCTTTAAAATTGAGAAGATATCACTGCCAGGTAAATTTAGTATACAACTTCTCTTGTCTCATTGAAGCGTATCGTAAATGTAAATTTGGAATATCAGTGCATTTAAGGCAGGTGAATCTGAAGCTTTCAGTACATTTCTTTACTAAAAATACAGTTTGTCCTAACTGCAAAAGTAAACCTTGCCATAACCTAGCATTAAGAAATGTGATATATATTACATTCATTACTACTCTGCTAAAGTAGGGTTTTCACAGGATTCACTGAGGGTGCAACTGTCGGCAAAGTGGCAAGTCCAATATTTGAATGTTTGACTCGGGGAGTCAGAAACATTGTCAATTGCTCATGGAAGTTGTTTTTAGTTTGGCTAGAATTTTGCAAAAAGTTAGAAATTTCTTGCAAACGTTTCCAGTATCCCAGGTTGTGAATTGATGATGCTTCCAAACCTCACTGCATGTTTGATGAACTTTTGGAGCCTAAAATACAAATGTTGGACTTTGCCATTTTTAGGGGCATTTGCATCCTTCAAGCATCATTGGCATACCCCATGAAAACCCACTTTGACCTACTATTTTTGCCTTTTAACTAAATACCTGCAGTATGAAAATCAAAAGAATTCTAAATATTCTTTCTTAGACTAGCAAGGAAGGATCAAATCAATGGAAATCATCACCATAACAGGAAAATGTGAATAGAGATGTTTGATAGAAAAATGGGCAATTAATCTGAGAATTATAAAATTTAACATACTATTATAATCACATATCAAATGCATATACCTGTAGGATGATACAGGTCTGCATTATGCATGTACATGCATTTCTAATGTACATATACTCAGTGGACTTCTTATTTATTCCTACGTGCCTATACTGCATGTGCAAGTCCACTTCCAAAAGTGCAATATCATAAATTAAGATTATATTTGTTTTGGACAGCGTTTTTTGTTCCCCCTCTTCGTTGGTTAATGTGTGCTAAGTTCTTTTGTCAGTGATGGTCATGTATCCCTTTATCTTTGTGAAAAAGGATATTGGTGATAAAGATTGAATTGGATTGTATAATGAGTTTCATTTATTGAGCATGCCACATACAGTACACACCTATTTCATCTTATATTATTTTTGGTTGTACAAGTTTATAATAGGGTAAATTACTTGTGGCAGAAATCCCGATGGGACATCGTACCTGTTTTATAATGTGATATGTGCTATACAAGAATGGAATATTATTATTATCATTATAGTTGTTGCTTTTGTTTTTTGTGAAAGACATTGACCCTAAGTGGTGCTTACAGAAAGGCTTTACATCCAAATCTGATAAAGGCAACACTATGTAATTATGCTGGATCATGGGTTGTGATCTATATCACATGTAACACTATAATCATCATTTTAACTGAATATCATTACCTGGTCATAGGTACTATCAAAAGATCTCACTGTATTGTCTGTAGAAATTGAGTTCAGACTATGTTATAAAGGTTGTGGTAATGATGACACAGTCCATTAGGCGATGTGCTAGGCCTCTGTTACTAATTATTAGTGATTAATTGGAATGATTATGCTATATTCAATTTAGATTTATCTAGCATTCATTTATTTCCTGCTTGAAAGGTAATTGTATCATTCTGTTTAATGTAT
The DNA here is from genome assembly GCA_029962745.1 of Echinometra lucunter. Lineage (NCBI taxonomy): Eukaryota > Metazoa > Echinodermata > Echinoidea > Camarodonta > Echinometridae > Echinometra > Echinometra lucunter. Next base: position 40,167,546 of record CM057152.1, read on the forward strand.
TTTTCATTTCATCTGAGGCCAATGCCATTTCAAAGCGATTGCATTGACACTCCACCTCAAGCGATTATTACTTACGTGCTACTATTCGGCATTACCAAACTTTTGGTTTTCTCTGTTAATAAATTTTAATTGAGCTATAATTATCTACTGTGGCATCATGTATTCATATCAATACTGTCATTATCATTTTCAGACAATGCGTTTTATGAATTGGATGGAATCTGATTACATTGCTCATATGGATGTTTTGATTGTCTAATGCCTTGTAATGGGTCCTATTTATAGGAGCAGCACAATCTGCAATTGCTTTGAGGCAATATATTCTAAACATTAATGACTCTGTTCATTATTTTTCTTATTATGTGATATTAAATCAGGGTCATTTATTTTTCTTTTTGTGTCATATTAGATGGAGGACAGTGTTTTTATGCCTCCACCCACCAAAGGTGGTGCTAGAGCATGATGTTTTGGGGTTGTCCATTCATTTGTCTGTTATGCTATTTTGTGAATGCAATCTCAACCATTTGAGGCATGACCTTCAAAACTTGGTGCTAGCATGTTTCACCACAGAAGACGATCGGATTAGATTTGGGGGTAGTACATCAAAGGTCAAAGTCCATCGAAGTCTCTTCCAATTTCAGGTTTCAGCCTTGCAAAACATGATTTCTCAAGAAGCATTGAGGTATGAGTTCTTGAAGTCGTGAGGTGCAAGTGTGTATCACCATAAGGAGTTCAAGAACAGTTTTAGCCATGAATTTACCTGTTTATAGGTGAAAGCATAGAGGAGACACCAGCCGCATTCATCTTGCTTTTCTTTCTTTTTTT
>CM057152.1:40168870-40522444 GCA_029962745.1 Echinometra lucunter
GAGGAAAGAGCCAAGTATTTGGATACCATGGTGAAGAACCACAAAGACTGTTCCACCTTTGAAGACTACTCAGCACACGTCTTTGAGCCTGCCCTCGCTCGGCAGAAAATACAAAGTAAGTTGTGTATCATGATAAGCTGGAAAAAGCATGATAAATAATTTTTTTTTAATCCCAGAAAGTTTACAATTTTCTCCCTGCAGAGAAAGTAGAATTTTCCCCTTATTTCTGCCTTTACATTACGGTTTTGAAAACGAATGCATATTTGATGAATAATAAGCAGTGGTTTTGTTATCAATATAGAACATGCTGTTTGCCTCTTATTTATCTTCAGTTAAAAGTACTTTTGTGAATACCTTTTTGAAAGTGTGAAGTATGATGACGACCATAATGATAGGTGGACAGTGGGGCCATTTGTATAGAAATCCTTTGAAATTTAATCTCTCCTAGTTATTAAGACATCTGTGATTTGAAAGGTATTTATACCATTCTACATACCACACAAAGACTCTTTTTTTTTCATTCTTGAGGTTTTTTCCCCATTTCAAATTAAATCAGTCATAAATGCTGCTTCTTTCATCTGCACATCAAAATACATGTAATCAAAATACCTAAAATGTTTTGTGTTCAATTTGAACACTCTTCTAAGATTCTAAAGAGTAGTGCTCATGTAAAATGATGATAAATATCAAGAAATAGATTCATCATGTGGTGGGATATTGTAACCAACTCCTTCCTCAAATGAAATATCTTCCTTTATCAGAATTTCATGTAGAGCCTGGCTTCAGGTGCCACGTAAGGCTAAAGTATTTCTTGAAGAAAACACCCTGTTACGTCAGTGAAAAAGGCTGGTTTAAATTGGAGCAATTTGAACATGCAATGGACCCTTATTTATATACTCCACATTTCACAATGAGGTTTTTTAGTAAGAAAAATGACTTTATGTGTAATTAACTTGCCCTTCCTTGCACGCATCAATCAGACACAAGGTATTTCACTAGCCCCGAGTCGTCTGGCAGTGGGCCTGCCCAAAACCTGACCAGCGTGGATTCCAAGAGCTCCCTCTTGCCAACAAAGCTTCAGTTCACCTCCAAGTCTACGGGTAACTCATCACCATGGCTCTATCTTCTTGGTTTGATGTTCACTGTATTGGTCATATATCAGTGGTTTCTAATATCTTTCTCACTCTCTGTTCTCCTTGTCTATTCTGCCTTGTGGTACTACTGGAGTCCACTTGATTTGGGTGTGTTTTTTGCACTTTGTCATGTACTTTGGGGAAAGTAAGCACATATTGCCAAACATTCTGCCGTGTCATATGTCTTATAATATTCTTCAGCCAGTTGAGAATGTTATTTGAATATTTGGCATGTTACTAAATTCATTTCAATCCAGTCTTTTGGTCAAACTAAAAGCAAACCACAGTGTGTTTTTTAGACTAGCACCCCCTTCCCCTCCTCCTTCCCCTCCTCCCTTCCCCATAATGACCTGATCTGGTGGAGGTATACATTAGTGGAAAAAAATGCTTCAAATAAAGAGTCATTATACATTATTCATTTTGCAATGAGAAAGCGATATTCAGATTTTAAAAAGGATCTTTTCATGTAGTTTTAGATGGCCTGTAGGTGGAATTTTTTTGTTTTATCCTAACTCTTTACTCTCTGCATGCTTCACTTCTAAGCAAGCGAAGTTTATTTTGGTACATTCAGTTGATTTTATTTGGTGTTAATGCTGTCATAGTTTATTTTGTTTCATATTTATAGTGACAGTTTTTGTCTTTCTTACTTTCCTTTTTTTTTTTTGGGGGGGGGGGAGAGATGGATATCATTCCTCTTTTATGTTTGTTTCGGTCTTTATATATACTTGAAGTAGCAGAATTTGCATTTGATGTGTTTTGGTATTTGCTTCTCCATTGTTTTATAGGCATTTTTATGTTCTCCTTTCTTTTTCTTTCTTTCTTTTTTTTTTTTTAGCAACATGAATAAATTGATGTATTGTGGTAATGTGCTTGCAGTTCAACTGTAATATAGTTAAACTTGTGCTCCCTTTTGCAGGTGGTTTTGGATGTTTGATGTTAAATATTAAATACATTGTTATCCCGAAACAGTCCTCCACATATTCAAATGAAAATGTTTAGGCCTACTTATTTTAGTTATGATATCCCCTGGTTTGTTTATAAAACTTAAGTACTGTTGAATTTGCCTCAGTGATAGTTCTAATTGAGCAAAAGTCATTACAGTTTGTACCTAAGAGTTTGTGGGGCAAGGTCATATGAAAATGGAAGTATAGATACCTAATATGCATTTCTTTTGACTTGTCTTTCTATCCTAACAAGATTGTGTGTATTACTCTCCATCAAGACACAAATCAGTGGTAACGTTCCTCATTGACGGTATGTTTCCATTTTCTAGTCCACAAGTCAAGAGCTGCATGGAAATTCCATCCAATCAACACAGAGAAGAAAAATTCCACCTTAATCATTGTTTCTTTATCTTTCTTTCCTTCACTGTCACCATCACATCCATGCATGTTTAGCCAGACATTGATCTGTGACTTCTTAATAACGGTTAATCCATCTTTAATAATAATTGATATTTCTCTTCTCAGTCCCCATGACGTCTCCAAACAGCTTCAGAGCTAACTATAACCTTTCCATCAATGAATATCAGATACTGGTGACCTTTTTTCAATATTATAATGATAACTTATATTTTCAATACCAGAGTTATAGGCCTTTTTTTTATTTAGAGAACCAGCTTCATACATGTATGTTCACTACCCATTGTATGAGGAATTTCATTGTAGGTGCTGTTATTTTACATTTTAAATCATAAGAATGTTAAGTGTATATTTATGGAGATTTTTTTTTTGTTTTTTTTTTGGTTGCTTTTTTGAATCACAAAATATAGTTTTAAATGATAACCTTTATGCTTCGAAAAAAGATAAGAGAAAACAAACAACTGCCATTCAATTATTGATCATCCAATGACAAATTAGTGCCTAACCAAACTTATGCTTTAATACCTAACATGATAATATTTTTTAAAGTCAAGGACTATAATACTTTGTATTATATTTATATTGGATTAGAATATGTTCCACTTTTTAGACTTTTACTATAAGAAAAGTAGCATATAAACAATCTCCAAGCATTACATTTTGAAATCTGTCATGCCAAATTAACTTGCACCAGTTGTCTAATTGTAGTTGTCCATATTTTGTTGACATTGCGAAAAGACACAGTATAATCTTGTCAGAGAGCACTCACGAATGAATCCTTTTTATCTATATTGATCTGTAATTCATTTTGCTCTCTGTCCATGGCGACACATTGGCGCATCTTATTTGTCCAGTGCTTCAAGTGGATATGAACATACTTTGGTCCTAATGAACCCAACAATTTAGGGCAGTCATACCGCCAGCTTCAACAAGCTTGCGCAAATAGGGAAATCATGCTAATTGAACCCATTTTTGTGATTGTGCGATATCATTTTTTGATAATGAATGTCTGCAGTGCTATTAATCATTTGTCTTGCTACCTATGTAGTGACAGAATTCAGGTCATCCTAAATGGTCAGATTAGTGGTTAAAGGCTTTTAGAGTATATGAGAAACGCATTTTTGTGTATGTGTATGTGTATGTGTGTACTCTATTATCTTCCCCCATTCTCTAAAGAAGCTACATGAATCAAACAAATTTAATGGTAACATAATTCCAAACTTTTTATTGGCAGCAAGATAAAAAAAAAAAGGAGTTTATTGTATCCCTACAGCATTTTCTACATGAATCTTTGCTAATGAATGCACATTAAATGAACAGTCTTTATGCAGCACACAATCCTGCTTGATGAAGGAGATAACATGTATGAGTGAATTTAATGAGCATTTAAAGTTTATTGATATGACAAGCAAAGATTTATTGTAGAATCGAGAATGCTTGATCTGTCCTCACTTGTGATTTATATAATGCTGATATCATCATGTTTATTCTTATATGAGGATATGTAAATATTGTGTTGGAATGTCATTTTGTTGTACTATAGTGGGATGGGGAGGGGGGGGGGTCCAAGAATTTCAGTTACAGGACCTCGCCCAATGTAAGAAAAGTGTAAATGTGGAATTCTAGACAATGACCAATTGATTTGTATCTGAGTTCTATTTCATTTATCAAAAACATTAGACCTGTGTAATATAGCAAAGGTTAAACCCATCTCTCTCTTTCAAGAAGTGAGAAAAAATGTTTTTTTGTTGTTGTCATATTTGATATTTATTACACCCCATCTATATTACTCAAAAAACTACTACTTGGGGAAAATGGATTAGTAGTGGGTGTACTTACAAATCACTGAAGCTGCTATCAGAAGTAGAGATTTGCTGAATTTAAAAAAAATAGAATGCTCACATTGCTCTATAAAGGAACTCTGTAGTACAGTAATTAATTACAATATAGATAAGTTTGCACACCCTTTCTTATCTCGCCTTCTTATAAAGAATATATTGCATGTTGGGAGGGCATTGAAGTGTGTAGAGTACAGTGTTCGGATTCTTCATATATCACATATGGAACAGAAATATTTCTCCATCTTTTTCCTTTTTCCTTCTCTCTTGCCTTTTCTCTCTCTCTCTCTCTCTCTCTCTCTCTCCTCTCTCCTCTCTCTCTCTCTCTCTCTCTCTTTCCTCTCCCTCTCTTTCTTCTGATATTTCTGGACTCTGTTTATAAGTTGTGGTGATGAACACTAATTAAGACCAGCTAGGATGTTTGTAATGCCCTCATCACAACCAAGATGATATCATCGAGTGTCTCCAGCAATCAAACAAGACATAGTGATAACTCCTATCTAGTGAGACAATTTTCGAAAGAGAAATTGGGTTGCGATGATGCAACATTATTGATTTTATTCACCAGTATGGCCAGGTATCTACTGGATTTAATAGCTTGGAGGAGATTAATTGCCTCATTTTGGTGCAAAAGTGTTGGCAGGTCATTTCCTATCATATCCTCAAAGGATCCATATCTTTTGAAAGCCAGCCAAATATTGATTGATTGAATGCTGATATTATAGTTTACTGTTTGTGGAGCACAGATTGTGCTGTCACCGATTGATTGATCACTTATTCAAATATACGCAATAAAACAGGTTATGCCAGAAAAGATTTTTTTTTTTCAATGTATCTTGCAAATTCTTGAGATGTTTTTTATTTGAATGATTCTTCTCAGCTAACCAATTGATAATCCAAATGCTGAATGAATTTCTTGTTCTGGGTTTCAGTATGAATGTTGTTTGTGATGTTGCTAGGTCAGACAACCTCAAAAAATTCTAATGGAAGTCAAGAGCAACTGTCTTAGGAATTTTCGTTAGATTTAGTGACCAATAAGACTTATAAAAAATTGGACAGAAAGGCCATAAAGCAGGATAATGAGTATCCAGGTTTTTTCAACTTGCTTTAGGTGTACATGTAATATTTGATGTTACCTCTGTTGATAAAGGATATGACCACAATCTCAATGTTGCATGTTGTTTTTTTGTGTAAAATTTGATTTTATCACAGGGATGCATAAGACCAGTCAGATTCTTATCGTTGATGAATGTATTAATGTAGTAACATGTAATAACTGTTAACATACATAATGTCAGATATATACTAGTAAATTGCTCAGAAGTACCAATGACTTTCACACCATTAGAGTCAGTTCCACATTATGATGCATGATTTACATATAATATCACTCATTTTTAGATACACTTTTTTTTATTTGCTTCATATTTGCAGCAATAAACTATGATGAAATTTGTATTGTACTGATAGAAAGTATGCAGTATGTTACTGAACTTTGCATGCATGGGCCCAGAGCTTTTGGTATTGCAGTTGCAGTTGTTGTTATTGTTGTGGTTGTTGTTGTTGAGTACTGGTATGTGCTCATGCCCCCAGTGACTGAGCAAGTGTGTCCTGATATTTTAGGCAACATTTTGATATACATAAAGAGATTCCTCAGAATTGATAAAAGTGCTATATTGAGGTGAATTTTCATAATTTTACAATCAATTTTAGTATTACCTTGTGAGCTTTTGCTTACTAGTTTCTGCAGGCTTCTTCTTCTAGTAGGTGAAAGCACACAAGGTAATGATAAAATTATTTGTGAAATCATGAAAATTTACCTCAATTACATTTTGATATTGAATAATGAATTATGAATAACACCCACTTCTTAACCCATATCCCAACAGAAATGCTTGATCACCATTACATCTATAACATCAAATCATTGATATTTCATCTTAAACATGGTAATAACTATAATTCTCCTTATGTCAAAACTTCCTGGTTAACCATTGGAATCGTATTTTCCATTTAAAATAACATGTACACTTCAGCATTGTGAAATGAATTGTGGATCTGATTTGTATTTAGATTAAACGAATCAACATTTGAAAGATTGTTCTTCAGAGACTCATTTCATGAATTCCATTTACATACAGTATATTTCTGACATGTAATTGCGCATTAGTAAGTATGTGTTATTGAAGAAACCTAATTATGCAGACACGTATGTGTAGACAGTGAAGATGCAATTTCTGAAAGAAAAAATGTAATATATCGACAGATATGAGATGTGATTTAGATATCCTAATATATTTTCTTCCTTTTTCCCTTGTCTTTCATCCTATACCTTCATCTTCCCCCACCTACACCTATGTTCTACCATCTTACCATTCTTCTTTATTTCATTCATCCGCCACTGTATCTTAATCTCTTGCATTCCTAATACTTTGACCTATCACCTGTCCACTTCTTGGGTTGCTTTTAACCTTCCTTCTCCTCCCACTACTCCTTGATTCTCCACCACCCATTCTGGACCCACAGAGAAGCCTCAGGTGTCACCTTCCAGCAGTGTGACCCGTCCCAATCGCTTCTCCCAGCCTGAGAGACTGATGTCTAGCATGACCCAGGGCCAGCCTGCTGTATCCCTCTCCTCCTCCTTCTCCTCATCAGTCAAGATCACCAGTAACCAAGGGAGTGGTGAGAAGCACTCCCCAAGGCTTGGTGCACGCAAGGAAGGCAGAGGTGAGCTTTATTTTGCCTAAAGCAGCCATTGTCTATGTTCACATCTATTCTGAATGCAATGATGCAAACTGTACCTTTTTTCTTTTGCAATAGTTTGTACTGTTTTTAGGGAAATTACTGCAGGTTTCAAACAAAATACTGTTTTTCCTGAACTTATTTTACTTTACAGTTCTATGGCTGTAAAGTTGGATGTACTCTTTGTTCCACTCACAATACTTCTTTTTCAGATGTAAAAATACTACAAAACTTGATAAAAGGTTGGCATTTCTGTACATAGCTAGCCCAGCAATCACCTCACACTAACTAGACCAATATCACACAGACAGCAGGCCAAACAAGCCTTTACATTATCTCCACTGGTCAAGAATATGTGAATTTAGAATTTAGAGATGTGGAATTGATTATAAGGGTAGAACACTTCAAAGTACTCTTTAGTTCTACATGTATTTCATTCATATCCTGTATAACAGGTTTTCATTTGTCAACAAATGAAATGGTGAATGCCATTGATAGCATTTTATCAAATGTATTGGTATTGTAACATTATAACCATTTTTGCTATATATTATGATGATTGATTAACAAATAATATGGTACGAATTAAAATCAGCATGTCAGCTATATGCAGAACCAACATAGTACTTATTTTATTTGGTGATGGCAAATTGTTAAAGTATTTCGAAGAATCTGATGAAAAATTTTTTTTTTTTTTGGGGGGGGGGGGGAGAAATCTGCTACCAATTCCCATGTTAGCTCATGTCAAGAGTATGTAATGGAATATACAAGCCGAGGAGAAGTGGTCATTGAAATGCTTACATAAGTAGAAAAATGCCAGCACATTTGTAGTTAGTGGTAGCTGGTATCATATCCTTGTAGTTGCTGTTAAGCTTCAGAAATTTGTTCAAGTATACACTATATGAAACTGAACACAATCCTGTTGTGTACTTGTGAAGACATTTAACCTTGCATACAAGGCTTAGAGAAAATTTGTTAATTTTAGGTCTTTCTTTCTTCCTTGTCTTTCATGAATGCCATATAATTCTAACTGAATAGTTTATGGAAGGTCTTTTCAGTATTCTACCATAGCTGCCATTTTTGTTTTTGAGAGTTATTGAGAGCTGGAGTTTAACTCCTATTTTATCACTTTCAAGCTAAAGTTACTTTCTTTTGTTCTGAAACCCATGTGTAAGAGCAGCCAAATTAAAATTTATTCTAAATTTGTGTTAAGAGATTCTCAATTTTTTGTTTTTGAAGTTCAACAGGTATGCACCATATTGTTTATATCACAAGGTTTTGGATCATTTTCTTTGGCAGGTGATGACAAAACACCCTCTAGTGAGGTACCAGGGATCAGCACCCAGACTGATCTGACAGCTTCATCCAGCACCACTTCCACTTCCAACTCCAGTGGTATCAACCCCAACAGACCTCGCAGCCGTACAAGAGGCAATCTTCATCAGGATCAGTCAACTCAGAGACTACTCCTCCAGAGAGTCCAGAGAACAACAAGAAATGATTCACATAGAGAAATCTGACAGGACCACATCCAGAACTTCTATGTCCAGCAGAGTCACCCAAGCAGATCTCACAGCTGCCTCAAGAAGCAGTCATCCTCAGGGCTGACCACACCAGAGTGTGATGAGGATGTAGATTACGTGAGAGACAACCAGATATTGTTGAAAAATAGTATCAAGAACTAAAAGAATTTCAAATACCTTTCATATACCTTATTTCACAAGTGTCAGGGTTTTTCTACTATTCCTTGTAATGTAGAACAGAAGCACATAACTGATTATCCATTGTGATAACACAACTATTTAGGCATGGTATATCAAACTTCTATGAACCTTCAGAGATCAGGTTCATCACAAGAATATGCTAAAAAGGAATTTATTCACATTCACTTGTTAAGAACTCACTACAGATTTAGAATCAGGATGGCTTTCAATATAGTTTAATTTGTGTCCAGCCTCACCACTGCAGCACTATTACCTCACATCAAGTTTCTAAAGCTTTAAAATTGAGAAGATATCACTGCCAGGTAAATTTAGTATACAACTTCTCTTGTCTCATTGAAGCGTATCGTAAATGTAAATTTGGAATATCAGTGCATTTAAGGCAGGTGAATCTGAAGCTTTCAGTACATTTCTTTACTAAAAATACAGTTTGTCCTAACTGCAAAAGTAAACCTTGCCATAACCTAGCATTAAGAAATGTGATATATATTACATTCATTACTACTCTGCTAAAGTAGGGTTTTCACAGGATTCACTGAGGGTGCAACTGTCGGCAAAGTGGCAAGTCCAATATTTGAATGTTTGACTCGGGGAGTCAGAAACATTGTCAATTGCTCATGGAAGTTGTTTTTAGTTTGGCTAGAATTTTGCAAAAAGTTAGAAATTTCTTGCAAACGTTTCCAGTATCCCAGGTTGTGAATTGATGATGCTTCCAAACCTCACTGCATGTTTGATGAACTTTTGGAGCCTAAAATACAAATGTTGGACTTTGCCATTTTAGGGGCATTTGCATCCTTCAAGCATCATTGGCATACCCCATGAAAACCCACTTTGACCTACTATTTTTGCCTTTTAACTAAATACCTGCAGTATGAAAATCAAAAGAATTCTAAATATTCTTTCTTAGACTAGCAAGGAAGGATCAAATCAATGGAAATCATCACCATAACAGGAAAATGTGAATAGAGATGTTTGATAGAAAAATGGGCAATTAATCTGAGAATTATAAAATTTAACATACTATTATAATCACATATCAAATGCATATACCTGTAGGATGATACAGGTCTGCATTATGCATGTACATGCATTTCTAATGTACATATACTCAGTGGACTTCTTATTTATTCCTACGTGCCTATACTGCATGTGCAAGTCCACTTCCAAAAGTGCAATATCATAAATTAAGATTATATTTGTTTTGGACAGCGTTTTTTGTTCCCCCTCTTCGTTGGTTAATGTGTGCTAAGTTCTTTTGTCAGTGATGGTCATGTATCCCTTTATCTTTGTGAAAAAGTATATTGGTGATAAAGATTGAATTGGATTGTATAATGAGTTTCATTTATTGAGCATGCCACATACAGTGCACACCTATTTCATCTTATATTATTTTTGGTTGTACAAGTTTATATAATAGGGTAAATTACTTGTGGCAGAAATCCCGATGGGACATAGTACCTGTTTTATAACGTGATATGTGCTATACAAGAACGGAATATTATTATTATCATTATAGTTGTTGCTTTTGTTTTTTGTGAAAGACATTGACCCTAAGTGGTGCTTACAGAAAGGCTTTACATCCAAATCTGATAAAGGCAACACTATGTAATTATGTGGATCATGGGTTGTGATCTATATCACATGTAACACTATAATCATCATTTTAACTGAATATCATTACCTGGTCATAGGTACTATCAAAAGATCTCACTGTATTGTCTGTAGAAATTGAGTTCAGACTATGTTATAAAGGTTGTGGTAATGATGACACAGTCCATTAGGCGATGTGCTAGGCCTCTGTTACTAATTATTAGTGATTAATTGGAATGATTATGCTATATTCAATTTAGATTTATCTAGCATTCATTTATTTCCTGCTTGAAAGGTAATTGTATCATTCTGTTTAATGTATTTTTCATTTCATCTGAGGCCAATGCCATTTCAAAGCGATTGCATTGACACTCCACCTCAAGCGATTATTACTTACGTGCTACTATTCGGCATTACCAAACTTTTGGTTTTCTCTGTTAATAAATTTTAATTGAGCTATAAATTATCTACTGTGGCATCATGTATTCATATCAATACTGTCATTATCATTTTCAGACAATGCATTTTATGAATTGGATGGAATCTGATTACATTGCTCATATGGATGTTTTGATTGTCTAATGCCTTGTAATGGGTCCTATTTATAGGAGCAGCACAATCTGCAATTGCTTTGAGGCAATATATTCTAAACATTAATGACTCTGTTCATTATTTTTCTTATTATGTGATATTAAATCAGGGTCATTTATTTTTCTTTTTGTGTCATATTAGATGGAGGACAGTGTTTTTATGCCTCCACCCACCAAAGGTGGTGCTGGAAGCATGATGTTTTGGGGTTGTCTATTCATTTGTCTGTTATGCTATTTTGTGAATGCAGCATCTCAACCATTTGAGGTATGACCTTCAAAACTTGGTGCTAGCATGTTTCACCACAGAAAGACGATCGGATTAGATTTGGGGGTACGTACATCAAAGGTCAAAGTCCATCGAAGTCACTTCCAAATTTCAGGTTTCAGCCTTGCAAAACATGATTTCTCAAGAAGCATTGAGGTATGAGTTCTTGAAGTCGTGAGGTGCAAGTGTGTATCACCATACAGGAGTTCAAGAACAGTTTTAGCCATAAATTTACCTGTTTATAGGTGAAAGCATAGAGGAGACACAGCCGCATTCATCTTGCTTTTCTTTCTTTTTTTGAAGGTGACCAAATTTTGACTAATTTCTTTTTTAATTATTCTTTACTTTTCTTTTTTTTCCTTGTCAGAGAAAACATTACCTTCAACTACCTAAATTGGACCAAATTTCAGGTTATTCTGTTGTGGTGTTTGAGGAATAGGAAAAGGCTTGGCTGAGGTTTAGTGTGAAATATATGAAAACAAAGGCTAGTTATAAATTTGTCATACATTTGTATGAAACTGATTCCTACTTCACACTCTGCCTTCTCTTATGGAAAAGTTTTGGACACTTGTTCTTTGTCCTTTGAAATTGAAAGTATTATGGTACATAAAGTCCCCCACTGTTAAGACGAGATATTGTATGCAAATAATTTTGGTCAAGTTGTTTATGAAAATGAAGCACAAATATTTCCCCGTATTTGCTTAATACACAAATAAATCCTCTTTTCATTCTATTGATTTGTGGTTGACAAAGCCTGTGGTACGGATAGATGTTTCTTCTGTAGCAGTGTACTAGTATAATAAAAAGAGTGTGGGAATTCATTTCTCCACCAAGCCTGTGATTATAATTCTTATAGATTCAGTCTTTTTTACTTTTCTTTGCCACTGTTCATATTGCTCAGTTATGTTGGCTTTTAAAATCTAATCTTAATTCTTTGAAAGTAAGGGCCACAGAACTAGCAAGTATAAAGAACTTGCTGACACTACATTGTTTATGAGAAATAAGATCTAGAAATTACTGCATCACCATTTATAAGCATGTATTTCAGTGAAATTGATACATAGTTGCTTTGATGATAATTGGCTCTCTTCTGTTATCTCAAGATGTTAGTCTTGGTAGATTCATGTACTTCAAGGGCACTTTAAGAAAAGTTGACTTTAATTCCAGGACATGTATGTTTCTTTGTGTGTGTGTATCAGGGAGCATGATGATTAATTCTTGTCATGTAGAAATGGCTCTTGCAAGAAACATCCATTCATGAAAGACCAGTGGTGTTGATAGAGTGGGGCACTTACACCTTCCCCCTTCCATAGAATAGTGAGAAAAGGGAAAGGGAGAATGGAAAATGGCATGATACCCCCCCCCCCACACACACACACAAACACATGCCCACCCTCATGTACTCATATACTACTACACCCCCCCCCCCTCCCTGATCATTAGCCTTACTACATGAATTGCACTTCTTTCTACTGGTTAAGAGAACATTCACTGTCAAAGGGACCTGATACAGATGAATTCACATTTAAGCACTTTGATGGCCGAAAGTTGATATGCACTTTTATTTCTACTTTTGTAAAAGAGAAGATCTTTGGTGAGGTACATATTTTACTGTGGTTCCTCTAAGGGAAGGAAATACGCTTACGGATGCTTTTCTTATTCCTGTGTTGGATTCCTAGTATTATCTAACACAAGAAAAAGAGGGTCTGGGTGAAAAAAAAAATGGTAAGGTCGAGAAAAGTGATGGGGAAAAAAAAAACGAGTCGATGAGGATAGAATTAGGAATCGGCACCTCTATCGGCCAAGCAGATGTTAGTCTTTCTATACCACCGGAAACTCTTTCTTTCCCATTCCTAACGAATTGACCCCTTTATCCCCATCCATCGTTTCCTCTTGGCCACGTCCATTTTTGTCGACTCCTACCCGGTCCGTTCTCCTTCCCTCTGTTTTCATCTTCGACGTGGTGTGCAACTCCTGCTCCTCGGGTGAATCCATGTCTCTTGCTGGCCGTTGTTGTAAAACCTGATCAAGACGGACGCTCTAAAACTGCAGGCGACGCAGCAATTAAGAAATGCTTTCAAACACGATTACATGCATCGCTTCTTGCTTCTCTTTTATATAATCAATCAATTAACCCAGTCTGGTGTTGATCTATACCTTGTCACAAATCCACACCTTAACCCCTGCCGTATAGAGGTTGAAATACCCATTTCCATCACAGATGGAAGTTAACATTACGGATATATGTATAATACACACACATGCATTTGAGACAATGTGAACTGCCCCCTTGTTTTCACTTGCAATGGAGGAATTTCTGAGACATTGGTCATAAATAATTTGTGAAATTATTGGCGGAATGGTGTCAAGTTGTATAGAGGTTGTGCAGGAAAGTGGAAGAGCAGGTGGATGTTATGGGATGCAGAAAGTATTTTTTGTTGGTGCGAATTTTAGCGGCTTCTAATGGATATCCTAAGAACTCGCTATGAATGAGCCGCCATCTATTATTCAAAGTTAAAGTACAAATTGTGGATGCAGTCGTAAAGTTGAAATACAGGGTTTTCTTCTGGCTTAAGTGAAAAAATAATTTTGATAGTGCATTCCCCCTAGTCGTGAAAGATATTTGCGTGAATCATTAATTTGATAAAACCGTTTCGTGCAGAATATTAATCCAATTATGTTGTAAAAGAAAAATGACGAGTATACATTCCTATGCAAAAATTGCCATCTTTAATGTACTCTAAAAAGTTTATCGTTCGTCAATTTTTCGCTATTGAAATTAACTTAACGTTGAAGAAAGAAGCACGAACCAATTGGAGAGGTGTTTTGGCTTTTATGCTAATAGACTTGGTCGTTATTTGTCATGATATATTGTTTCGTCATCATCGCCACAGGTTAGTGTGTGTATATTGTGTTACTATATAGACACAATGTTTCGTGCCAATATGATTATTATCAGTGTATTCATTTAATGTCACTAAACATTTTAAGCCAAGGTTGAGATTATGAACGCTGTGGTATAGTTTGTTGTCAACTTCTGCTGGAAAACGCGTCCCAATTTATCTGAGATGGTTTGGTTGGAAAATTAATTACGCAGAGGAAAACTTTGTATTGAAAATGAAAAAGGGGATCCCGATTGCCCGCTGTTATTGTTATATGCTCCTTGAAATTACCAGCACATTTTTCGACAATATTGTATAAGTATTTTACGTTAACACTCTTGAATTGTGACAAACCGCTGTATCACTTTCATCTGAGCCACCGGTTTTATGAATATCGCTTTGAATCTCTTTTTTCCCTCCAGTGATCTTTAATCAAGTAGTCCCGAAATTAACCAAATAAAAAATGTTAGTCTAATGTAAGCATTAAAAGTCGAGACGGAATTAGAAGTAAAAATTGATATGAAATGCCACAATTTTATGTAAATAAATACGTTTGGACGGGTAAGTGCAGGCTTATACTGCTTATTCTCTTTGAAGGCTTGTTGGGAGCATAATCCTACATACCGTTGAATATTCTATATATATATATATATATATTGTATTATATTATTTTATTATCGTCAAGAATCAATGTTCGTATAATATTAAATCGTATACAGTTTGTTCATAGAAAATCTATTGACTTTTGATTCAGCATTTTCAGTTGTATATAGATTATCACTGTGATCTAATTTTGTCTTGTGCTTTTATCAACGTTATTATGATTATCCGAAATGAATGCATTGTTGTTAATTTCGGAAAATATATATTTTGATGTTAATGTAGGTATATGTTTATTTGTTTATTTATTTGGAGGTAAACTTCACGAACTGAATTTAATTCTGTGTTTCTTTCATGCAATCTTTTGACATTCACTTTATACAAAAGATGTGCACTGCCGGTTCTTTAAACGACCATTAATAAATGGATGAATAAATGAAGGAAAGAAAAAATCAAGTTCGAGATATTTTATCTGAGTGATCTTTATCCCTTTTATTTTAATGGTTATTGTAATTCCTCAGTCCATGAGTAGGCAACCTTATCTAACGGGGATATTGCTTTAATATATGTTTGCTGTTATTTACCTGACGAAATGAATTCAACAAATTCTCCTAGTTGTATGGTATGGAATGAGAAAAAATATGTTTTCAGAACCCCTGTTTTGTATATAAAGCAAAATCAGAAAATATTACGAACTGGAGAATCGTTCCTAAGAAAATAATTATGTTCCTTTCTTTTTTTTTTTTCAAAGGCCTATACGTAGTCTTTCGTTTCGCCAACCAATCACCTTCTGGCGTATCGGAATATTATTTGGTTCTACAAGTTGAGCAGTAGAGTATTCGGGGGGGGGGGGGGGGGGGGGGTGTTTCACAAAGACAAAGATTGACTAAAATCGCACTTAACTATGGCTGGCCATTCATTCCATTGTATTCTTTCACCATGGATCTCTCAAAGGATTTGCAAATCATGGTCACAAATCTGCAGAATTGACAAATTTTTTATAGTTCATTGATGAAGAAAACAAAAAATGTAAATTCCTCAAATTTGTGACAATGATTTGCGCACCTATTGATAGACCGATGGTGAAAGTAAACAGTGGCATGAATGGCCTGCCATAGTTAAGAGCGATTTGAATCAATCTTAGTCTTTGTGAAACACCCCCTGATTATGGGAAAGGAGGAAGACTAGACCAAATGGATTTCCTGATAATGTCAGGCATATTGATTCATTGAAATAAGGTTGTTTGTGAGAAAGATAGATTGTTTCGGCAGCAGATGCATAATACAATATTTTGTCGAAGAACTCGTAATGAAGTTGGGATCGCTGATTCACGTACAAGGCGAATTTTGATATTTAGCTTCTTTAATTTGGATACTAGTACATGTATTTGTTTTCATGTTTAATGTATGCAAGCAAAAAAAAAAAAAAAATCCCACATGTGAAAGTGAGTATTATGACAATAAAAAGACTTACACTTCTAAGTTTTCTGGTTGCGTTTGCTCTTTATTCAGCTTAGCTCATTATGATACCGCGCTATAAGATGGAGGTCAAAGAAAAATGCAATGACTCGTATTTCTACCATTAGGAGCAAAATGCATGTAGCTACATCAAATAGTAGCACGGAAAATTAATAATTATTGGGAATATGTGTGTTCCCACCTGTTGTGATATAAGTGACTTTAAAAGAAATTTAGTATCTGGAATTAAATACACGCATGATTGTAGAACTATAATATTTTTGTCAGATAGTGTTGGCTGACTAGTACCTTTTCAACAGGTATACCATGCACCAGTGTACACTGTGTTCAGATTTTATAGAGGTGTTAATGAATGATATTCAGACTGAGGCATATTATAATGATTACTCTCTAAATTCCTTAGACTGGAAATCAATCTATAAGATTGTGGTTGGGGACCATTCCAAAATTAGATTGAGAAACAGATTGACTTCTAAATCTATTAGATTGAGACATTCAATCTAATTTTGATTGGTCCCTCATTGCAATCTAAAGAATTTAGAGAGTATACTTAATAGGCTGTGTGAGTCATTCATGAAGAAATGAACGCCATAATATCAAATGCCTTATTCTTATATTTTCCATGATTCCTTTCCTTAATATTTTTGCCTGGCTTTTACTATTTGCGAAAATCGTGATGTGAGAGGAGTTATAGATAATCATACATGTCCAAGCTTAAATTCACGTTATCAATTTTCTATGTAGGAATTGTCAACCGTGACGAAAACTTTTTTGTGCCTTTTTTCATTACAAATGACATAATGATAATAATAATAGAGAATACTTATTAAGCGCATAATAACTGGAGTAGTTCTCTATGCGCTTTACAATTATTGATGCAAAAGTGCATAAAACAAAATATGAATATCATAGTAAATATGCAATGTATGTCAAAAAGAAAGTAACAAGGACAGAAAATAATTAATGAATTATTATGCTATGTACTATAAACTTACATTCAAAGAAAAACGAGCATGTATGAGTTTGAAATACTGCATGACAACGCACTAAATCCTTGAAAACAAATAAGTTTTGAGGGCTCTCCCAAAGCTGTCAGTGCTGTCATGAAACTAAAAAAATCATTCTCTTTTTTTTTCCTTGAAAAATTAAGTATTCCATAACCTGATTTTTTGTTGAGCCTGTCAGACTGCAATCAAGATACAATGAGAACCAGGATAATCATACGTCCTCGTATACTTACTTAGATTATTAGAAAATCAACGTTATTTAGAAAGCTACATCACGTTGTATACACTGGATAATGGAATTTGTGATCATGTACAAATACTCGATGTTTTGTTTGTAGGTAGATAGGAGGATACGGGCAGAAGACATTATTGCCACAGCTAAATCAATACTAAATGTTACATTCGATTCTATTTGAATTAGATGAAAGTCACAAAAGAAAACGTGTTGTCTTCAGGGCCGATAGAAGAATGAAATCTAGGCCGAGACCACTAATGAAATCCGGGGGAAGAAATGACTTTACTTCGTCGGAAGTACCTTTACTTTCTAATCATCCTTGCATATGTCATTAAAACTTGGATTAAATTGCTGCGATTTGCTTCTACGTGACAAATGGGTCGTAGTGCCAATTTGGGCAATCGAGCTGTGTGTATTTCCCTCAGCCGAGAGGGGGAAAAGGTGAATTGACAGGTTCAATATGTAAACACCATCCATCACAAGGATGTTCCCCACTAAACATTATGCATTGAAACATCCTCCGTAATGGCCGTAACACGACAAGTTCTTATCAATTGAACAAACCTAACAAACCCGGAAAGTGACGTCGCTAATTCGGGAGTTGTCTCAACGGGCACGACCAGAGCGCCAGCCCGATGGACGCCCGTCGCTGTATACTAATTGAGTACCCGCTTTCGAGCTGGCTTTTCCCTTTTTAAAAATTCTCTTCTGTTGCATATCTCTTTTTCTCTAGCTCTCTCTTGCTATTCGCTAGCTGCAGAGAAAGAGAACACAATTTGGCGGCTAAATAGAATAAAACGGACATCCCATCACGCTTCTAGAGTCTATTGCTTGATAGTATCGCGATGATGATGGCGACTAGACCTGAACTAATATTTTCTTCATCTGATGTCGGGACGGAAGTTGAAAAATATTAAGCTGTCAGGCGATGCATCCACGCGCGCGATTCATTTTGGCGGGAAACCGATACGGCTTGCATTGCTCGTTCCAAGGTAAAATGTAACAGCCTGCCTGGGGGATAAGAAAGAGGATGGCAGAATCGACATTTCAGTGGTGAAATTCGATCGGAATAATTTTGCAGTGACTGAAAGAATGGATGAAAATATGTCTAATGTCACAGTATGATATTGTGACAATTGCCCGCGGCTTCAACAAAATGGAGTCTCTAAAGATCGATCCCTCCATGTCGCCCGTCTTCTTTTCTTTCCATAACCTGTATGTAAGACTATCTTACCTGTGTTATCCGATACGGGAAATAGCATATCAATTGATAGTTTTTCTAACCTCTGTGGCAGACTAAGGAGGTAGGCAAATAGCTGAAGAAAAGTCAACCTGAGACGGTAGTTGCTCCCAGTCAATAGCACTCATCACGTTTCTAGTTCCGTGAAATATTCTTCAAAACAAACTGTAATTAAGGTTCAGATCAACACACAATGTTTTTATTTTGAAACTTTTTAAAGATTTTGTATATACCTTTGAAATATATGATTATTAAAGAAAAAATGCATTGTAAAATGTACGAAGTCTGTTTGATGGTAGAGTGTTTGAACGATTTTCACTTGCATATTATACATGTGATTTTCATGTGATTTTTATGGGCTTTGGAACGCCATACACGTCCATTTGATCAGCAGAGAATTGTCAGGAATTGTTAAGAAGACACGATCCTCGGACTAATTAATATCCAGGGGCCAAAGAGAGCCTTTAAATCCGAGAGAGAGAGAGAGAGAGAGAGAGAGAGAGGGGGGGGGGGGGGGATAGACACATTTTTTTCAGAACTCATTCATCCCTTCTTCCCAGAGCAATTAAGCTCTTTAAATGGTTGGGGATGATTCGCTCTACCCTTCTAATTAATTTCCCCCTGAGAAATTAAGATGAGATTATTATTTTCTACTCGTTATAATACTTTACTCTTGATATACAAATAGCTCATTGTATTTTTACCATCTTCATGAAAATGAGTGGTATTAATATCTTCGGTATTGATGAACGCGCTTTCTTTTTTCTTTTTTTTTTTTTGTAATGAGTACAGTGCATTCATTTTTTTCTATTTTTGTTTTCTATTATTTGGTCATTTCCCTAATAGCAAAATTCCATTAATCATTGTTAGGGCTAAAGTCACTGACTCATAGACATATGTTTTGTGGATGTATACTACGAGAAGTATAATGTTGGAATGCAGTATATATGGATTCAAAGTATCACAGAAATATCAACCCTTTTGTCAGGGTTTGTTATTTGGAATAAGCAATTATGTTTAATGTACATGTATTTGTCAAAGCCGTTTTCGTTCGATATTTCAAACCTTTTTCATTATAATCAGCCATGTGGCTGTTTTTTGCAAATGATTTTTTTTAATTTTTTTTTTACTACGATAATAATAATGTTAGTTGTTTTCAATGTGCAAGTTTTATTACAGTCTGCAATACTGTTTCTAAAAGAAAAGACTTCTGAAACAAAACAAAGAGACTTAGAGAGCCTTATAATTTCTATCTGCCATCACGTGTAATTCTCATGATCACGCTCGCTATAATCAAGAACAGCATTATATCAAAAGAAAGTCCATAACACGCGCGGAATACCTCAAAAATCTGATGACTATTATATTGGATCTTTTATCCTAATACAAGTTACTTCTTTTCTTGTTATACCGGAATCACTGATTGGTAAGGGAGCATCGACATTACTCGTAAACTCTGACCTTCACTTACCCGTGAATTGCATCACTCACTCACAACACGAACCTCATTATCGCTTCGCAGTCTTCCAAACCCATTGGGCGTTCATTTCGCGCTCTCTGAGGTATTCGCTTCATTAAAGGATATTGTTAGAGCTTTTATTTCTCTGCTTTTAAGCCGTGTATCATACCATGATTTGACATATTAGAACACGAATCAGGCGTCTTCGCAGTAATTGAATCGTTTCGAAATAAGAGGGGGGAAATATAGGCATATAAAAAAATAAAAGATGTCGATCTTTTTTATGAGTTTTTTGTTTTTTGATTTTATTTATTTATTTTTTTTTTTATTTTGTTTGTTTGCTTGTTTGGATTTTTTTTTTTTTTTTTTTTTTTTTGGGGGGGGGGGGTGTTTTCTTTGCTTTTTTATGGTTGTAAAATATGCAATCAAAATGTTACTTGAAGCACGCCACTAAATGTCTATGGCGAATTGATTACAAGAAATCTTTTTTCTTTACCCTGAACTTTATCCCCACAACAAAAATTCTAGAAAGGGAACACGTTTCAGAAAGAATAATATTATGGGGGGGGGGTTTATTGTGTTTTTTTTATTGTGCTGTTGAAAACGGTAAAATCAAATTAATCTAAATATCGTATTCATACATAAGATACATATCTCTCTTTTTTCAGGTTTTACCCCATCTTTCTCTTCTCTCCAACCCCCCCCCCCCCACCTCGCTGTCTCTCTCTCACTCTCTCTGCCTGTGTACTGTTTGTGTGTCTCTCTCTATTCTCTATCTAGTTAGCTCTGTCTCTCTCCCTGTCTCTCTATCTATCTCTCTCTCTCTCTCTCTCTATCTTTCTCTTTATCCTCACTCTCCTAAGGTATTTCAGATTATAGTTTACTCAATATGTTGCTAGGCGCTGACGTAACTCTACATCTTGTGAGTGCATGATCAGGGAACCTACCAGTCAAAAGATTACAGTAATATTTCCTGGCACGATCTAGCCTTCACTTTTTTTTCAACAAGAGTCAACCGTAACTATACTGTTGATAGATTTTGATCTCAGAGAAATTTAAACGTGTTCTCATTATCCCTCGGTTTTTTTTTTTTTCTTTTTTTGTCTTCGGATTATTTTCATTCCTTTGCAAAAATAAGTTTACAGACATTTAGTAAACTGATTTTCGTTGTCCTTTTCCACAGGAGCCTGAAATACTGTAAAATAACTAGTGAAGTCTAAAGTAATTTAATGAAAAGGGGAACGAAGTGAAATTCCTTCAAAATAGCATTACAAAATTATGAACAACAACAACAACATCAAAAACATAGCAACCAACAGTAACAACATTCAGATTTATCCCAACAAGAGCATTAACATTGTGACCTTAACACATGGAACATAATATTATTTGGATTTTCTAGAATTTTTTTTTCAGAGACTGTATTTACCCAAAGATAATGCATGTAATAAAATGGTTACGGATAAAAAGTACTTTTTTTTTCTTGAGGCTATTTTAGACTGATGTAAACGTTGAAATCAGTATTGCTCTATTATCAATCATATACATTAAAATCCGTTCGTGTTGGCAGAGACAATGACAAAAATATAAGGACTAAGGTTGTATCGGTATACTGGAATGAAATGATTCTCTGGTAATGAAACTCAAATTAGTTTTCAAAGATCAATCATCTAAATGATCCCAATCGAGTGAAGTCACTCCAAAATGCGAAATAAATATGTTTTAACGCTCGGGGCATTAGCAGCGGATCAATCAAGATACTCTGACTAAAATTATTAAAATTGAAACACTAAAATACCTGATGACATGCAAGATGTTAATACAAGCTTGAATGATCGTTGAGGAAAGATTAAACCTTTAGCAATCTGTAAAGCAAGGTTACCTGGAATAATAAGCCTGTCGTTCTTTGTTATTTTGTTCATATCATCCAACTTATTTTTCAATTTCGTGCTATCAATTTCTTTTTTCATGTTTGTATTTCTGATGTATTGTCGTCCTTGTTATGATATGCTGTTTTCTCCTTGGAAGCGTTATACCTACTTCTGATCATAATACCTGCATACTCATATCTCTAGATTTCTATGTCAAGATGTTTACTCTTTTTCTCCTCAATATCACAGTTTAAATTATCAACCACTAAAGAATCGGGAGTAGGGGTGTTGCCCTAAGAGATTACTCCCTTACCCCCCCCCCTTTCTCTCTCTCTCTCTCTCAGCTGGACAATTACCCCTGTGCTACCCCTCTTCTCCTTCCACCCGTCTTCTCACCATTCGGTGTGAATATAGCATAAAGTCTAGAGACGGATGATGTATATCCGGAGTCTGGAGTCAAGGAGAGGGATGGGGTGCTGCCATGAGTTTTACTCCCTTATCTCCCCTTTCCCTCCTTTGTTCTTACGGAGGGAAAGGGTGTGGCTACCTGGAGTATTAACCGTTACCTCTTGTACTATCCACCCCCCCCCGCCTCTTCACCCGTCTCCAGAGTGAGTGTATTATAGCAAGCTATAGAGGCGGGTGCAGCAAAGAGGGGTGTTGCTTCCTGAAACCTACCCCTTTGACCTACCTCATGATCTACCCCATGTTTTGCAACATCTCCACCCCCAGGTCCTTTCACTCGTCCGGTGTGAGCTAAAGTCTGCTGAAGTATCCGTCCGGCTTGGGTACGATTACGGAGGAGGCATGATTTACCGCTGCTTGAACCCTCCGCACCGGAATCATTGAGGGGGCCGACGAGAGGATATCAATCTTGTGATATCCTCATACCAAGTTATCCATGTTGATGCCACTTACAATTTTCAGATCCACCCTGACCCCCATCTTTCTCTCTTTTCCACCATCCCTTCGGAAGTTTTTTTTTCTTTCTCTTTTCTAGGTCTGCCTGTCTGTCTGTTTGTCTGTCTGTGTCTATTCTGTTATTTTGTCTCTCGATCCCCGTCTGATTGAATCCCTCTTTTTTCATTCCTTTTCCCTTTACTTAAACTTTTTTCCCTTTTTTTCCATTTTCCTTTCTTTCTTTTCTTTCTCTCTCTCCTTTTTCTCTTCTCATTACTGTTCCTATGTCTATTCCCTTTTCGTTATCTCTTTCTATATCTCCCACTGGTTCATAATTATACCAATCCATCTTCTCCATTCTTATGTCTCTCTCTCTCTCTCCCCTCCTTTCCACTCCACCTGGTCATTATTTTGCTTCATTCCTTGTTTTTGTTATGGTTTGTTTTGTCTTGTTTGTTTCTGACTCATTATCGACTTCCGTATCACTCTTCTTAAAAAATACTCTACATATCTGTTTTTCCCCTTCTCAATATAATCATGTTATATTTGTGAAAATAGACTGTTATTGCCGATTTGTTATAGTCTCTAATAATGCTGTCTCGATGCAACTTGTATAGACCTGTAAAGGTTTCGTCAGTTCTGTTCGATTTAAATCGATAAACAATTAAAGGGAGTTTTTAAGGCTTATAATAATCAAGCCCTATATAATTTGTATTACGTATAGCACACATCTTTGAAAATAACAAAAGGCAAAACGGCCATCATTAATCTTGTCAGGGTTAATGCACTTTATAACAATACAGAAGTAATGACGAACTTTTTAATTTAGCTCTGAATTGTCGGAAGAGGTGTGATCGTAATCAATATCTCCGAAATTAATCACAAAAATTACAACACACAAACAATAGAGGAACGATTTCCCCCATGTAATATTTCCTCGTATATCAATCATTACTGTAGCCATGGATTGGTTTCATTCAATTTTGTAATGATTAATAATTATGTGATTGTGTTCATAAGTTAATAGCATGGTGATTACTAATGAATCTAATATGAGGTTAATCATGTACCCATTCATTTACGGCAATTGGTTTATATTTTGTCACTATTGCTGGTACTAAATGAATTTTTCGTAATTGGTTGTGTAAACACAACGAAAGCATGGTGGTGGGGGTCTTCCTTTGTTCCTTATAGATTCTCGTATGATGAGCTAGATAAGAAGTGCTTTTAAAAAAAACCTGCTGGTATTATATTTCCGAATGTTTAAAACAGATTCTCTTTTCAGGTAAATAAACCCAACCCCAACACTATGACTGATTTAAGATTCATTGTTGCCTATAATAAACGAAGGTTTGCATAAAAATTATTCTGAGTTGTTTGTTTGTTTGTTTGTTTGCTTGTTTGCTTTTGAATATAGTTTTGTGTTTGTTTGTTTGTTTTTGTTCAAGGTGAAATACATATACATTCATACATACTCGCTCATTCCTTTGGAAAAGCAGTGAATTTTAGATAAGTAATTATGTCGCGTATTGCTCATGCTTCACTTGCCCTGGAACATGCGCGGCATCTGTGTACCTACTTAATACAAATTGGTCACTAACATTGATGGAAACACTTGAATTCATTCAATACGGGATTCTTTAAAATCACCGCGTCTGCGACCCTAAACATGCTAAAGTGCTTTCGTACTTTTGTCATTCACAAATCACTCACAAATCACAGATGCCTTACATTTTCGCGACATTTTCGATGCTTTGTTTTCCATCTTCTGATAACTGTGTCTGTCTTGATGAGATACTATTGGTGCGAACAATCATTGCATGTGATGAATTTCCTTGAAAACCCCATCAACATCAATGTAGTACGGCGTAATCGTCGTGTAAGATCCATGGTATTATTTTTGATGAATAATCTTAGCGCAATCGTGAGTTTTACCCGACTGCAGCCTAATTTCTTTGTTCCAAGAAAGAAGCCCTGATCGTGTGTGTTTGTAGGAGGATTGCGATGAATTCCATTAGGGAGTTTGGCGTCATAACTATGCGTGCTTGTGATGACGGAGAGACCTTGGGTTCGATCCCTTAAAACCGCATGGTATAATTGGCGGCGTGTAGGGACATGGGGAGATCTCGACCCTCGGCCCTCTTCAAAATGACCCATTATCTATAATAACAATAATTAAAAAAAAAAAAAAAACAAAGATATGATGTTCCTTTAAGTACCTGATATTTAAGGACATCAAAGTTTAACTATATTTTTCTTTTCTTTATGATACCATGGTGATACTGAATCACAGAATACAAGTGCTGTGTTTTTTTCAAGGACTGACATGAAAAACTGAAATGGAATCAGACAGACAATAACCTGATAGGATAAAGTCTGGTAATTCCAATAGTGTCGCCTTAATAAATAAAGCAGGCCCATGTTCCCTTTAGGCATACAACTTTCATGCTTCAATCCCGGTATCAAAGTGAACTCATATTAAGTTGATTCATTACATAATACGACCAGCAGGCGTTTCTTATGCAACAGCAACCACCTCAACCATAACAACAACAACAACAATGTTAATATTTCAGCACTACCACAAGAACGAAAACTTACAATCCCAAATGATAGGTTAATCTTTAGCTTTTTGCACTTTACCCCTTAACAACCTTTACCATACCACCGCCATCGTAATTGAAGTGTATCGTTATAAGATGTGATGATATCATTACATGTCATCGCTTTTCAGCAATCACACGATTTAACCCAAACAAAGCCGACGGACGAGGCAAGAGTGTGTACTCTCTCTCCTCCTAGACACCTACCAAATCAAAACACATCAATATAGTCAGCGCACTGCCTACGATTTAATTCAACTAATGCAATAAGATCCCAGCGGTATGACGGGGAGGGGGAAAAGAGTGCAAAATGATTTTAGTCCCTTAAGTTGATTCTGCTGCTCAAACAAAGCATCCCGCGCTCACCGAAGAGAGAGTGTGTAATGATAACAGCGCGCTTGGAAAGGCTTAACTTGCTGGCTAGGCGCAAAGGGTTTGATACGTCTTGATCTACCGTAGATTACCCCTACAATCACATCCATTGAATGTTACGAGACTGAGTGTGTGCATCCTTATTCATCAGAACGCTTATGATGAGAGTTAAACAAACTTATTCACTTTTAAAGTTTTAGAATTTCTATACATGCTTGATCAAGCATTTGCAACTTGCCAATTAGAATCATACATTCGTATCGCATTTACTGAACCATGATACATTAGCTCGAAATGTCTAATTTTCCTAATGGCTATAAAGACGTGTTAACCGTAACAAAAACCACAGTACAAATCAGCAATAATTATTTTCTGAAGTCGAATGTGTGACGTGATTAATTTCCAAGAAGTCATTCATTCTTTCGCATACGAAGTCTTTTTTTGTGCGAGTTGGGGTGGGGGGAGGGGGGGGATACATCCTCATCAGAGTTATTCTGAATAATGAATGGGCAGGTGGGTGGGTGCAAGCTGTTTTTACCCCCGCGCGCCAATACACAGACGTTGGCACCCCCACTCACTCATTCACCGAACCCCGTCGTAAAATGGCCTCGCTCCTCATGACTCAGCCGCGGAGAAAAACGAGCTGATGCCGGCGTTCATGCGAGCCGCTAACGTCGCTTAGCCATCTGTCACGCTAAATCTTCATCAAATCACCAAACACCACCATATAAATTTCCCACTAAATTAGTAAATGGAACTTGGGGAATTCAACCCCAAAAGCGCGGCCTAATACACATGTTACTAACATAGAAAAAAGCTTCAAGAGGAGGTTGTAGAAAAAGATGATAACAAGAAATAGGAAAAAATGGTAAATTGGCAAGCGGCGGAACGCTAACCCCGTCTTGGTGTAGTCGCGGCTTTTTTACACCCTTAATTGATGCATTTTCTCGTTTGTGATGTTGCGCGACGCTCTCTCGGCCTCATTGTTTCGCTGATGCGTGGAGGGGAATAAAGCAAGATTGTATAAACACTTGACGGGGTGATACGGAGAGGGGGACATCTGATACCAGGCGGATTAAGGCTAAGAGCCCCGGGAACCAAGTCAGGCAATCTCGTCGCTGTTACATTACTTGGTCTATTTCGATGACAAAAAAGAGCGATGACATATCTGCTAATTTCTTCTCATTCGAACATTACCTACAATCTCACCTCGCTCTTTGTTTCCATTTTGGTTCTTTAGATGTGTCATCTGCTCTTTACAGTGATCATTCTTTTAGTAATCTATCATCTCTCTTAACACACCCCTTCCCCTGTCGTAATGATTCTTACTTGAATTTCTTTCCACCAACCACTGCCGTGCAGCCTTCTTCGGCTGTTCTCTTTTTACCCCCATACCCCCAGTGAGCCCTGTCTCTCTCTCCTCTCTTTCATCATGTTCACATGTTCACTTTTTACGGTATCCTTTCCTGACCTCTTCCGTTCTCCTTTTTTCAAAACCACTTCTCTTCCTATCTCCGCCTTTGTCTCTCCTTATGGTAAGGGAGATCTTACCAAACAAAAGTAAAACGTCATCATTCTGTACAACTTTATCCATTTCGGTTCTTTATGCCATAATTATTATCTACGTCTTTTCCATTCTCTTTCTCCATTAATTTTTACTTTCTTCATCCATCTTTTCATTTGATATCATTATCAATGCAATATGCTTGAAAAATGCAACTTTCATCTGTTTAATTTGAATTTGTCTTTATTTACTCAACTTGAAATATAAAAACCCTATTTCTGATCCCGTAGCCTATATCAAATCCATAACATCACAATCTCTTTCATACTATTTTCTCTATCCCACCATCCATCCATCCATCTATTCACCTGTCTAATCTCTTGTCCTCCCTTCATCCATTCGTCCATCCTCTAGACACCTGTGATTGTCATTTTAGCTGGGGGGTTACGGACGATGTAGTAAGCAGCCAATCATCACTCCATATCTACTGCGTCTTCTCCCTGATTACACGGTGTAAATTACATCATATTTTTCAACTTTTTCCCCATCAAATTGGCGCGATAACGTCTCAAGTATCTCGCAATTCCGACTCCCTATGTTATTCACTGTCGTAATCGTCTGTAATCAAATTACACCCCGCCAAGGTGAACACGAGCAGAGATACTGGACATCTTTTCCCCTTAAAAAAGATTTATACCAGCAACGGAGATACCTTTTAATGTATCGCATGATATTTTGGTTTCTCTGGATTTAATGGTTGTATAGTCGTCGGCTCCATTACCCATGTCGTCGGATCGAGGCACGCATCATCGCTCGCTCAATTTTTTTTTCTCAATCTAGTTCTGACATTAATAAAAACTAGATTGTTACAGAGAGAGTGAGAGTGTGCTCTTGATCCCTCCATTCCATCTCTTAAGAGCTATATCTTCAATCATTTGATTAATTCCGACACGAATTTTAGACATCTCACTCGCTAGACCAGCACTCAAATGATCATACCCTCATTAGAGTGTTTCGATACGCGAGAAAGCTTGATGGAGTGAACTAGCTTAGGTCAGTAAGATATGAACAACTTGTTCTCTTCTCATCATTTCACTATTGACTTCATTTCGTTCTTAATCGGCCTAAGTAGTCTCTCCACGTACCCGGCTCGTGTTGACTGTTTTTCTACTTTCACAAATTCCGCTTTCTAAATCTCACCCATGCAGAGTGGTTTGGTAATTATCACCAACGGAAAATACCTCTATTTTCACCATTTTGTCACATGAAGAGCTGATACTGTTTTTGTTTTTTTCTTCACTCGTGTTATTTGGCATTATAAAGGAGAAAGCAGAAATGAAAAGGGAGTAGGCGTATACACGATAGCGGTGACAATCCATTTATTTAAATCGATTTTAACATATTGCTCGTCGTCACACCTTCTTTCCCACTACTTCCAGTAATAGATTCTTTGCTTCTGTCCCTTGTTGATGATAAATTCGTGTGAATTTTTTTCCGAATTTAAATTATCAGAGACAGTCAAAGCAGGATTTTGAAATTCACTCAACTTTTCTTCTGCTTATAAAATATTATGCTTTATCGCGTGGAATGTTCGATTAATCTGCCCCTAAATAGTTTACTAGAGTGTTGTCACGAAAATCAGTTATATTGATAATTATATTGATAACTGCACTGATATGATTTTAAGGTATCATCAAAGAGTATATTACGAAGAAATCATAAACCAGAGTGACGCACTTCATCACTAGTCATAACACAGACTATCACAAGTAATGAGGTCTAGATTTCAAACCACAAACCTACACCCTCGCTCAAATCAACCTCCATATCACGACAGATTTGATCATGTTCAATATGAATCCCTGTCTTCATGTGTTATTAAGCATGTTAAGAGCAAGAGTTTATGAGGATAGATAGTTCCATTTAATACAGGTGGCGGACAATAGACTCAATGTTATTGTTCATATGGACCATAATTTGTTCGCATTTTCGAATATGATATAACATCAATCATTCCACCAGCGTTTCTCTAATTCCTCCTGCTACCGCGTAAATGAAATGTGTGCAAACATTTGCATACTTCTAGTAATTTTTCCTTAAAATTTTCTCACTGCACCGAACTAGCGGAGAACCCCATATCTCCTCCGTATCATTTGCACGCTCACCAAAGCAAACAGACTCATCATTTTATTTGCAGTATATCTTAGATTTTTTTTTTCTTCTTTCCCAATCCTTTGCCTGAGCATGTCACTTTCCTTCGCCTCGGAATAAATCGGTTTTATTATCTCCGCATCTTTTGTTATTTGTTCCGAGTTTTTTGCAATATTGCCCGGACACTGATTACACACGGGGTTGGCAGGCGTGCAGACGATACAAAAGATCGCCAAATCCTCGCTAACTCGCTGTACAAATTCTGATATACGGTGTCGTCAAATAAGCAAATAGATGTCGGTATTTAATATCGCAACCCTGTCAGAGCTGTCATTCATATACAAACCAAGTACTCGATCCATCATAGATTTGGCTTCTTCTTTTTTATTTTCTTTTTCATCTTTTATTAATTGAGAGAGCTATTAGGAGAGATTTGCAGCAGCGATCTGATCTACTTCTTTGTGTACCCAGTGTTTGCCGTTGTTCATTAGCGCTAAAATGTGAGCTGTTAATTATTAAACACAAAACCACTAGTGAAATCTGGTCTTCTCACTTAACAAAGATTACGATAGACAGTGGGTTTCTTTCATTGACACAACATTCCAATTTTGACATGAAAATTATCTTGTCAAAATCTCTCTCGCTTGTGGGTGGGACATGAAAGCCTAGTGTACAATCACAAGGCAAGAAAATGAAAAAGCTTTTTTTTTTTTTTTAATTAAAAACAAAATAAAAGCCATGAAATGGTGTGAGCCGCGTTCCCTTCTAAATATTTTCCGATGCAGTTTTAATTGAGGAAACTATCAATCAATCACATATAAATGAAATTCTTACAACTAGACCAGATTTTATTTGATTGCGGAAAAAATTCCAATTCATTCTTTAGTCATTAGTGATCGCAAAGGAAAGGAGTATTTCATTTTTCGCCATGAATTTTCGAATGGTTACCTCTGAAAACTTTAATGCAGATATTCTTATTTACTTCGTGTCCTGCCAGTTGTTGTCATCAACATCTCCACCACAACTGCATGACTGTCATCATCATCATAATCATTATCATCATCATCATCATCATCATCATCATCATCATGATGACCAGTAGGCATGCTCTGTCTCCTGATCATTACTGAAAGTCTCTCATATTTTCTTCTCAACCTTCTGTGGCGTCTCCCTAAATACTTGTCGCTGTTTACCCGATCGCCATCCTAGACGCGGATTAACAAATTGTCATGCACTGCACCGCGTCCGGTGGAATCAGGGAAAATCTCTATGAATTATTAACTGATATAGCAAATTCTAGTCTCCACTATATATGCGGGCATTTTGATGCCTTTGTTTTGTCCAGGAATTCGCCACCGTATGGCGAGGGAAGGAGCTCATTGTGGTTTTCTGTTTGTATCGAATCTTGAATAATGACGCGGAGAGCTAAAGGAAGAGAGTGTTAACGACAACCAATTAGGCGGGACGGCTGCTCGCGCCGCCATTAATGGTAATAGAGCTAATGGTCTGTTAAAGCCAACATTAGTACAACCGGCATGCATGGTACCTTGTACGTCAAGTGTTATTTGATTATCATGTAGATGAAATAAACTATCGCTATGAATGAAAATGAGATAAAGGATACCGTGGAATGAAGAAAATAAAGCATTATTATTAAAACATAAGTTCGTGAACAAGAAAGTTCGAACTGCAGATAGGCGATGAAAGGAGGGAGGGAGAGAGAGAGAGAGAGAGAGAGAGAGAGAGAGAGAGTGAGCGAGAGAGAGAGAATCATATGGATATTTAGCCTAGCACCGAAAAAAGTAATATGCAGAAAAAGGGGAAAGAGATGGATAAAACAAAAAAGGTGCATGTAGTTGCAGGACTATATGCCATAAATACAATTTACTTCGAGAACAGCGGTTTATGCCCTTTTTTTTTTCTACTCCCACTTTGTCATTATTGCTTATGGGGGGGGGGGGGGCTTTCTACTAAGGCATAGATCTTGATTGACCATTTTTCACATCTATCGCTTTAAATCAAACCAAAAGGTAATGTAATGACTGCAACAATGATATGATTTTGAAGACCAACATGAGTTTTGATGATATCACCTGGAAATGCAGTGCCCGAATATAAACAAATATCACTCTAAAAAAGGATTGGTCAAAATAACCACTGTTTTGGTTAATGTGTCAGACCAAAAAATTAGGTCAAAATCAACCAAAATTTGTTACATTTCAACCAATAATTTGATAATATTGACCATCATATTGGTAAATCTTTAACAATACTTTTGGTCGGACACAATACCAAAGTATTGGTCATTTTGACCGATCCTTTTTTAGAGTGTCTTTTATGCCGCATTAATCGGTCCCTTGCAACTAGATCTTGATAACTTTGAATCAGAAAGGGCCCCCTTCTGACTGAAAAGAGTATCAGATTCAAGTTTCCAGAATTCTAGAATATCATATTCCTTGCAGTATACTTTGTACTTTTCCTTTAAGATGGATACCAAGTCTTATCGTTCCATGTTTGCAGCGTGTATGCTGGTACCCTGTTTTATGTTTGTATTGTAGTCATCTTAACACAGGGGGGTTAAACCAGATTGAAGAAATCCAATCTACAGTGCGCTGGGGGTTAGCCTCGGATCAGAAGAGACAATGAATCCAAAATGTGCATGTCGTCTCTATTCCTTACTATCTTTCGTGTAAGGTTAATGAATCAAATTCTCTAGAGTAGATTTTGGAGTAGTAACACCCTCGAACATAGTACGTTAACCCTCCTCCATAATACGCTACCACGCAAACCATCAGGGTGATCAGGGCGCGGGTGGGCAGGCGGGCGGGTGAGCGGCGTGGACAGGCGAGGTGCCGACTCCACAATGCAGTTAGCTATTTGACTCCAGTTGCACTTTTCAAAGCTGCCGCGAAAAATTGCTCTCCCTAATCACAACCACTAATGCCCAGAAGACATTATCCATTTCTCTCTCTCTCTCTCTCTCTTTCTCTCTCTGCTCTTCATGAATGTATTTTCGTTCCAGCATCAATTCGGGCAGGTGGGTCTATGAAAAGATCAGATGAAAATGCCGGGCGGTATGCCGACTATTTTGGGCCCTTTTTGCCTTTTTTTTTCTGCGACGGCTCGCATGATCTTATGAATGAAAGTGAGTTAATGTCATGACGTCACCCATAATGGTTCTAACATAAGGTCATTGAACTTTTGTGTGATAAAGTTTTCGAAGTTAAGAACATTCACTTTGTGCTTAGTGCATGAGTTTTATTCAAGGGAGATAAACTGAATTGGTATACTCTGAGGGTATCTATAATTCAAGATATATAACCATGAAACTATTTACATTTTTTGCTAGCAGGTAAAAGGAAGTTATAACATGTTGAAGGGCTAAATCTCGTTTGCCTCTTATGAGCTACTAAATTTGGCCACTTTGGAGGTATTTTTCATTGCATTACAATAATAGTTCTACATCTACTGACGATGAGCAAAGAAAGTATGAAGCACCCCCCCCCCCCCCCATAACGTCCAAGTGGTAAGTGTCCGGGAAGGGAAAGTGTCAGAGGGGAGGGGAAAGGGAAAGGGGAAAGGGGAGAGGAGAGAGGGGAGAAGAAGAATTCTAGAAAGAGAGGGGAAAGGGTAGAATGAAAGAGAGAGAGAGAGAGAGAAGGGGGGAAGAAGAGAGAAAGAGAGGAGGGAGGACGAGATAAATAGATATGTAAATAAAGGGGAGAGATGAGAAGGGAGGGAAAGGAAGGAGCACTGCACAAAAATGGTGGAAGGAGGTACACTTCGGTTAAGAAAAGCTCATGAAAGAAAAAAAGGGGGAAACGATGAAAAACAAGTGTGCCTGTGCTTTGTGTGTGAAAACCGCTCATGATGTTCATAAGAAATATCTCAAGTGGGGAGGGAGACGCTGAAAAAGGGAGAAAATATGATAAACCTGGCATTTGGATTGAATATTAACCAGGTGTTAATGATATTATCCCTGTCGACATATTTGACGAGTGTACAACAAAGTAAAGATGAAAGCAATCTTCTGGAATCTCGATCGCGCGTGGAGGAGAG
This sequence comes from Echinometra lucunter, assembly GCA_029962745.1. Lineage (NCBI taxonomy): Eukaryota > Metazoa > Echinodermata > Echinoidea > Camarodonta > Echinometridae > Echinometra > Echinometra lucunter. The sequence goes on from CM057152.1 coordinate 40,202,472, forward strand.
AGAAAAGAGCACTCAAGATGAATTATAGCTTAGCTAGGCAAACACAAGAAATATGCGATTTATAACGGTCTGCATGCCATTGATGTAGGGTATTCTCTTTCTCTCTCTCTCTCTCTCTCTCTATCTCTCATCTCTTTTTCTTCCTTTCTTCTTAAACCTTCATTCCCATTAAGCTTGACGAGCGTGTCATGATGAACCAAGGGTATAACAATAGTTCCTTCAAGTGCCATCTATTACGTTGTCGAGATTTAACCTTGCTTCAATCATTCCAGACAAATATATATATATATATATATATATATATATATATAAATAAACAAAATTGTTATAAATGAATAAGTTAAAAAAAAAGATAAATAAGAAAATTACGATAATACTAGTCGCTGATTCCTTTGCCCTTTTGTAAGCAATATTTTCTCCCCAGTCCCATGTCGACGTGGTGAACATGGTAAGCTTAAATTGAAAAGAAAAAAAAAAATTTTTCAAAATTATCTTCCTCACTTCCAGGCAAAATCATTGCAGTATCATCATTCAAGATTAATTTCATCCGATGCCATAATGGACAACGTGAAAACGGGGGAGGGGCGATAGAGTATTCTGTTTCAGCTCTGACCATTAAAAAAAGAAGAAGAAAAGAATAGTCAAAGGCTCGTCACATTTTCATTGGAGGAGAGCTACACACTTCTGAAAAAGCTCTGACAAACAATAAAACAGCAAAAACATCAGGAGCAACAAAATACAACAAGAAGAAAGCTATCATATTTGGCAAGTGGACACTTTTATACCGACTGTACCGACTGCAAATTGTTGGGGGCAATCCCCCTGCTCGTTTATAACTATTCCTATAAGTTTCACTAGGATGAGATATTAGAGACAAACCTAAAACACTTGTTCTCGCTCAGATTTGAACTCAATCATCCAACATAAGTTTTTCTGGGCATTATTTATCCCCCTTTCATTTACAAAGAAATTTAAAATGATATATTATTATCTTGATGCACTTTTCATGAATAAGTATGAAACATAAAAATGAAATCTCAATGATTATTTTGGATAAGACAGTTAAAGGTCTCTTTAAAAAATACTTACTCAATGTTTAAGGTGTGTATACCCATGAACTCAGTGTCCAACGCTATACATGTATACCCTCTCTCTTCTATGTGGATTTCTATGTACTTTTGATTTTATTTAAAGCGGGTAGGGACACACTCTAAAAACTAAAATTTTAATCACCATTTAAAAGGGTGGAGGAGTAACTACATTTTTCAAAATGTTAGATTAACACTTTGAACATGCTGGATTCAACACTATAAAGGTTTGAATCCAGCATGTATGCTGAATCCAAAGTGTTAATCTAACATTTTGAAAATGTAGTCACTCCTTCACCCTTTTAATTGGTGATACAACATTTTAGTTTTTAGAGTGCATGTTTTTCTGTAAAAAAAATCGAGTATTATCATTATAAAACTAAATCGATGTCCCTTCAAAATAATTTAAAGCCTATATTGTGAAAGTTTCGTAACTTCTTTTATCGTTATTTAAAAAAAATAATAAAAAAAAAACTTTTGTCACGTTTTCCCCGAATAAATTCATGTGATGAAATGAGGTTGTGTTAAATCCATATGGACAATCAGACAATAGCATTTATGGATACTTTTTATCGTGGGTCAAAACATCCCTCGTTTATTCTCAGTCTTTCTCTCTTCATTACTCCCGTTCTTTTTTTTTCCATCGAGTATGGCTTATGATTTAGTTATGTATAGCAATGAAGTGAAAATTTCATAAGTTGGATTCATTAGCCCGTTTGATAGGAAATCCATTTATCGAATACATTTTGGAAGACGTCTAAGTAGTTGTAATTGGGGTAGAGAGATTGAGTGGTCGTATAATGTGAGAGGGGATGAATTTCAAAATGATCATAAAAGACAACAGAGGAAGAGCTGACTCATCCGCGCCTTAATGACATTTTATGATGCTGCTGAAATCCCTCTGAAATAAATAGAACATAATGAGAGCGGGGAGAGTTGATACTATTAATTTCTTGGTGGATTGTGAAACCACGCGTCCGTGGCAAGGTTCCTTTTTGTCCCGATAATAAGCATCGGGAGGTGGAGCCGCGAAACGCAGACATTGGGTAGATCGGATTACGCGAGCAAAGCTTCGAGTCCCTGGTGTCCCTGGCACGCTAGATTGGGAACCGATGAGAAAGCCTGGCTACGACTGGAACGTTGGAAATAAAAGGTCTGGGACAATAATAAAGAATCAAAGATCATCGCGATGGCTACTATCACGGGAAGAAATAATAATGGATAGCAACAGGGGTGTCATGAAGATTCATCGAATAAAATGAATTGGGGACAAAATAATCAGTGGCATAATTGCAAATAAAGAATTTAATAAAATGCAAGTGAGATCTTTTCTTTTCTACCTAGACCATTTGGCTCCCCCTCCTCTTTTGGTGAATATCTCCAAAATACCTCTGACTATTTCATATCAAGCAACACAGTAAGATACAAACTAACAAACAAAAAAGAGGCTTGAAAAGCTCAACTGTTTTGAGATATTTCATCAACGAACTTTGCATGGTGTATCAACGAGAACTATTTTAAATGGTAGTCACTTATTTTGAAAGTTCTGAGTATTCTTTTTCCGCCAACATTGAAACTAAATTGTTAGCAAGTGGAACAAACCCGGCAATGATATTAAATTATTATCGATAAAGAAACAGAAATCAACTGTGGATTGATTCCTTATGGAAATTATCTGAAATTCATCTCTAAGAATAGTATGAAATTTCAACCTTACGCCATACAACCTTTCGTCGTGTTGACCGAAAACCCGATTAACCCGATTTCCCGCCATACATGAATGAAGTAACCGCAGACGATAACATCACGTGACATTTGCTCTTGAGCGCAGCTCGGAAATTGTGATACTCCCGAGTGTCTCTCCAGCTCTCCCTCTCAAGGTTCCTTCATTTCCCGCCTTTTGGAGGAACCCTACGTTAAATATTTGAAATCAGAGTCAAGAGGCTGTCGGAAGGAAGCCAATGATACAGATTTTAAAGGTCGGGAGCATTTTAGAGGGTACCTAAATCAGGATTGTTCTATTTATTCTCTAGAATGATTTTACCTCATAACCTACACATGTTTTACTGTGATTCAAAGGATTGTACATCTACATCTGTGTGCAAGTCTAAGGTATGTGCTCATTTCGTATCCCATATACGTTTCCAACTCTCTTTGAACATCCAAAACAATTAAACTCGAAAATATCATTTTCTTCGTCCATTTCAACCCGGTGAAAGCTATAAAGTAAAGCTTTCATGAGGGTATTCAGGGTAGGGTAGCAGGGTATCGAGTGGTAGATAACGTATGGGATAAACGACTTTTCATTTGTTTACAAAATTAATTATATCCCTTTCTTAATGGTTGCTTTGCTTCGTCCTCCCCATGCGTAGCTATCCCTTCAACGATCTATCTACTGTATGAACGATGTTACCCCATCTTCACACAGGAACGCCATTATTGTGACTACTGATATATCAAAGCTATTCCCTTCCCCATCGTAATTTCTATTATCATAATAATTTGACAGGGACATTGCCTGAAGAATAGATATCGATCAATCTCTGCCTTAATGGGTCATCCCTAATGACCACTGGTCATCTATTAGAAGGGCATCATTGTCTAATATTCGTCATGTCTGCTATGGACATCAATCAATAGCGTAAGATCATGGGTTAAATCAGGTCTTTTCAATTTATCGTGATTTATTGGTTATGTTGACTTGCGTCCTTGTTGAACAAGGCTAAATCTTTGAACGACTTACTTTGTCTCCCAAAGAGATAAAGAGAGCGAGTTGAATGAAGTTATGTTTTGATTAAAGTTACATTATTATTCATCATTGATTATTAATGGTTTATTAAATTTCACTCTATTTAATCAGTTATCAATTAGCCCTGCAGTTCTAATCATTTACATCAGCACTTGATGCCCCAATAATGAATTCATTTATGGTAGTATATTTTTAACCAGGAGTACTACCACCACCCCCGTGATCATCGTCATCATCATCTTCTCATCTCCATCACCTTTGATGCCCCTAACATTATCATAACCAATATCATTACCCTCAGGATCAACAAGAAAACCATCGGCATGAACATCTATCAATACCTCAATATGGTATACATCATTACTATCATCATCATCATCATCATCATCATCATCATCATCATCATAATCATCACCACCTGCTATCTGCATCATTGATTCTTTCACAGATATCCATTCATTAGCTTTGTAAATAAATGCTTTAACCACCTCGACTTCAATGTGCTTTCTTCGGTAGATATGAACGTGATCATTACTCGCATTGGACTTTAATCCCATATTTCAACAAAAATTAAAGACAAAATGGTGATGAATAGGAAAACAGCAATTCATATCAGTGTTATACAATCACTTTGAGTTTAAGGACATAGCAATTAACTCCATTAATCATGTTTATTTAGAGATGACTTTGACCATTTCATTTCGCTGCGATGAATTAGCCATTCACAACTTTATTTAGTTCACCATAACCAACTTATCACCTTCTCTCTTGTTATTTCATTTTGCTTGCCTGTCTCAACTTGGATAAAACTATTCTGAACACCTGCTTCACACACAACTAACTCGCAGGCATGAGGAGAGACGCCACAACACGTGTATCACTTCTCAACAACAAGACTCATTAGAGGCATGTGCAAGTTGTTACACCCTTCGGCTACACTGTCAACGGCAGACGACACTTGGGACATGTTTATAGGGCGTGGGGTATCGGTATACGCAATTAACGAGGGCATATTCGATCATTTGGCGGGAATGGGAGAAAGATTGATGGTGAAGCAGAAATCACAGTTGCGTGTCGCGTGCGTGACAGAGAACGAAGGGAGGCTGCTTTAGAGTAAGAGGGGGAAAGAAATGGGGGAGGGGAAATGAGGAGGGTAAGCCTCTGTTCAGCAAAGTAAAAATAGTCAAAATTAATGACAAAGCTCAATGTGAAGATGAATGTTTAAAATCTAATTTGTTAAAAGGGACAGCAAAATACCGCGAAAGGACATAAATATTATGAGCAAAGAGCGAAAAGCGTAGATTGAGCTACATGGAGAAAGCAAGAGAGAGGGAGAGAGAAGAGTGAGAGAGATGGAGAGAGAAAGGGGATAAGGAGAAAATTTTGATAAAAATTCGGGGGGGGGGGGCAAACAATGCTGGATGAAATTACCTGACTTGTGACTACATAATTAGATGAAGTTAAATCTATAGATTATTGTTTATTTTCAATGATGAAGAAAAGAGATGAAATCCGACGCCATCTACAGACATGTTGGTAATCATAATAATGGTATAGTGATGGTGGTGGTGGTGGGGGTAGTGGTAGTGGTGGTAATGATGATGACATTTACGAAAGCTCAGCAGTTAGAACAATGGCCTCGCAACTGGGCGTATAGCTTGTTCGAATCCAAGTTCATGGGGCTGTGTATCTTTCAATAAGAAGGGGATGGGGAGATGTTGTAGAAAATTACGAAATCGGGGGAGGGGGGCACTTTGTGTACTTAAAGTATCCCAATTTGGGGTTCAAGGGTGGGGGGCGTGAGTAGAACCGTTACGGTTAATCTGAATCACTCGATGCAGTCGTGTAGGAAGATGTAGACATCATGAAAAATGAATCACCCTTGTCTGATGAAAAAAAAACAGGTGTGTATGACCGAGTCTAGTCAACCATGACTGACCGCAGAGAACAAATAGAGAGAAGGACAGTGTGGTCGGGGATAGATTGAGAGATGGAAGATAGAAAGATAGCAGGAGAAGAGGGAGAAGAGAACAATAGATGAATGAATCATCATTGTCTGATGAGGAAAACAGGTGTGTATGAATGGGTCTATCTACCCGTGAACTGAATGCAGCGAACCTACAGACATAATAGAGGGAAGGGCAGAGTGATGGGAAATAAAGAGATGGAGAACAGAGGGATGGAAGTAGAAGATAGAGATGAGAATCAGAAGATCAATGAAAAATGATTTATCCTTGCCTGATGAGAAAACAGGTGTGTATGGCATTGCCAAATTACGGATAGGGAGGAGAATAGAGAGATGGAGGATCGAGAAATAGGCCTATACTGGCATGACTAGTATGACAGGAGAGAACAAAGAAGAGATAAAGATAGAAAGATAGAGGAGAAGAGGGACTAAAGAGAAAGGGAGCTATAGAAAGAAGAAGCAAAGGGAAGGAAAAAAACTTTAACATTCATATAATAGGAGAGAGAAAATAAGAGGAAGAGATACATAAAGAGAGAGAGAGAGAGAGAGAGAGAGAGAGAAAGAGAAATACTCGGTATTTTGCAGTATCAGTATCAAAAACGGGTTTTTTTCTTTATACATCTCAAGTTTCTTCTGTTTTTATCTGTTTTCCCCTTGTAATATGATTATCAGAGCTTAACTTTATTATCGTTTGCTTGTAGAGTGACTTGTATACGAACATAGATTAAGATCTCAAGGAGAGAGAAAGAGGGGTGGGGGAGCAAATATGGCTGAAATTTCTAACCCAATCATTATACAAAATTGAAAGGAATGAAGGGTTCAAATCCTGAAAGACTTCTTCATAATCGTTTTGTCATCTGTTGTAATGATGATGCATGTATCAGTTAGATGTCATCACTCTTAGTTCTAATTTTTTAAGCCAGTCATTGTCACTAAGGCATTTAGCAGTCCATTTATCACTGTCATCACTTTTTATTGATGAATAAACCATGCTCATTTTAAGAATGACAACATAAGGTCATTACTTTCTTACCAATGATTGTAAGTCGAGAAATGTAGAATGCTTATGATTGTTACTTGCAATATCTTTATTTCGTGGGATAATATTTACGTGTATCAATTTCTCTATATATCCTTATCGTTATAACCATCTTAAGCATATTTGTTTAGACAAACAGATGCAAATCTTTTGTGTCTGACTTGTGTTATCACTTTTAGTTATTCCTGTCGTTGCACTGAATAAACGCCGCGTATACCCAGTCACTCTGAAACCTATATATAGCTCACCCACATTACAACAAAGAAATCATAGCTACAAATTCTGTTGCATCATCGTGGAAGGTGAAACAAAGCGCGAGTAGCGGAATCTGATGATCGAACGATCCAGATTCCGAGAGAAAAAAGGCGGGAAAATGGTATCATCTAAGAAGGCCCCCAAATCAAATGTGAATATTACATTGCAGAACAACCCTCATATTTTTCAACAATTCGACCGCTAACATGCCTTCATGATCCGCTAAAATCGAGTCTCGTTTCTGACCTTTCCCGTAACAACAGAAGTTGTACAATTCACGGGGGCCTGTTCAAGTTTCACTGAAAGTTGTCTGCAGTGATTTATTGATGGGACACCCAACGCTTCCTTCCTACCCGTATAGCGATATCAAGTTAGATAAATTTCATATCAATTTTCCGCGCCAAAAGCACACTCGATACGTCTTGATCTAATCAATATGCGGCTCATCTTTTATTATTTTCCATTTTGGCCGGCGGTGTTAACGGAAAGAATACGCACGGATATTTGTTGTAATGCTTTCAATCACGATGAAAGCTGTAAACAAAAAATCAAAGAGAGGGTATTTGCTAATTGAGAAAGGTTAGGTGGAAAAGGGTAACAGGATAAGACGGACAACCATTCCGTGCTTCACCTAGGTTTAAACAAGTTTAAAAGTAGAGAGACATGTTTTATAATTATAAACTTGCTTACCGGGATGTTTCGAAATAATGGTGCACCATGACAATACAATGCATTGTTATATAGTTACCGTTTTCCTATTTTCTGAATAAGAGGTCACGACACAAGCATATCCTCCTTTGAGAGAAATTAAACTCTTGAAATAAATTAGACTTGTATTGTGAAACTTATTTCTATGCATTTTTAAACAAACAAGTTAATCATGTTAATGGTTTTTTATTTTATCAGACGTAGCCAAGCACATGCATTTTCAATTCATTGCAATTCAATTGTATTGTTATATTTCTGAATTTCTTGGAAGAGTTATATTTTCTATTGGATTCAAATCTTTAAATAATTTCACCTTTACTTTATGGTCTATAAAATCTGATTATCTCAGAAAAGTGTTTTATCATTTTTTTTTCTGTGTTTATGCATGTATTAATATTTAGAAGCAAACAAATTATTTGAAAGAAAGAAACGCATTGTCGACAAAAATTTAATCTTTGAATGATTTAATAGCAAAACGGTATTTTTCTGCTTTTATATAGCCACCGTCTTTCATTATGCTGTACCTCTATAGACCTGCGTGACACAAGTGTCATGTGAGTCAGCTTTCTCAGAATAATGTTCTTAATGGTAAGACTTCGGTTATTATACGGTGGCTGGGTTGAAGACTTATACATCACCCTTTACACTTCATTCATTACAGTATGGTCTGAAATAGAATGAAAATAATGATAGTGCGTTAATGTCCAGCGCTCATGATTGTCAGAGTTGACACTCTTGGCGCTTCACTGTTACCCCGGCTTTAGCATATAGATGCCATTAAGGCACCCTAGCATATCAAGGAAATTCTTCCTACTATAGTACCCATTTACTACACCTGGGTCGAGAGTGGCAATTATTGTAAATCAATGTCTTGCCAAAAGACACTGGTGCCACAGTGGGACTCGAACCGCCAACCTTGTGATCTACAGTCCGTCGACGTATCCACTTAGAACATGACACCTGACAACATGACACAATAATAATAATGAATATAGTAGTAGTAGTAGTAGTAGTAGTAGTAGTAGTAGTAGTAACTACTACGACGACGACGACTACGACTACTACTATTACTACTACTACTTCTACTACTGCAACAACAACTATTACTACTACTGATAATAAGAATAAGAATAATCATAATGATAATTCTTTATACAGCACACATATGCACTATATTAATTACAAAAGAGAGAAAGAAGTGAAAGGCAATAGAGAAAACGTTATCCTTGCCAATAACAAGGTGATTAGTTTGTCGGATCTAATGGAATTTATCTTTTGAGGCGCCTCTCAAGACTTGACATATTCATTAGAGCTATAACGCCTATTCCATAATCCTTACGGTCAGGTTGCTACACAAAAACATATGGGTAAAAATTGAAGTTTCTCTTTTTTCAATTTCTTTGCGGGAAAGTGTATTTTACAACTATATTTTATTGAATTCAGCAGTCAGTCCTGATTTTTTTCCCCCTGTGACGCTCTTTTCTGTCTGTCCGTATATTTATATCAAAATCACATGAAATCATATCAGATGAAATCAAATCATATCAAATCAATTTCAATCAAATTATGTAAAAACGAATCAAATCCAGTCATATCAAAATGTTTCTAATTGTGCAATCGAAAGGAAAGAATAATAGAAAGGGTGGTTCGGTTCTTCTGATATCATTATACTTGCACTTAATGTGTTCTTTGCTCATATCGATCATATTTTTCCGCATTTTTCTCTTAAAAGATTTATGCACAACCATAATGTAAGTATGATATGGATGTTCCTTTCACTGACGTAAATGCGACCAAGGTGTTATCATTCAGTTATTGTTTTGTTATTGCATCGAATTTTCTTAAATATCTAGCCGATTGAATCCTTTTTTAAATTCTTTATTATTCAATTTCCTTGAGGATTTTTTTCTTTTTTCTTTTTTCTTCTTCTTTTTTTTTTTTTTGCTTGACAGCAGCTGGACCCCTCCTATTTTTATTTTATTTTATCTTCATTTTTATTTTTATTTTTTATCCTTTTTTTTGGGGGGGGGGGAAATAGCGCAGCCCCCCCCCCCCAAAGATTGTCCATTACGCCACTGGTTGCTTTTACTACACAAACTTAAGCTTGACGTATACTTTGTCGTGGTAACTGTGTCAAGTCCCATCCGACCCTACCCCCTCCCCCTCGCCCCGACATCATTTCCCTCATCCAATCCATCTCAATAAGAGAATCTTCGGATGAGAGAGGGATACATGGAAGGACCGTTTCCTCCATTCTATCTTTTTAATCGGTCATGCATAAACATGTCCATGCTAATTCTAAAGCCGGATGCTAGGATGGGATTTACAGCCTGCTTCCACGCTATACACCACAATCCATCAACCATGATTAAAATGACAATTTGTATTCAACAGATATACAAGGGTAAAAGGGTTCAAAATGCTGATGTGAGGATGAAGAGTTGCTAGCTAGCCCAAGGGGGGATGCCGAGGAGGTCGCATGAAATTCACAACTGGATTTTACGCTCTCCAGAATAAAGAAACTAGGAAACAGTTTTATGACAGAATTAACATTCGTCAAAGTTCACTTCAAACATGCATATTATTTTTTAGTTTTCTATCTTGCTTTTGAGAAATTCTGGGTATAAGCTAAGTGTTTCATTTTTGTCTCTTTCTCTCTCTCTCTTTCTTTCTTTCTTCTGTGTATTTGCGATCCGATGAGTTAGGATTTGATACCAGATGCGGAATATTTAAAAGAATTGGAGCAAATATTTCCACTTTTAAAGAATGCATATTGTACAAATCTGATTGTTTCGCTGAGGGGCGAGAAATATGGAAATTAGGAAGAGAAGGACGACGGATGGAAGAGAGCAAAAGAGATGTAACTATGATATAGCAATTAAGAATGAGAAAATAGAGAGAAAGAGAGAGAGAAGAGAAAAAAGAAAGAAGTAACTAGAGAGGGGAAAGAATGGGAGAGATATCCAGAGATTTAATATGTAATAGGGAGAGAGAGAGGGGGTGGGGGATGGGGGGCTTAAGGAAATAAGGGAGAATGACGGAGAATGGGTGAGAATGTAGATAGAGATTTAGGAAGAGAGAGAGAGAGAGAGAGAGAGAGAGAGAGAGAGAGAGAGAGAGCGAGAGAGCGAGAGAGAGAGAGAGAGATTGCGCAGGTGTGAGTTCTGGATCGGTTGATATTCATGATTGATACATGACTATACATGAAAACGCCAGCAACGCTTTTCGAGGGTGGAGCCGTTTTTTCCCTTCTTTTTTTTCGCGGAAACGGAGGGGGGGGGCAGGGGGCATTTCAAGAAAAGATTCAATCTGCTTTCAAAATTTGAACTATAAGGTGCCGAAGTAAAATGAAGTATATTTAAAAAATACGTATTTTAAAATATTTTTTAACATCATGCGTTCCCTATATAGCTCTTCCAGTTCAAACGCACATTCTTACAGTTCACGTATACTTTTCTTTTAAAGTCCAAAGGATAGTCGGGTCAAGGTGTTTAGATATTTTTGTCAGTCAAAAGATGACATCGATGTTCCGACCCAAGATGCTCCGGAAGTTCCTCTTTTAAAAGCGAGATCCCTCTGACAACCTCCAGAAAAGAAAAGAATACTGCGTACACACTGAATTCACCTGCTACGGTTGACAGTTTTCTCACAAAAACGCAACTGTAGAAAAACAACATGGAGAGTGAATAAAATGCTGTGATTGGATCCATTCTATTGCATTTTATTCCTCATCTTGATCACAAGCAGATTGCTGTAGATGCATGAATGGATTGAGAACTAGCTTAGAGGTGCTAATTTAGCACCCTGGGAACGTTGAGAGAGATGCTTTCAGCGGATTGAAGCAAGTCGGTGTGATAGATCACACTTTGGTATAGAAGCGAATGCAAACTCAGCGGGTTGTCTGCACGAATGCAGTTTTAAACAGTTGCTTTCTAGAAACATATTTCCTTCATGAAATTTAACCTCTCATTCTACTTAAACACTCTCTTTCTCTGTATTCCATCTCCTGCTATGTTATACAAACTGCTTTTCTTCCTTCCTTCCTACCTCTCCCTTCTCCTCCCCTCTCTCTTTCTCTTCAATGTTGTTATTCCCACTCGTTCACTCACTCATTCTCCCCTCTGTTTCTCTCTCTCTCTCTCTCTCTCCCTCTATTATGGTATACCTTCCTCTCATTTTATTATTTCTCCCAGGCTCTCCTTCTCTATTTCTTTCCATCACTCTGTCTCATATTGCATCCTTTTTCCCAATCATCCTTCCGGGGGCACGGTCTATCCCACTTTTCCATCTGATTCTCCTGATCTTTACTGTGTCCCATTCCCTCTTCATTCTTCCGCTATATATTTCCCATTCTGTTCTAGAGCCCCCTTTCACTCCCTCTCTTTTCCTTCACTCTCCATCTTTCTCCTCCTCGACATTGATGCATTCCAATGCCTTGGAGTGCATCTTCCAAATGTTTCCTATTGCATCTGCATCGCTTGTTCTTCTCCGTCTTCTCCCCGACTACAATGTCTTGAGAGGAGATTGATGATGTAGAAGACAGAGCAGGATTGACACATCGCTTCCTTTTCATTAATTAGCTTTTCAATGCTCCATCAATGCTCCCCCAAATACTTTTAGATGCAGAGCTGTTCCAAATGGAAGACTAACTTCTTATCATCAGCCTGCCCTTAGAATTCCCAGGTAATTATTCTCCACTCGCTTCTTTCTCTGACTATTACAGCTTTTCTTAAAAATCCATCCGCTTATTTGGTAAGTTATAATCATTTAAACAAAATATGATAATTACTGTAGGATAATTGTTTCATCGTCGTGATTATTCAGAAGAATATCGCATTTCTGTATTTCTGTTTGCTGCTGTTTTACTCTTTGTCGTTATTTAGCCATGCCCACTTTTCTTTTCTTCTCCAATTCCACCCCAAACCCATTCCTGTTCATCCCTTTGGTACGCTTTTCTCTTAAAATCATCTCGGGAGAAACATTCTACAATACCATTTGTGACTATACTCTGTCAGAATCATGAACCCTTTAGGAAATAATTGATTAAAAGGACTTTTTTTCAAATGGTGTGGGTTTCTAAAGTATTACAAAGAATAGGTTCGTATAATTATAAATCACAAGACAATACAATGGATGTAAATGCGTATAAACTACTCGTCGCTGTTTCTTACGTACTTTCGTTGGAGGCACATTAGTATTATCTGCAAGTATACCTTTTAAGAAGTTATTACCTTTGTCAGACGACGGAGGAAATGGGGACCAAGCTACACTGCTCGATATTCCATCTCTTGAAATACAATCCTAGTAAGAAGTTTAGCAAGAAGTGATGGGGAGGGATAATCATGTTACCAAAACACGTTGGCAGGATCAGAAAGTATGCTTCGTTTTCTCTCTATTTGCTTGCTTTTCACGGTTGTTTTGTTCACTTTGATTTTATCGTTGGTATCCTTGATCAAGACTGTCGGCATTCCTTTTCACCTCCAGGCACGTGCACGTTACAAACGTGAATTTATTAGACTTTTATTACGAATGAACAGCGTGCAGGTATAGTATCTAAGGTATACAAAAGGAATCTTCCCTTGAGAATACGTTTTTTTTCCCTATAGATCACTGTAGCTTCTCTAATAATGTATTAAAAGAATAACAGAGAATGAGATTGAATCATCTAAGTGTTATTGGGTTTAGCAGATTGAATATTTTGAAGAGAAATATAGTTTAAAAATGAAATTTGGAGAACTATAAGAGTGGATGAAAATAGAAGCAGAGGGTGGAGGGACAATTAATTAATTTCATTTATACATGTATATATAAATGAAAATACAAACTAGACAGGGCCAATCATGTTAATGGGTTGCGCACACCTTATATATATGATGTAAGCACAAAATAAGGAAAATTCGAATTTGGATTTGTCGTTGTTGAACGGACAAAAAAGTGGAGCTTATTTGACGAAATGTTGATGACAGCGTTATAGGAGGAATCAGTTATTATCACTGTCAGTCAACAGGTCCTCTTCATAATGTATCAAAGTAATAAACCTTCATTTTCTGAAATACTGATGTGACCTGGTATGAAAAATTCGCTAAATAATGTTGGCTGATGATAAATAAATAGTTATGTACTGCTTCCTTATTTGAAAAATAGACTTTCACTCACATCTCGCTTTTTAGGAAAAAAAAAATGAATAAAAAACTCCCCTTTTATATCAAGAGTAAAAAGAAAACTATGCATATCCGATCTTTTATTTCCACATCGATTTAAACTGTCGCCTTCCTGAAGCTCTAGGCTGTCGAGCACATGAACTCACCTTGCCACGATCAATGAACGTTAAATCCATCGTTATGTCGATGATGACTGATCGATTAGTTTCAGACACACTGAAGTCGACATTGCTTGACACTGTATAAGTATATAGCAACGTGACACTGAGTACGCGCGGCAAACATAGAAACAAATTTGTTTACAAGTTGTTGAATAGTACACCATATTGTTTCTGTTAGAGATCAATAAGTTGTAGGTATTGATATGATAGTTGCTTCTTCTTTCGCCAGAGGTCGTATCCTGGAGCCAACGTCCAAAGCCAAAGTGAAATATGATCAATATTTGGACAGCTGGCCGCCGAAGTTTGATTTCGATTGGATTCCTTGAAGACTAAATGCATTCTGTCACATCGTTTGTTTATTTGTTTTTGTGTTGTGTGTTTCTAATTGTAGTTTGCTGTAATCCATTCATATTTTTTTTTCGATTTCTCCTTTTCTGTGACCAGGTGACGATTTTCAAGTAACTATGGTCACACGTGCGCGCCAAAATATTATGGTGTCCAAATCCAAAATCTATAGTTATATTCGTCACCACATGTATAGAAAAGCGAGAATACAAATAGTAAAGATTATTAAATCCTTAGAGAAGTAGAAAATGAAACAAGATACACATTATAAACGTTAATTGTTTAAAAGGAAATGAGCGGAAAGTATGTTTGAAGATGTTAAAGCTTTTAGCATACAAACAACATTGCTCGTAATTTTACCTAAAATCATGCGAACGTGTTTCACCCCCGCTATGAAAATTGTAGACAACAAGTATCCCCTTAATCCCAAGACCATGCTAAACCTGAGAAAGAAATTTTGAGCTGTTCCCTTTTCTCTCATGATTACATGATTTTCTATCACCTCTATCATGATGACAACTGCATTCCAAAGTTATCAAGTGATTAAGCATACAACTGATTAAAAACAAAATAAACGAGCATAAAAATAAACATCAATAAACAAAGAAAAAGGGGGGAATGGGGCAGATTTCAATAGCATCCACTATGTAGGGGAAGATTAACGACGGCAGGAAAAATGAATTTTTCACTCAATCCAAATGTATCTGTTTCAAGTTGATTCCGACCACCCTTCATCTGTTCCGCTGTTATTCGTTGAGGACTTCCACTGTTATTCGTTGAGGACATAAAAATCTTGGACGAGTATAAAAGTTTATGATACGCGAAAAATGGGAGCGTGGGAGCAAGCTGGTCCATGAGTCTTGATCAGGGAGTGACGGGCGGGCAGGCAGGCGGTCGGATGGCTAGGCACGATGGGTTTTCCTAGACCGACCCTGGACGCGTGTGCCCTTTTCTTTTGTCTCATACCAGCGCTTGCCACAACGCTCTATTTTCCCTGTTACATCGCTGCCAACTAACACCAGCTGCTATAGGAGGGACTGTTGACATTATGGGAGCCCTTTTGTGTGCGATGCTGAGCGAGTTAATTTCAGTAAATAAGTTTAATAGTAAATCAAATCAGTAATCTTCTATGAGCTTCGATCCATGCTTCCAAAGTAAACCCATGAATACAAAATCAGGTAAATTCGATACATGGTTAATCAAGCCTAACCAGCATTTACCAGGCAGTA
Organism: Echinometra lucunter; assembly: GCA_029962745.1. Taxonomy (NCBI): domain Eukaryota; kingdom Metazoa; phylum Echinodermata; class Echinoidea; order Camarodonta; family Echinometridae; genus Echinometra; species Echinometra lucunter. The sequence goes on from CM057152.1 coordinate 40,218,173, forward strand.
TAGTAGGAAAATGAATTCTAAAGGATTATGATGCTATAAAGCTGAGATTTTAAGATGCGTTGTTATATCGATACTTAATTTACTGATATAAAGTTTTACATTTAAAAAATGATAAAAATGACGCCATGTTGAGATGTAAAGGGCCAGAAAATTATACCCAGCGAATCCTCAATCGATTTTCATTGTTGTTTTAAGAATGATATAATTTAAAATTGAATTTAAAAGTAAAAACTGAAATGAGTATGGGCCTATGAAAGGAAGCAGCATAGCTCTTATATCAACAACTACCCCAACAATATATGACCCCATATTATGAGAAACACATCACAACACTTTTTATAAAGTAAACAAATGAATGAAATAGTGGGAAAATACGAATTAAAAACATTGTGTAGGCCTACTGTTACAGGAGATAACTTATAAAGAATAATATTCTCTGGCATACATGATGGGACCGGGGAAATAAAAGAATCTATTAAAGAAATAACAGAAATGAGACAAATTTGTTCGATAATCATAGAAATTATTATGGGGAAGGCTTTCAGATGTTGGAATAATAAGTAGAAAATAATGGATGGAGTTGACAGAATTAATATTTTTTTTTGTAAGTGGAGAAGTCGGAATAGAAGATCAACCACCTAGTGCTGTCTCTCGAAGTCAGCTTCCATTATCCGTGTGAACCACGAGAGCGTTGTCATAAAGTTTTATACCCGTGTACAATAGTCCGTGGCTCAGTGATTCGAGCTCGGCTCTCACGATAAAAACACCTCGCGCGCTCTGCAAGGCTGCTGTGCTGTGAGAGGCAACAACTACATAGCATCACACCTAGTCTGTACATCAGACTATCGTATTGGTCAACATATATTCTAGTGTGGTTTTAAAAAGAAGTGTTTGTCATTAAGAGTAATATTCATTTTATTATAGAAAAATATTTGTTGTATTGTATTTATTTTATTTAATCACTGGTAAAAACCTGCCATCAGCTAAAAGCTGCTTTTCAGGAAGGCCGTGAACAGCTCCCTGTTTAATTGAGCATAAACCAATAAATTGGATAAAGTTTTAAATCCCCCCTTATTTTTAAGGAAATGGTAATCATTCCTGAAACAGTAATGTTCGCAATTGATTGTCCATATTTTCAGACTTAGTGTAATTATATAACCATCAATTTTAAGTTTAAACCTTTAATATATTCCTCAGAGGAGGATTGGCGTGTTTCTGCCAGGGAGTTGACGATTATTCCCATTTCTAAATTGCTCGAGCGAGCTAAGCGAGCTAAAAATTCTACATTTTACTCTATTAAGATGCAATTTTCATCAAAATATACCAGATGATGATATATAATGAACTACAAGGTTCTGCCTCACTAAGACGATGTGAAGGATGTCCGAATAATCGTACGCCTAATGTCCTTCTGACAAGACATCCAAAGAGAACATCGAGCTCACAAGGAACAAGATTGGAAAAGGCATCTGTCAAAAAAAAAGAGTACTCAATTCCGAGTCTGGAAACCACAGACTACAGGACCTCATGTCGTCCAAGTGCAAGTGGACTTGACCTTGCGTGACCCCATAAGTAGAATCCAACAGTCTGATCTATTGATATGAAACCATCATAAACCTAAATTGTGCCCAGATATGTCCTACCTATCTCCAAAAATACCTGCCACCGTACTTTATTTGGAGGAATGTGCGGCGCTCCTGCGTCTTCGCGTACCCGTCATAAACATTTATTCAATTTTCAGTTTTATTTGCTGTTCGTATTATTTTATGTGCGTCCGTGTTGATAGGGAAGATGTATGCGTTCAAGGGAGATATTCATCTCATAGCAGTATAGGCGTGGGAACGAGCACGTAAACAAGTTGATGTCTTAATACTTCTTATTCTCTCTTTCTGTTTCATTTCCTTCTATTTTCTTTAAATCCTCTTTCTGACAGACTATCTGTTTGTCTCCTTTTGTTTATCTCTCTCTCTCTCTCTCTCTGTCTGTCTGTCACTGTCTATCATCTTTTATCTCACTTCTCATCACAAACTTTTGAAAGTTCAAAAATAAAATTGGAAGGAATAGGGTTAAAAGGAAAGACGTGAGCAGAATCAAGAACGTTTCCAAGTCATGACTGATCTGTCTTCATTCTAAAATGACTATCGGACTTGTTCCAGAACTTGCAAATCAGGCGGTCGCCCACTATATGTTGATACATTTACAATGGAATATTGTGGATTTTTTATCACAAAATAATACAATAATGATATCCCAACACCCAGTCAGGTAACATATAATTTCCTCTGAGGTTTAAAGCTATTTTTAAAAAGGTATTTAAAAAAAAACACTTCCATCGATTTGGTCTCACACCAACCAACGAAACACATGTAAGACAAGCAATTTTCACCTAATAATGACCCAGAAACGTGCTGAACAACCCTGCATCCGACCATTAAGACAGTAATTTTGTCATATTCATATTAACAACTTAAAAAGTGTAGGGTGTACATCTCTACAATATTTTGTACATATTATACTGTAACATAGGTCCAGTTGAAATTCACCCCTACTCGGCTTCTTTATTCGTAATAAAGCCATGTGTAAAATATGGTTATCACATCATCAACATTTAGGCGTCCATTTTGATTAATCCAAGATCTGATGATATAAACTCCCAACCTATCATCACTTCTTCATTAACTGTATTACGCGTGATGGCCACCATATCGTACAGGTCGGGCAAGGGAGCGCGGAGATTCTTTGATCGATATTTCACGGTTGATTCGTGAATTTCATAAATCCGCCATTCGGCTTGTATTCCACAGTCCCGATGAGTGACGAACGGATGGATTCGTCATCGTCCAGATTTGAATGCAAGTTATGACGTAACAGTAAGTATTACTTTATGCAAAATAGTGAAAGGTGTGTTGTTGCTGTAACTCATAGTGCAATGATGTTTACTAAATTTGAGAAATATAGTATGCGGAGGGAGGGGGGGGGGGGGGAATTCCTGGAATGAATCAGCAAAGGACCGGGACAGTGCATGCAGTCGACGAAGACCCACTGAATCTTCTTCTTCTTTTTTTTTTTTTTTGCTGGGTCTTCAGACGGGGGATATATCTGAACTACCTCAAACCTGCATACTGGGTACGCCATTCAAACCCGACGAATGTAGAAACAATTAAAACTAGGTCAAAAAATGACTAGGAAAACTGATGAGAAGAGTCCTGTCATATATGTGACTGCTTGCATCACATTACATCTGAGTTATTATCACAATGTATCATCATTTTCATCCTGTTCGTATTTCTTCTGCATTTGTATTCATTATTTTGCTTGTATCCCTAAATGATGAATGATCCCCCCTCTCTCTCTCTCCTTCTTCACCCCATCTTCCATTTAGTGTTTATTTCAATCATACATACATTATCCCCTCCAAAACCCATCCAGTCCAAAACAAATCCAATCCGATATGCCTCTCTTTTTCGTGTTATGGTTCACGCAACATCATTATTGAAGACAGGGACGTCAATCCTTTCGATATTCTTTAGGGGGGGGGGGAACATTTTCAAAATTTTAGGAGAATATAAGATATTTGGGGACATACACACACACGCACACACATGCACCCACAGAGGGTCCTGGCTTAAAATTTGGGGGATAACCTATTGTGCCCCCTACTCTATTGTTTTTTTGGGCGTTCCCCTATCTCCCCTCCGCCTGATTGAAGCCCAGGCTTGATGATCTGATATAGCTATTGTTCAATTTTAATCAAGATAAACGATGACTTGTTTCTCAAGTTCTCATCAATTGGCAAAACATTTATAACTCATCGAATTCCCATGAGTAAGCAGAATATAATTAGCCTCTCAGCAAGTGCACTTGAAAATAAAAAAAAATTACGACGATATGTGACGACGATGTCACAGCTCCAGGTTAAAATGTGATTATCCCATTTTCTACGCGATTGCATTCATCTCATCTGAAAAGCATGAAAAGTGCAAATACTCCCTCATCTATTTAATTTTCGTAAAAACACGCCATCGGCACCATACTTATGATTTCCTCTCCCCGGGAGAAGATGGTGTTTTTTAAAACAAGTCTTTGTCTCTCTGTCTGCTTGTATTATGTGTGTGTGTCTGCCTCGTCAACCGTGGCTTCGCCCTCGGATCTAAGGGGCAGACATTACGTGAGTGACAGCGTAGTCAAAATATGACAATTTAGACTCACTATCATATCTGGCTCGAGCTGCCCCTCCCGCAGGGATACGGGATGGCATAGCAGGGTGCCCTGTGAGGTATCCGAGAGGGGTGAGGAGTGTATGAATATTAAGGTGCAGAAATGTTTTTACCCAGATACAGATGATAAGCATGATAAGTAGAAAAATGACTATACAGCTTAAACAAGACTAACAAATGAGAAGGGGGAGGGGGAGATGGTAGAAATAAAATAAGCCTAAAAGAGACATGAAGGAGGGAGGTTTTCATCTTGTACAAATCAATAGCAGTAAGGTGTGTGTGTGGGGGGATGGGGTTGTAGCCTCCCCTCTCTCCCTCATTATTCGGGAAGAAAGGGATTTAATGGTATTAATTCTGGTGTATTTTGATGACAAAAGAAGATCATTATATGATGATGGTTTGGTTTTAATTTTTGATAACTCTCTTTGATTACTCGCAAAATTCACGATCTGGGAAGTTTCCATTCGGGCAAGACTCGTCAGCAGAAAATTTGCTCATACTCTTATAAAATATTCATCTGTCATCTCCTTATGATTAAATGATTATGCTGCCAGATATTTTGTAAACATCAATTCCCTTTAAGTCGCGATGTCAAGTTGAATCTCTAGCTAGCGATTTCGGCAAAACGAATGCTTGTCGACTGTCTAGTATATCTCAAAATAAAAAAAAATATCTTACTATTAATACTTGCACCTCTATACTACTTTTTATCTTTATTACAGATATTTGAAAACGAAATCTGAACGAAGTTCATTATTATGTAATGATGTAACAAACTGAAACTGAAACTGAATTTTGATGTTACGAAATAAATCCATTTGTTTATCTTTTAAAAAGAGAAAGATAGTTAAAGAATTTTGTGAAGCATAAAAAAATCTTTATATTCCTTTCAAACAGAGTAGCGGCTCTCTGAAAGGGAAAATACTATTCATTCCCATCCTCACCCCCCCCCCCCCCCTCCACCAGTCTTGTCATTCGTCCTTTTCTGGTTAGTATATTCCTACCGCTGTCCAAGCAGAAGATTCGATGAATCATAGAATAACAACCGTCTCAAGACCCCATCTCAAGACCCCTATCCTTGTCGCACTATCCCCTCTCAACTTGTAATCGATTTAGAAAAGTGTTGTTGTGTCGCCGTAGGGGTCGTATCGAGATTTCATCTCAGGCGTTCTCTGCTCTACTCCTTCCCATGATTCGCCTTCCCGAAGCGAGCCGCCAAATTAAAAACGCCTTTTTGAGTAACTAATCGGCCAGCTTTTGTTCTTTCTCGCCATACGGCATGGCTTCTTGTTGTTACGTCACAGACAATTTGGCGACCAACAATATCCGTGTCTAGGCATAAGGGAATTCAATAATGTGTCAGTAATGGATGAAAATATGAGAGGAGAAATTCCGCGGGTCTGCTGCATGTGTCTAGTTGAGAAAGTGGAGAAATTTGATTAACGGACATCACTTTGACAGAATTCTTTCTTCCGACATTATTTTCATAACGGCGTTTAGAGGTTAATCCTTAGACCTGATACTTCAAATCTAATTCTAGAATAATTGTCTACATTACTTTGTTATATTCTGATGTACTCTTGAGACTATTCTGTTCGGATTCTTCAACCGATATCTACTTTTTTTGTTGCTAATTCAATGATGTTGTTAATGTCAACAGCATGTACCAGATGAGAACAAAGAACAGACGAAACAATGAGAAAAGAGTCCATGATTGAATTTCCCTCCTCGTTTCCAGACTAAGTGCTAACTTGCAGACTCGCAAAATACTTCCCTATGTTCCCAAACAACGACCATGCCGAAGGAATACAAACCCTGACAATACTTCCTTTTGAAAATCGTAATTAACTCTAGTGATGTAAAAACCCCTTTCCATTTTGTTTTCCAAGGATCGAGTGAGTTCATTTAAAATTTAAAACTTAAGTACAAAAGTGATGACATAATTGGTTTACTTTAATTTGAAATGAAGCACTGGATTTTATTTTAGAAAAACAGTTTTCATTTCGTCGATCCAGGGGATTCGAAATTTGACATATATTCCAAATAGTTATAGCATTTCGATTAATACCAGAGCGTGGTCAGGAGGCGAGAAATAAAGAATCTTATACAGTTCTAAATTCTTAAGTACTAACAGGTACTGGTGTGTGGTGACATTTCATTTGTCATCCCCTCTGCTATTTTGTTTTATTTTTTATTTTTTGTGGACTGGCCATTTTTGTCGCCCCTCTAATCCTTAAAAGGGCGACAAAAACGGCCAGTCAGTGTGATATCGTCTTACCAAAAAAGAATTAGACTGATTCAGTCAGAGGTGTCGTCAAAACATTACGATTCTAAATGAAGATATGGTAGCAATTTGTCTGTATAGCCTTATAATCTGGTTTTTCTGGTATGCTTATGAACTATGGACACCTTCTTGTCTTCTGAGATTTCAGGTCCAACCAAGAAAGTGGTTAAGTTCACTATCACTCGATGGTGAAGTACATAATGACCTATCTTAATTATTCATGGATCTCTACGCTTTGCAAAATCATTTTAAGCAAATTACTTGCTGAAAGAGGCAAAATCACAATGAATACATATATGACTCATGATAATAGATCGGACCATAATCATATTCCAATGTGTTATCTTCAGGTCAGTAATCATAAAGTTAGTAATTACTACGGTTTCTCTGATTGAACATATGAAAAATTTATTTTAAAAAATGCTAGACTTCTCATCCATGACTTAGGGATAAATTATTAGGTATGCATTAATAGACCCTTCATGAAGAAAATGAAATATGTAAAATAAAATAAATAAATAAATGTCAGATAAAACTGGTAAACGTCCCTGATCATGATTTATCACCCTTTCCTTTCAAAATTCAAAGAACTCATTTGTAAAGTAGTCTGGTCGCTGCTGTTCGTCGCAAACCAATCAATTAATCACAAGCAATCATGCCAATACAAGTTAATTGCACCACTAATATCTCGCTCTTCTTTCATCAATAGCTATTTGTCAATTTGATGGCACTTGCATTTTACAAATCTGTTATTATAATTACCTTCTATTTGTTATATTTATTCATATTTTCCATTTTATAGTGCTACATTGTTGATTATCTTGGGCCTCAAGTTTGTTTTCAAATTTTCATTAGGAAGATTAATTTGAATATTTTATCAAATATTTTATTTTTTTACCTGTTGTTTTTGCATAGCATATTATGATGCCAGTAAACAGTTCGCTTTATCATGAGTAAACTTACTGCTGTCGTTATCTCATGACAAAAAATCATTACAATCACCAACATCATCACCATTATCATTAAAATCATATCATCACAACCATCACGACTATCATCATCATGATTTTTGCCATCATCATCATCATCATCATCATCATCCTCCTCCTCCTCCTCCTCATTCATATTAGTGTAACTTGTCAGCAGCCAGGGCCGGATCCAGAATTTTTCAATAAGGGGGGGGGGGGGCAGGTCGGCATTTTCAGGTGTCTGTTTTACCCGACAAAATAAGTCCTCGGCATTTTCAGGTATATTTTACCTGAAAATGTTACTTTTTCTGCTTTTCAAGAGGGGGGGGGGGACGATTCAGCCAACCTCTGGATCCACCCCTGAGAAGCATATTGTTCTCTAAACTGATGTATCCAGGTCAAATAATTAAGCCTTATCGATTTCCATCTTTTACGGTTTTTTTCTTCTTTTCTTAGATTTTCCCAGATCAACGTCAAAAAGTGATTAATTTCCACAAGTGTTTAGATGACCCGCAATTCTAATAAAATTGTGTTCTTTTGATATGTTGTTGATTATGTTACCATAATGTATATCAGTTTTGTATGTTTTTATTTGAACGGACCCAAATGAGTTGGGTGCTGTGTTTATAAAATGTAGATAAAATAAGTGTTCCAAATTATTTCTTTGCTTTTTGCTGTTGATAACTTGATAAAGGAAATGGCTCCTTTTCTACCGCCTTGCGAATGATTTTTTTTTTTGTTTTAAAGATATATTGTTTCATATCTTTTTCATTTTACTTGGAATGGTATAAATTATCCTCATCATCAGCAACAGCACCGGAAGCAGCAGCATCATTACCATGATCGTTTCCATCACCATCATTATAATCTTCATCATCCTCATCGTTAACATCACCACCACCACCATCATCATCGTGATCATCTTCATAATCATTATCATCACTACCATCACCATCACCTTCGCCATCGCCATCGGCATCCTCATCATTATCATTATCTTTTCGTCATCCTCCATAACATGACCTTATGTAGTATATAACTAAGTTTCAGGGGCTTGCACCTCACAAGCATTGCTTTTTTTTTTTTTTAGCTTGCCCCTCCGTTTTGCTATATCCTTTTCTCAGTCTGGTCAGTATTATTTATAAGTATCTCAGTATAGTTCTATTCTTTATTTATGTCATTTCCATTACTTTTGTCTCAATGAGATTGTATTCATAATTTTATTTGTATATATTGTGCAACGGAAAAATAAATCAATCAAATCAAATCAAATCAAACATTCATGACAATCGTTAATGAATTGATTATCATTTTCATAAGTATTATTATCATTGTTGTTGTTACTATTATTGTCATTACTATTGTTATTATATCATCATCGTCATCATTATTATAGTTATTATTATTATGATGATTATGATTATTATTGTTATTGTTATCCATTATCTCCATCATCATCTTCATCATCATCATTTTTCTCATTGAATTCATCATCATTATCATCCATCATAATGATCATCACCACCAACATCACCATCATCTTCATTATCATCTTCGTCACCATTGTGATCTTCATGATACTCATCACTGTCTCCTTCAATGCCACCGTCGGCGTTCCTATCGTTAACATTATCAGTATCGGAGATAAATATTATTTTTCTCTCGTCAACGGCTTTCACCATGTTCACATTCAATCTCCCAAATCTTCTCACTATAGCTTTAGCAATATACAAACTCATCTCATCTCAAGTGTTTAGCTTAATTTATTTATTCAGTCAACATAATTGTCAATTTATATTACACAAATCAAATAATTCAGCTACTCATCTTAGCATGCGTAGCTGTTACAAAATCTGAAATTTCTACCAATAAATACGTACACCAATCAAATCAGTCTTGCCAACATTTCGGCAATCCAGAAATAATAGTAATCATTATACAGGCGTAAGTTAACTAAATCAACGGTTTCACCCTTTTAAATGGCGAAATCCATTTTCTCATATGTTCTCGCAGCACCAAATAATATCATATTTGCAAGGTGTTTTGTGAAATAAATAAAGTGGAATGTGTCCAATAAGTTAATAGATAAAATATGGAATCGTTGATATACATCTGCATGTTATAAAACAACCTTTGTCAGCATTTGCTGCAACAATTGCGGTACTTTATTAACGGACAACATCGTCCATACGAATAATGTACAAATAATGGACAAATCGAAGTGACAGAATTGAGAAAAATAGAAAAACTTCGTGAACTATAAACAAAGAGAAGAAAAGGCAGCGATCGAAATATGCTAGAACAATACCATGGCAATTATATACTACTCGACAAGAATTCAAGGGCAACAGGCATCGTACTAGATGCATAACTCTGCAATTATCTTAAACTGTGTTTGGTTGTTCTTTAGTGTTCACGTTGTCATGCAGTTGTCTTTATGGAGCTCGTCAAGCAGATACAATACCACTCATTTCCGGCAGAAACATTTTCCCCCAAACATTTCTATTTATCTTGCTACCTTATAGAGAAGGGTAGCACGGTAATCAGCGGCTTGGTATCAATACAATAAAAAATTTACAAAAAAATACTATGTTATCACAATATTTCAAAAGGTAAAGAACCCAAAACTAATTTTACTCGCATCAAGAACTATACGCATTTTCACATGTGTCCTTTCCATGCATTTGACAAAAAGCAAAACAATGAAGGCATTTACAGATATCAGAGTTACGTACATATTAATTACGATGAACAATAGATGATATCTATACGTGATTTTTTGTTTTCTTTTCAAAAATATACAGTAGACATCTGTTCATTTAACAGGCAATTTTATTTAACAGAAACGATTAGACTGACAATAATTTGATTTACAAAGTTAGGCAGAAAATTTCAGATATTTTTATCGGTGAAATAGATGTCAACACGTTATCATTTTCGCATCAACTCGACTCGAAGCGACTTGATTTTTCATTTAATAAGGCTCATAGTTTTTGTTTACTAATTCTAATAAAAGTAGGCCAAAGTATCTCGGCTAAAGAGGCACCGTGAATGCGTAAGCACCGCTTGGTTAAAATCGAAATTATGTATTTTGTCGATTTAACCGGAACGGTCTTCTTGTATTCTGCGTTTTGAAGGCTACTGTGGTTTTAAAAGGAAAATAAAAGAGAGAAACATTCTAATGGAATGTATAAAGCGAATACTGAACTTAATGAGCAAGGCAGATTAACGTGCTTGAAATATACAGTGAACTGTGAAAGAAAATAGCACAACAAATCATAGAGAGGATAATCTTTAAGAAAACTACAGGTTTACTTGAATGTAAAGGACAGAAAGAAAATAAGTAAATAGAAATAAAATTTTCATGATAAGTAATAAACATCATACATTCATAAATATTAGCAGTTAACATACATTCTTGCACGACTCATTGATTTGAAACAAAAGAAAAGAACAAACAAAAGAAATAAGTTACTATACTAATTTGATTTTCCGACACAAAATGGCAAGGGTTCGACAACATATCACAGACTAATGCGATAGGAAAGTGAAATACAACTATGTCAACCATTGGAATGTGAATGAATCGAGAGAAAAAAATGACAGAAATCAAGATTTATACATTTCCCGTGTGACAAAGGCAATTTCATTGCAGTAATCTCGCCTTATTGTGTGCAGCGTATTCGGTCGGAGGCGCGTTCGCCAACGGTTTCTTTGTCTGCGGTTGTGGAGCCCTCACTACAATGTTAACAAGCCAAAATGTACCCGTAAGATTTGCTTGGTCTCTGTTTTGTGTCCGGACCAGCTCTTGCAGACAAAGAAACAGCCCAATGTACTTTCGGTCTCCCCCTTTCTCTCTTTTTCGAGTGACTTGTTCAAGGCGCGGATTAGTGAGAGTGAAGGAGGAAATATCGTCCGACCACCGAACATAAACATTTACGAAGGGTTGTGAATGTTTATGGGGACATCATGATCATTTTCTAGGTGGATTTATGCCTTCCATGAAGAATTATTGCACCGTGGGAAAAATTAAATGGTTTATGATTATAAAAGGAGAATTCACTACAAGTAAGGAACCTTAACTTGTTGAACTTATAAACGTTAACCTATTTTACTAAACGTACAAAAGACTTAGACCTAAATGCTGACTGGCTGAATTGCACATAAAGAGGATAAGTATATTTTAACGCGATAAATGTCATACATACTTCTCTATGCAAAAATTAAAAATGTCAGATTTAGATTTACTAAGAGTAAATAATTAATTCAATACAACAATTTCACAGTTCGTTTCTCACTCGTATTGGAATGATAGGGCGGGTATTTTCACAATGGATACATCATCATATTATAATGAGCTCGCATTCATTATGCCTTGATTAATGATTTACCTCCAAAACTTATCATGACGGATGAAGGGTTCATTATTCTACTCATTATAGAGACTTTAGGGACAATTAACAATATTTAACGAGAGATATTCCTTAATGATTTAGCATACATCATACCGAATTCATAATCATGACAAAACCGCACGGAGATTATGTACAATAATAGTTATGCTGTAGATCTATAGCGTAATGATGTTGGTGTTGTATATCGGAATGTGTATGAAAATGGCAAGACTCAATGAGCTGTCTGATCTAAATATCATGAGCATTAGCACATGCAGTAAACACATCGAGAATCCCTTACACGACTGAGTTCAATATAATCCTTCCATACTTATAAACTATTGAAAAATTCAAAGAACAATTAACGTGGAACTTTCCCTCTCACATCATATATAGTCACACATGCTTACCATAAAACCAAAGTTAATTTTGGGGGTTTTATATTTCGGAATTTTTTACAAATTAGATTGGATATAATCTAGATTATACATGAAATGGAATGTAAAATGAGGAATATCCTACGAATCCGTGGATTGCTATCTATGACATACACCATTTTCCGTATATAACGATAGCCATATCATAAAATATGTTGAACTCATAATAAAAAAGTTATATGACAATAAATGATAAATTACTGTTGTTTTGTATTGAAAAATAAATAGATAAATAGCTCGTGAAATTACGAGAAGTTGTAAAGCAAGATAATTGCAAATGTGATGCAATGACGGGCAAGTTGCGCATGAATAAGATATGAAATAATATTTCTAAAAACATCATATAGGCACCAGATGAACGTTCCAAACATTATCTAACAATCCATAATATCATTAAGCATGTTGAATGAAATTAAGCAAAAATACACTTTTATGTTCGATAAAAAATTTCTAAAACACATCAACAGATGTCCAAATCGTCACTCTAAATATTAAAGTGACCATTCGTTTCGATTCGTCTATTCATATTCACTACTGTCTGTCGCTATTCGTTTTGTGATTGTTTCAATCACACGACTGAGAGAGTACATAGTGAAGACTTACGTGCGGAGAGCAGGCATTTGCAGGAGAATCACCTGCCTGTTCTCCGAAGGATGCATCTTGTTGATATGTCGGGTAAGACCTGGTGAGGTGGGGAAAATACTGGCGCAATACTTGCAGGGATACATCTCCCCAGTTGCACCGTGTTGTAGTTTCTCAAGTCGATCAAGGGAAAGCCTCTCCTCGTAGTTGTCGCCACAGTCTCGGTTGCTGGGGCTAGTTGCTGAGTTGCTGATGTTATTGTTGTTGCTGTTAACGGCATGGGTCCAAGACATGTTTGGCTCTACTTGTCAAGCTGTTGAATACACGTCCACAGTACTGACAGGGATACGTTTCATCCTCTCCGTGTTGCTGCATGTGGCGGCGGAGGTTGGCTGGTCTGCGGAACTTGCGACCGCACTGGTCACAGTGGTAGAGCATGTCACCACCTGTTTTGGTATCGTTGTTATTGTTGTTGTGAGTGCTGTTGGGGCTTGGAGTGCTACGAGGGGTATCCAGGGATGAAGGAAACAGGTGGTGGATGGGGCTTGGTGTGCTACCCCTGCTTATGCATCCCTCGCTCCCACTGTCACCCTTCCTAGTGGTGTCGGGGATGTTGAGGACGGTAGGTGGGGTAATGTTTGGGGGCATCTTTGGCCCCACCTGCTGGTAGAATGCGAGGAGAGTTCGTTGGTGTAGACCTGCTTTGACCATTGCTACCGTTGTTGTTGGCTGGTTTTGGTTTATGCCAACGACGATGTGAAGCCAGGTTTGCCTGGGCAGTTGAAAACTTTGTCACACTCGGGGCATCGGTATTCAACATGGACGATACATGAGCATTTATGTTGAGCTAAGGAAAGTGGATCAGGGTAGCTTTCCTTGCAAAGTTTGCACAAAAAGTCTCCTCCTAGTTTGGCTCCGTTCTGATCGCTGGTCTTTCCCAAGGCGTTCGTCTTACTGGAGATGTCGACTTCCTCTCTGATGATCGTGCCATGTACAGGGGAACGATTGTCCTCCTCGAAAGTTAATTTTCTAGCCGCTTTGGGTTTCTTAGCTCTATGTGACTTGTGGTCAGGATCTGAATTGGGTCGCTTGGTGCCTAGAGCTGGAGGAGCACTGAGAGTTAATTTGATGTTGGGGGTTACAGGGGATGCAGTGGTGGCCGTGTATCCAGTCGTGAAACAAGGAGTGAGGGGTATATGAGATGAGGTAAGGGTAGGACCACAGGCTTGAAGAACATTCGGAGATCGAACCGCAGCATCTCGGTCGAACTGGAATGCCAGTGATGGGTCCTTGTGACTGATGGGAGCTACAGGACTCTGGCTGTACCCAGAATCAGGCGAATTGAAAGGTCGGATGTAAGCGTCTGTCAGATCACCATCCACAAAGCCAAGATCATCAAATTCATCATCAGAAGTTCTCTGTCGGTATGTCACGCTGCCAGTCCGTTTGGTCCGTTTTACAAGAAAATTACGAGGCATATTGCAGACTCTGAGGTAAAATAGCACCAGTGTCTACTAGATACAGAGATAATACAGGTGTCTGCACGTAAATATAGTTCACAGTAAATAAATAATGCACACTATTGCAAAGGATGATTCAGTTGCACTAGTAGGGTTAGCAATCTGAAGCAGCAGTATTGCAGCAAAAATAATGAGAAAAGTAGGAGTGCAGAAACGGTGATTTGTGCTCTTGTTGAGCGAACGAAGTTTGATATGAAAACACTTCCGTCTCTGTAGAAAGCTGCAAGGAAAGTGACAAGAGATGAGACATATCACAGTTTAATATCAGATCGCTAAGATGTGTGCTATCACACGGCACGAGACTAGAAGGTAAGCTCGTCTATGATTGGTCGAATGAAGTTCGCTGTTCTCCTGGTCGCGAGCCGGTCGTGTGCCTAGCGAAGCTGGATGAAGAAATGTGCCATGAGAAAGTGTGTGTATGATGAGTGTGTACTTACGAATGTGAGCTCAGGAGTCAACAGGCTGTAAATCGTTGAAACAACAAAGATCTCAAGCCACTACCCCTCTTGACCGCTTGTCAATGTACTTTGTATGTCCAGCTGAGACACCATTTCTCTAAATTTGACACAAAAGATAAGATGTTAAACTTATGGCTTCATAAAAATTATCTTCACTTCTCTTCCGAAGAGTAACTGGATGACAATACGTGAAGCTATCTTGTTTTCGTTTCACAAAGGTTAGTGAAAGTTTATGCATTATGTATGAAGCCATTGTGTGGTGCTCAAATAGCATTGTAGGCCACCTTTTTGGAACAATGCGACTTTATAGCTTGGTCGGCACGCGCCCCTTATTGTTTTCCTCTCCCTGACTCGGACTTGTTTCATCATCAGCTGCCAGGGCTCTCGGCTACGCGGAGCAAGCGACGAAAACTAATTACATCGTTCCACTGGTTGTAATGGCATTCTCCTGGCTCAAATCCCCCTCCATCTCTTCCCATCTCTCTTCCTCGAGCTCCTGATGATGAAGTGGCTTTGTTGTTTCGGGATATCGTTCAGCTTTTAACTAGCCTGATTTTTAAGAATGGATTCACTTTCCCCACCCTCTTAGTGATTGCGATTAATAATGCACTATTCACATTTCGGTAAACGCAATCCCATGCATCTGTATCTGATTTATTTTTCTAATAAAATTAGATTCAGATTGTCGTTATATCTAATCAAGCAGACTTTTTTTTCCATGATGAATACTTCAGCAAAATATTCTAATTGACAGGCATGGGCTTACATTCACTTTTTATTTGTTTTTCAGCTTTTATGGAACCACACCCAAGCTTTCACAACCTCACAGCCAAGAAACACATTTTCAGGACACAAGTTTAGATTCTGATATATTGCTAATAATTTGATGGTGTCGTGAAGGCCCGCTTCTCAGCCAAATAGTTAATTAAATGTTTGAACGGGGGGGGGGGGGGGGTGGGGGTGGAGGGGGGATGTAAAATGGACAAAATAATTATTTTTCGTAGTAGAACTACTTCGCTCCCCTCTCTCTCTCCTTTCTCTCTTTCATTGTTAGGTCCATCTCTCTCTCTCTTTGTTATTTCTTCCTTCTGTTCATTTATTTCACTCTCTCTTTCTCTCTCCGTTCTTTTGGTTTTCTTTCCCCTCTTCCTCTCTCTATCCCTCCCTCTCCCTCCTCTTCTCTCCACTCCCCTTCTCCTTTCCATCCTCTCCCCCTCAACATATAACGTTTATTTCACTCCATGCATGGGCTTTGTTTTCTCTCTCCCGTTCGTGTCCCTCTGATTGGCTTCTTCTATGTAAAGCTATCTGGTCGTGTGCAGGTTGTATAGAGATAGAGAGGAGACCCGGGTCGTGATTGGTTCTTTGTTTGTTCGTATTACCCCCTGTCTGACTGGGGGTAAACCCCGCTGCAGGAATGTGTATGGGATGGAGAGGGGGGCTTGGGGAAAAAAAAAAAAACACTGGTAGGCATAAACACGGCGCTTGGATGCCCACACGCGACCGACACGCGCCCCGCTCCATATGACTGGTAGATGGCTCTGATCCCTCTCGGAGTGTCGCTATCCCAATGCCTCAGAAAATCCTGACCCCGACTTACAGGAAGTGTCCGGACTACCTCAAACAACGAAACACTGAATAGAAATACTTTAGGCCAATACACTTAATGAAATGAAAATTGGCATTCTTGTTCTAAGTTATAACAAAAAAGCGGATATTATAATATTTGACTTATAATTCATTTCATTTCATTTATTTTTTCCATTTTCAACTTAGAATAACATACATAATTAAATATAAAAAATAATTACATAATCATCAGAATACATTAAAAAAAAATTTCAAACAGCGAAATTTTCCAAATTAGGTATATAAATAAATGTTGAAAATGGAGGGAAATGCTCAAAAGCCAGGCTTGTATTTTGCAAACCCCTCAAAAGAAGAAAAACACAAGTCAATAGTATCATAAATAGTGATTCATTAAAATAGTTTGTCGGTGGCAGCTGCACCCGACAACGCCCTTTGTGCATATTTACCGGAAAGCACTTTTATGCAGGTTGAAAATATCAAAGAAGGATAGAACTAACTTGGTGAAAGTCTGGCTAATGTAATTTACTCGGAAAACAACAACAAAAAATAGAAAGAAAGAAAATATTTCTAAGAAGATAAAATAAATAGCAAAATAAATACAGAAATAAATGGATAAAAAGAGATAAACATTCACTTCCAATTCTCTGAAGATAAAAATGAGCTCTGTTGACTATGACTAATTACTTCTTAAAGAGAACATCATGCCTGAAAACAGATGATCTCTATCTGAACTCTATTATGGATTGAATTATTAACTGCACATTCTGATTTCCCTTAATGTGTTTTATTTTGAAAAAAAAAAATATTCAGCTTTGGTTATTCTAAACATATTTTTCTAATTGGATTGAGCTGAGCTTTTAGTGAGCATACATAAGCATATCTCTCTATCCACTTTGAGGTAAAGCGGCGTAGTTATTAAGTCAATCAAAAAAGTGTGGCGGACATTATTTTGAGCAATCGAGTCATTATTTCCATGTACAATATAAGCCCGACAATCTGATGAATACACGCCCCAAACGCACCGACATTCCGACTCTTGCCTGCACCCCTTCTCCACCACCACCTACCATCACCACTACCCTCGTCGCCCCTACCAATCCCCCCCCCCCCCCCCCCATTCCTTAGATGGTATAGACTGGCCGACTTACAGGCCTCTAGGCCCGGGCAGCTGCACCCGACAAAGCCCTTTGTGCAGCCTGTCAAGGTTTTACACGACCATTCATTACTCCTTTATTTTCCTTCCTTCTTTGATTAATTATCCGCATATTTTCGGGTGAGATCAGTTCCCTTGTCTTCTGCTCAATAGGAGATGGATGATACAGCTTCAAAACTACGGGAGATGTCATTGCAAAAGACATTCAAAAAATATCAAAGGAAGGGGCAAATGCTTCCTAATTTAGATACGACAAACGTCTGATATTTGATTGACCAATTAAATGCAATGAACCAATAAGTCGATGGTGAAATGCGAAATTTTATCGATTAAAAAAACAAAACAAAAACGAATGCAGGTTTCAGACACAACCGTAGAAATCAAGGCTACATTTTGAAATCAAAGGAAATTCTATAACCGCAAGGTTAACATGGTTAACGATGGGTATAATGGGAGGATCTTTCTGCGGACTAGATTTTTTGTGTGTGTTTATGAGGAAGTATGCGGACAACCATCAAGATCTAATCAATGTTATGGCATTTCAGAGAAAGCTTTGCTCATCTCAATTAAAAGCCCAACAGAAAGGCAATGCTTACAAATTGGTTTTAATTCCCTCTCCATGTGCATTATTAAAATATGAATTATGATTTGATCTCAAATCTCCTTTTCTGTGAAAGACTGTCTGTTTGAAAATGCCGAAATTTTCTTTGTCGTAGAGAATGAAAATAATTTGACTAAGAGTGACACGTGTTAAGCCATACGAAATGACGATTGCAAATTTAGCTATTCTGTGTGCGAATTTCTTTGTAAGAAGAGATGTTATTAAGATAAGAATTTTTTAATAATGAAAAAAAGGAACTGGACTAAATCTTGGTGTATAGGTCATTTCAAACAACAGGATCGCTTTGGCCCTTTATTTCAATGAATTCTACGACAAACCAGCTCTATACATTAAAATCCTGAAGTCTTGAAGAGCGTAATCTTCAACAGAAGCATCATAAGAAGGCTTTGTGAATAATTATATTATTTTCCTTTTTTCCTAAATATGCAATGATATTGCATTACATTTGTTAACGACTTTAATCGTATGATATTGATGAAGTCGTTGTAATGAATCAGGAATGCCGGGCAAGAGGAGCCATACATTCCTTGGCAATAAATCTTCGCGGCGACGTATTCTTTTAATAATGTGAATTCCCATGCATTGCATGGAGATAGTCGGTGGGACACCAGGTTTAGTTAACACTTCCCAAAGCAGAACCTGCAGAGGTCCAAGCTTTCAAACCAAAGCGGTTAGGACACATCGGAATAATGGGAGATGTTGACTCTGAATAAACACTGAACAAAATAGTAACAAAGTTTTCGTTCTTTCAGCATTATATTTCTATTCGGAACAAATAACCTCAGGATTCTCGCTGAAAAAAGTAATAATAATAATAATAATAATAATATAATAATAATAATAATAATAATAATAACGATAAGAAGAAGAAAAGAGTGCTCTTTCATCAGTTGTGTTGGATTTCTTTCTTATGATAAACTCATACAAGTTGATGATAAATAATTATAGTTTATAACTCAACTATAACTTAGTAATTCTTTTCTAAGAGCTGTATTTCTTCTGACACAAGTTTAAAACTGTTCCACGGAGCAATAAAGACAATCAAGCAAAGCTTATGTAATATACTTTTGTGACACAGATCAACTTTTATAACCTCTGATATAATTTTACTGAAAATGGTTGCGAGAATTTTGTTTATTTCCTCCTGCATTTGGCAGAATTGGAGTAATATCTGCGGTCATGAAAGCGAAATGTAATATTGGCACCATCATAAATAAAGAGGAGTAGCAGTCAGGAGGAGACTAATTTATGGCTTTAATTATGAAGAAGTTTGATAGGGGTCGTTCGGAGGGCGATGCTTGGAGACCAATGAGAGCTGATGATGGCAAAGCAAATAACTCCATAATCTGTCCTATATCCGGCGCCAATCCTATAGGTATTTTGTACATTCATTTCGACAGATGCCGTAACAGGATGAGCAATAAATAATGTAACGAGATTTAATTAGTTGATTATTTCTAGACTGGTTAACTAATTCTGTCACAGAATGTGTGTGAAGTCCGTGCGGGAACATTGGTGACAGCATGGTGCAACAATCTGTTCTCCTCGATCTAAAGCGTATGATATTATTACTCTATTGAGTTTGGAAAACATGGTAAAGTTTGAATCCCAATATCACTAGTGAAGTAGCCTGGGTTTTAGATGTTTATATCATTCATTTCTACTCTTGGCGTTTTCAGTCAAAATTATTACTGTCGATTAGCTAAAAGATGAATTTGTCTTCTTTGGTTGCTTTTCATGTCCATTTCAGATGTACTCGCGCAAAAAATGACGGCACTTCTTAACAGATTAATGTGAATGTATATCTATTAGATGGAAATATTTTAATAAGCGTTTGCTTTTCTTTTTCATTTGGTTGAAAATTTCTGACTGTCGAAGTCTTTTAAAAAGTTTTGAGCTGTAGACCCCACTTCCAGCGTTTTTTTATATTGTCTCATGAGCTCGCAGTGGAATGTCTTCAGTAAGACAAAGGCCGGTGTCCATTTACTTACTATTTACTTACTACCATTGTATACACCTGAACCTAGCTGAAAATTAACATACTGATCGGATTATGATGTGTTTAAACAGTCAAACCGGTCTGCAAACAGTCATTTATTTTCCTAACGCCTTTGCCTGTTTCACGCTTTAGTTCGACCATAATGCTTTTTAAGTGATGTACTTCGGGCTATCAGCCGAGAGATATTTTTCAGTGTAATCAGCTTAAACTCTATTTTTCGAGCACAATGCCTTTAAACAAGTCTTTAATGTATTTTTATAAAAGAGATATAATCGCTCCTCCGACTTTCACAAGCAGGACAAGAGGATGTGGACACAAAGACCTGGACGCCACGTGCCTTTAGTATTATCTGACCGTCAATAGGGGATCTACTCCGGACAATTGGTACAGCTGCCTGGGATAGTACTGGGTTCTCCCCTTGGCTGGAGCGGGTGAAGAAGGTCTTGGTGAGGGGTTTGATCAGCTGAAAGGCGTCAGGTCTCTAATGTCCAATCAAGACACATACACCCCGGATTCGCTTCCCAAAACGCCTCGCTAGTTACAAACGTACGATTTAATCATTCAACATAAGCAGTGGCGGCGATTTCATGTAACGAGTGGGGGGGGGGGGGGGGGGCGGGCGGAAACACGGAAGGCCTACGCCGAAAATCTGTTTCGAGAAAATCTGTCTCGAGAAGTGAGAGGACGATGATCATTATTATGCGAGCGAACAAAAAGTAATGAAAGAAGCCTGATTTTGCCATCAAAATGTATTATAGGCCTGTAAGATATTTAAGTGGTTGGCCTAAAATTGGTCACCTGACTCAAAAATAGAAAAATAATATTTAAGCTTCAAAAATCGAAGGGGGGGGGGACGATCCCCCAAAAAAATTCGAGGGGGACATGTCCCCCCGTTCCCCCCCCCCCCCGATCACCGCCTATGAACATAAGTATGTGTCACGGTTAACAGGGAATTTGTTAGTTTCAAGATAATCATGATAATGTCGTAGATAACACTGTGAACAAACAATTTCTTAACATATTGTAAGGACTAGTAGGTTCTATAAATTCAGCAACTTTTTTTTACAGGTGTTGACAGTCACAGTTTATTTAGTTGTAAATAAGTTCGAATTTCGCACAAGATGATAGAAGTGGTTGATTATTGCGCTATTTATGTCGTCAATAGAATAGAAGACTATTTCATTATCACTATAGTTTTTGCAGTTGTAAGTAAATTCCAGTAATAATAAAAAATAAAAAAAAAACCTTTGATGGCCTATCAAGAAGACACTCAAAATTAAGGGGCGAGTAATCGGTAAGTGCTCAACTCTTGCATGTATAGCTCCTCATGTTTGAATGGATCTATTAAATTACTTTTTATAGAAAGTTATAAAGCCATTGTACTTCAATTATTGTCTTTAAAAGATTTATGTCGTTATGACAAGTATGCTATTACGTAATATGCTGGAATGAATGTTGACGTCATTATTCTTAACAGCCATGACAGGTCGGCCTTCATTATAGAAGTGCAAAATAATCTTCTTTAAATTAAGTGCTTTTCCACAGCTTTCTTGTCTTTACTGTTAATACTCCATCTAATTGGTTCATTTGTCACGTCACGATGAAATTGTTTAAGAGTTAAAACTCTTATAAATCAACATTTTGTAATCAGAAATATAATTTGAATAGTTAACTCAACAAATGATCAGCGGTGTGAGGGTGTGTGTGTGTGTGTGTGTGTTGTAGAACAAAACAGAATGGAAAGGATGAAGCGGAAATAAATACTGATGTAGAATTTGAACGCCTAGAGGGATAAGGAGCATCCTCTTCAGAGGTATTTATTCCATTTACAATTTACAACATAAGAATTGTACTTAACAAGATTTTAGATTTTAAAATTGAAATAATTTTACAATGATCTAAATACAAATTCATATGAATTCGAATAAACAAATTTGTTTAATCGAATTCTTATGAAATTTGAGACATTTAAGAAAAGTATACAAGAACACCTGTTTCGTCATCATGCAGATTGCATATGAATTGCGTGAGTTTGAGTGATCCCTGGCTTTCAGGATCGCCTTCTTTATAACTTTGAATACACGAAGTCAACAAACAGTGAGTTCGAACCAAATGTATTGCAAATAATGATTTTAAGATTTGAAATGTCAGTTTTGTACAATATCATATATTATCAAGATTCCTTTAGTAACCCACTCTTTAAAGTATAATGTTTCCCACTTCCACCTCCCTGGTTTTACCGTCTATATTGCTTGTGTACCACAATACTTCGTTTTGAACATCTTTGACAAATAAAAAATCAACATATCTGAGGTCACTCCAGGATAAAAGGTACCCCCCATAAAATCAAGGTATTTTGTATTTTAAGCACAACATCAACATAGCCTTTCGAAGTATCAGTATTTTTAGAGTTAACAATTGGTGATGTATATTTGGATTTTGCTTGACTTTTGGTAAAACTGCTTGAAATGGGCAATTGTCATGATCGTGAGTGGAAATAAGCATGATAAGAGAGTATGGGAGAAATTAGTGAAATTTTGAAATGCCAAGAGAGGGAGAGAGAGAGGGGGGGGGGGGAGATGACGAGAGAGAGAGAGGGGGCAGAGGGACAGAGGAAAAGGAGTAAGAGAGAGATCGTCGTTTTATCCTATAATTATAATTGCCCATGAACTGTTTTCTGAGCGAGATTAACGACCTGCGTGCACACAGGATTGGATACAAGCATTGTCATATCCTGAAAGGAGTAAGAGAGACATTGTCGTTTTATCCTATAATTATAATTGCCCATAAACTGTTTTCTGAGCAAGATAACGACCTGTGCACAAAGGATTGGATATAAGCATTGTCATCTTCTGAAAGACTATGTGTTAACGTACACAGCCAGCTGTCCCTTCTATTCCTGCTTATCCAGTTTCCATTTCAAGAGAATAGGAAAATACATGAAAAGCAGATTTCTTGTCTACGTTTTGTGTGATTAAGAAACAAACAAACGAACTAATAAACGAAGTTCAAAGCGATAAATTGCAGGAAGTTAAAGTTGTATTTTGTAGTATACCTATCACCCATGAATAATTGCTGCGAATTTTCATCTTATTCTTGTACATTCAGATTCAGATTATATTCATTTACTTTTATAATGATAAAAAAATACATTGTCAAGAATTCTTTGTCTAGTCAAACGAAAGCTAATATACATAAACCCAATGCCTGTTTCATAACTTATCTTAAAAAAGAATCGATGAATAAATTTCTTTGCAAGGTATACGCTAAATTTCCACATAGCCTGCACATGGTCTGATAAAAGATACACCCATGATCATTTTCTATTTAGTTTACATGTCAGTTGTTGTTTTTTCAGTATACATCACTTTCCAAAACATTAATTTCATCACGTTAAGAGAACAAGCTTAGGGTCACTCTTTACATTATTGAACTCTTTGTTTAATAGAATAAAGAGTAAATGCGTTTGAAGCTCTAGAGAAATTAAATTTTATAAATCAGTTCAGAGATTTAAAAAAAAGACCTTTTTTCTCATTCTATATAAGATTTTCTATCTCTTTATCTCTCTGTTCTTAAATGAGATGAATAAGTAACTAATATAATGTTGTTGGCTTCTGGTCTGTGTGATATTGGTGTCGCCCCGGCAAGGTTGCTCCAAACCACCTGCCTCCAGAGATCTAACCACTAATTAGACAAACTAACGGGAAAAACATTCATCCCGAGTCTGCTTCTTGTCATAATACTCGACAAAAAATTGCGACAGTAGGGTAATTTGACGTGTTATATAGTCCCTATTCAGTTATGACAGATACAATTCCTTTGTACTGACAAAGAAGTAATGCGGTCTCCATGACAACGGTATGATCTAGGCGTGGGAACTATCCTTATTCTTACTTACTGAAGTGTGATGACTTTTTTCCTGTCTGACTTCTTGTTTTCTGTGGGGAGGGGGTAGTGACTTGCGGTATAGGAATTTTTTATGGAAATGCAGCCATCTTTCAGACCACAGATCATAGTTTTGCTTCTTCAGCATTTGTAATTTTTTCCCATTATTTTCTTTCTGTGGTCACGAGGTTAATTTGATTTATTGGTTAACTTTTAAAAATTTCATATCCATTTATTATTATTTCAAAATGTAGGCAGTGGGATATATATAGTAGCCTTCACTGAATTACTAAAAGTAACACCAGATAGTATGTTATTTGTAAAATAACATTAAATTTTACTTCATTGCAATTTTACAACACAAATTTTTTTTTCTAAAAAAAAAGAATCTGGTAAATGAAATGACAATCGTGATTTATGTATCAACATCTCCTTACGCCCTGTACATCATATTCGTTCCTTTCATCGCCATATTACAGTTAAGAAAATGAATTATATGATGAAAAAGTAATGAAAATCGCCAGGCTGATTAACGAAGCTAGTCGTTATTGTTCTGATAATGTATGAATGCGTCAAATGGCATAAGCCGTTTGACATGGGTTCGAATGAGATTGAGAGGGCTTGGGTATTAAGCAAGCCCGCCTGATCGGGGTGCCTCAGGGCCTCGAAGCGAAGGCAAGCATGCTGAGTTTCTTCGACGATAATATGAATTCTTTGCTCACTTCGACGCTTTCCATCAGCTGCACAGAGAAAGGAGAAAAGGGGGATTTTCAAACTCCCTAATTTTTCTTCACATGAAGAAGAAAAAAAGTTGCACGTAGAGGCTTCTACGGAATTTTGGCGTCATTATCTCCCCCGCTCACTCTCTCTAACCGGCAACCTCCACAAACATTCGCGTAACCTCTTCCCTTTCTCTCTCTGTCTCTCCCCCTCTCTTTCCCATTCCTTTTCACTCTTCCTGTTTCCCTTTCTCTATTTTCTCTAAATATTTCTCTTTGTGTGCATTGCCCCTTCCTTTCTTCCATTCTACCTTCTATTGTCGTTCGATGTTCCCCCTCTCATATTTATCTGTCTATGGCCCAACTTTCTCGTTTCTTTTCGTCTTCTGAGTCATTATTCATCTACTAACAGAACGTTTTGAAGTGTAGGCGTGGGGTGTTGCCTATGCGTAGAGAAAAATAACAATATGAAAATAAAGGAATTTTAAATTTGACGATAATTCAAATAAAAAGACAATTTCAAACAAGAAGGAGCTTCACTTTATACTTTGTTTTCAATATAGATTTGTCCACGATAATTATCAATACAAGTTCTGGTATTTTATTATATAGGAACTGCCTCGACAGAACCTTTACTTGTTTCTTTGCTTTTATGTGTTTTATTTGTTTTTTCGTTTTTTGTTTGCAGTTTCCCCTTTCATGTCCCTTATTATGTGTGTCAATATCAATTGTACACTTCTACTCTTATAGTCTTTTATCTTAGTATTCTCTCTTCTTTTGTTCATTTGTTTCTGTTGGTTCATAGTATATTCCATATAGTTCGATGTGTTTTGATGTACGTTTTAATGGACTTGAATAAATAAATTGAATTGAATTGAATTGAATAACGTATTCTCAATAACATATTCTTCGTGATTAAACATGCTTTTCACCTTTTTCGGTATAACACTGCAGAAATTCATCTATGACCTTAAATCTCCCCAGGTTAAGGCTGCTAAAAGATTATCAAAAGCTTTAAAGTAAAGACTCTTTAAGATTTTAGTCTGATGAAATCTTACCCTCTTTTGTCATTTTCATCACTCTTTTGAACAAAAAAATACTTAAAATAAAAATTATTCATGTTTCATTTTAATGAAAGCATTCGTTTGATAACCTTCAAAAGAATTAACCACCGTTAAACCAAACTGAAGCGTTGGTGCTGCTGTGCTGTACATATGATTCTTTGTTACCACCCCGCATCCCTCTTTGTGAAAGTATTTTGTGGTGAGATCATCACCATCATTATTGTCTGGCGCGTCAGTTATACTGGGAAGACAGAGAGTAAAATGAAGTTCTTTCTGACCAGTTTTTCATTATAATACACGAAACTGCTGATTTTATGCGTAAATTCTGGATATGCAGTTTGAAAGATTTTGATATATAAACATAAAATCCTCTCTTTAAACCTTTGTATTATGTATGTTGGTTTTCAATGAAAATGAAAAAAACTCATTTATTCTAACATAAATTTTCTGCAATTGTTGCATTTTCTGCAAGCCCACTTTCATCATCAGAAGAATGCTGAAGATGGGTATACTATCTGACTTTCTAAAATACACTTCAGAAGAACTTCATTTCCTTACTGGCCTTGCGAGAAAACTGATAAGCTGTATAATTCAAAATGACCCATAACGGAAAGACTCAAGGTATGAAACTTCTCCCTAAATAGGGCTGCTGACCACTCGGAAAATATTTCATTTTGTTTGACTTGATGCGTGATATCATTTTGAATGAGAGAGTCGAGTCGGAACAAAATTAAGCGTTGGTGATGCATAGCAACGCATCCTTTGTTAGATCCCTGCATCACTCTTTGTGAAAGTATTTATGGTGAAAATGGTCTCGACCCATTGGCGGACAAACTACTCCATTCACGTACTGTGGAGGCATAGAGAAAGACCAAGACGTGTATCAAGTTATAAAAAAAAATGATACAGAGTGGAAAATTGTCATCTATTTAGGAGGTTTTTCATAAATGGTTTAGTCTGTAAACATGATCTACTGGGAAGTGTTGTTCATATGAGTGAGTGAGAGATAGAGATAGATAGATAGATAGATAGAGAGAGAGAGAGAGAGAGAGAGAGAGAGGGGGCGTTTGTAGTAATAATGAAGTAAATGAATCAGTAGACTTGGAGCATTAGTTAGTACTTTTTATGATCCATCGTATCGATCTGTTGACCAGCACACTATTTGTCGAAGTGTACTTTTGAAATGAAATGAAATCTATATTTTGTTTATGATTGCAACCATTTACAGAATTGAATTAATGTGTGTTCAATTCAAGTAGACAACAAACTAGAAAATCATCAAAAATAAATCTTGTTTAATTACATTGTCACAGTGGTTAACTCCATATAGGCCTTTACTGTCTTGGCAGTATATTTCAAAAAGACGCTCAGAAACTTTTGAGTTCCACATTGCATTGCATTACATTGCCTAGTAACTATTAACTAGACTATCAAAAAATAACTAAAATTATACTTTCCGCTTCTTTTATATGGCCTCTATTGCTAGAAAAGCATCAATAATAAAAATAAAGAATGGTAATAATGAATCATGAATCAAAGTTTTGGCAACTCTCGTGGAAATAAATACATGTGAGATCAATTGAGAGAATAATATCGTAGCATGAATCTAAGTCCAAAGCTGTTGTATATGCTACCTGATCACAAATATATATATATATATATATATATATATATATATATATATATATATATTGATTTACTTCGATAAGGTCTGCGACCGAAACGTCAGTAAACTTTACGTCTTGTGCATGGTGTCTTTATTTTTACCTCATTGTTTGCTATATATCTATAAATACCCCTTTCATTATTGTTGATTTTGTTATATTTTAATGATGAAACCCTATCTGAAGTACAAAAAAAAATATTACTCCAATTACTACTGGAAAATCTGGATATAGTTAAGGCTTGCTTAATCATGAATGCATGTTATTTCTAGAAAAAAACCATACTCTACGTGAAGTCCTGGCCCATTGAAATTATAATCGAGTTGCATAATTTCATGTAATAGATACTGATCTATAAGTTTTTAGATCTACAGGGAGATCTAGTTTATATTCATTTGTTTTTCCTGCAATAACGGATATTGAACAAAGACAATAGCTCTACCAAATTCAGCAAATATTCGGTAATTTACTATATATTTGGTAATCGCTACGAAAGTTTCTTTTTTGTTGTTGTTTTCCATGAATTACATCAGAATATTTTGTCTAAAAATTGTGCTAAATTGAAAAAAAAACTCTTTAATGGCTTTTTCATGGAATATTTCTGAAATGCCGTCTGTTTTCCCCAGACTATTTATATATCCGATGATTTATCAAAATCACTTTATCAAAAGAAAATACACTTTCAAAGACATGAAAAATAACCAGCTTAAGACAGTTTGTATCAAAATAAGCCGGGCAATTTTGACAGAATATAAATTTGCAAGTTGTTTTTCAACGAGATACCATGCGTTATAAACTTAGCAAACACGGATGCAAAACTAATTCATGTTCAAGAAAACTGTGTAAATTGACCAAGCAGGCCTCGACAATTATAGTCTTTCTTCTTGATTTGTCTCCCGTATTTGAAGATAAATTGATTCATAGTTTCATCTTTGTGCCATCAAGCTTCGTGTGAATGTTTGAGAAGTGGGTGTGCTTTACTACCAATCCACCTAAAAAACCCTACCACTATAACGCTCCAGACGTACTTCCATTCAAGAAAAGTTTTCATTCATAAAAAGGAGGGGGCAATCCGTACGAATGTTTGGGGAAGGGCCTCATTTGCATACAGCTGTGTCCCGGGTAGAAGCCCCCCTTATTCTCCCAGGGACACTGTAACTTCTCTTTGTCGTGTGGAATGCCAGTATTCAGACAGAAACAAAACATTCATCACCTCATCAAGTTTGATGATATAACTTTCTGTTTAGAAAGGATCCCGAATCAGCTTTGTGAAATCATAAAGACTTTTTCTTTATTCTTTATATTTACTCATTGCCATAATTCTAACTGTCATTTCAATACTTCTCATATAAAGGCAGATTGCCATTCCTGAAATTTAAAGATAATAATTCAATAGCAAGGTAAAATTTGCTGACAATATAATGAAAAAATATCAATCAAAGAACAGAGTTTGGAGAATAATTTTTTTCCCAACATGAAGCTTTGAATTCACGGTTCAGCATTTCAGATTTTACTCGGCTCATAAAACGGACTGACAAACCAATTTTTCCAAGTTATTCATTATATGCTTTTTAGTGTTTTTCTTACATAGCTTGGCATAACCAAATAATACTATCCTTCACTTACTGGGGGAAGCGTCAATTTCATTAAAATAGTTTATGCACGGATTCAATCTTTACTCTTTTTTTTTCTTCTCTTGCTGCAGTTTAAAGCAAATGGATTCCTTTTACATTTATGCGTATATGCTAAATGAATATTTCTTAAGAAATTTGTTATTTAACAAATATGTTATTCTTTAAATCCGTCTATCCATCATTTATATTTACTTTTCTCTTTTCCCCTCATTACATAAATTCCGACATATGGTTGCGTTGTTAAAAACGAATTTGCAATTAGTCTAAAAATATTAATTTTTGCTACTATATCACAGCTGGTATACTTTGTAATGCATCCTTTCAAATTGTGAGTTATATCATATTTGAATTTGGTCTCATTCTCTATTTGTTTTCTTTTTACAAAGATACAATTTTTGATAGATCAAAAATGATCTTCCGAAATCTCTATCAGTCTTTATTTATTATGTAGGCCTATCATTGTTCTGAAATTGATTTTTTTCCCCCTTTAAATTGCAGAGGCTATACCGAAAACATCCCAATTAATTCCTTAAAATAGGACTGGAATTTTTAATGAGACAAAACGCAATACCGTGAAATGAAATTGCAAGAATGTTAAGCTTAGAGAAAGGTAACTTTCCATTTTTAATTAAGATTCATTTTCTCTGGTTTGTTTTGCAATGTCTGGTTTTTGAGTGAGCCCTGAAGCGGACGCGCTGCACGCTTCACCAACGCGCACGTGTCTCTTTATGTTCCTTGGCTGCACGCCATTGAAGGCGGATAATACATGGCTTATTTGCCTGACGAACGGACGCACCCGCGTACGTTCCATCAAGAAGGATTGTTGCTCTCTCTCTTTATCTTTCCTTCCTTTTTCTGCCTCTCTCTACCTCTCCCTTGCATTATGCGTGGTAGGCATCGTGGGAATTAGGATGCACAAAAAGTGAGTTATAAATATTCGATAATTTATCCTGAGGGGGGAATTCTTTTGTTGTCAAATAAAGATTTGAAACTGGGATAGAGCGATCCTGATAATAAAAAAATTTTCTCACGCTTCAGAATGTTGTCATCTGTTGACTTTTCCTGTAAGATCGTTTGATTAGAACAGTGAAAAAAGAAACAATATAAAAGTAGTCTTGGTGTATCAGCGCTCCATTCGACATATGGCGTCGCTTGTTGACTTAATGTATCTTCAGCTAATGTGTCAGGGTGTTTCTATCTCTTCCCCCTGTTATTCTTAAGAGGGGAGGGGAAAAGGATTCCTTAAACAATCTTTCTTTCTCAGAAGACTATGATTAAGCAATGGGGCCTCTTGGAAGAATAAGAAAAAGCAGTGGGTATCGACCTGGTATCGACATTCATGGATTGACTGAAGACGCGCAACAGTAAAACGTTTAATCTAAACTAATGTAATTACATTGATATTTTTCCAAAGTAATCCCTGTACAACATTAAATGAGATTCAGACAGTTCCATCAAAATCGTTGTCCAAGAAAAACTCAAAGAGATTCTGTCAATATATAGAATCTCTATGGAAAAACTACAATCTCATGCGCGCGCGCGCACACACACACACACACGCACCCACACGTATTATAAAGTAAATATTATGAAACCATAGCATGCGTATGTGCGTGTGCATTTACCATGTTTATTAATTACATATATATATATATATATATATATATATACATATATGCCACATATATGTATATATACATACACACACACACACACTCACACACACAACACACACACACACACACACACACACATATATATATATATATATATATAAAATATGGACTGACCTTGATGGCTATGACATAGCTTATGTTCCGTCAAATAGTACCTTATTGCCCGAGTTAGAGACGATGGAAATATATCTGAGGCAATAATGAAAGTAACAGTCAATATTTTTTATTATTTATCCTAATCAAACATCTGGAGCAAATTATGGAAAATGTTTTTATGTCCACCAACAATGATCACCAAGGAATAACCAATTGAAAGTTAATTCAACTGACTCCTGACATTTTTTTGTTGTTACAGGTTTATAAACATAAATGTAGACATCTCTACTATTCCAAAGAGTCAATTTCTCGAGCTAATTTTAAGTGTAATTCCTATATGGGGATTTCACTAAACTGCGGGCACGCTACGCGGGGCGATGATTTCTTTATTACTTCATTTTGTCTTCGTCCTCAAATTCTAGGATGTTGGACGGTGGAAAATACAAAGGTACATTTTCCCCCGTATCAGGCAATATTGTACAATTTGAGGCAATATACATGTATGTCGTATAGCCCTCAAGGGCGGTCTATATTATCTAAATATTGACCGCTGCAAAATCATAGAACGCAAAATATGGAAAATTATTGTCACGAAAAACCACCTGATATATAAACAACGATTTATAATAGTCTGGAAAAATTACACATTTTACACGTTATTTTCTTCCTGTCCACTAACATATCAACATTATTCTGAAATGTTGATAAACAAAACTGAAAAAGGGATATCTAAAAAGATGTTCCTATTTTTCAACTCAGTCTCTTATCTAAATCATATTAGTGCAACCATAATGTTTTCTTTAATGTATACCTTTTATAGGAACTTTGAACAAATCCAGCTCAAAGCCAATCGATAACTATACTCCGGCTGTAAAACCAGCAATAGGCTGTATCAAGTCGGATTATTGGCCTCCTTCACGCCAAGACGTCACCCCCGAATCACCTTCCTCGGATCTCTGTTGATGATGTGAAGAAATGGCAAGTGTCTTACATCGATCCTCAAGGAGATTCTGCTTCATAACTGCGCTCAAAGACACTCGACGAGAAAACCAATGTCGTTCACAGTTATTTCAGCCAGTCCTCGGCGGTCCTCGAAGGCGTACATTTTTTAAAGGTATAGTTTTCGTCATTCTTGTGGGGAGAGCTTTAAATAATTCTAGTCAGTGACAGACCATCAAAAGAAAGAACATTTTGTAAACGAAACGAAACAAACATAGATCACATTTCAAAGAGAAGGAGCAAGTCATATTTAGCTATACGCTTTTCTACATTGTATAGTATTGGTAAGTTATGTGCTGGTATTGTCTACAAGTTTTGACAATAATATTGCAGTCTCTTTTTCATGCTTTTAAGGGGTTGTCCATCCTCGTGTCTGCGGAACTCAAGAGGTGAAGTTCAAGTCGATCAGTAGTGCCCTTCAATCCCTGCATCCGTTACTCGATCGATCCGATGACACCTTCCACGGCTGGCATCTTCGCTAGGTGGGTCGTGGTTGCGACACCTACGATATACACACGAACTGTTGCAATAGAGAAATCATCACCGCAAATAGGCTAGGGTTGAATAAATTCCAATCATCCTGATACACCTTCGAAAATTGCTGAACAAACAGCAATTAAAAATGACCTTCTCCTGCTCTCCGCAAGTCTTAATCCCCGCAAACAGTTCTTTTTCTGTCTGTCTGTCTGTCTGTCAGGCAATGTTTCTTCATAAACTATAGATTTCCATATCCTATAGGAGACCATTATCGATTACATTTTCCCTGTCTCGATAAATAGCTGACTTTAGTTTAGCTTACTGTCAAAAAAAAGAATAGAAAAAGAAAGAGAAAGGAAATTTATATCTATGAGTGCTTGACAAGCGTTCGAATCTTTTTAGTTACGAAATTCCTATTTTTTATTTTTATCTATTGAAATGCTGATTTCATCGTTACACCAAGGAAAAACAGCAGGTAATCGGCATGCCGGAAATATCGGAAAGTAATCTTGGTATAAGGTGTTAAGGTCTGATACCGCCTTCTGTCTCTGTCTGTCTGTCTCTCTCTCTCTCTGTCTCCCTCTCTCTGTCTCCCTCTCTCTGTCTCTCCCTTCTCTCTCTCTCTCTCTCTCTCTCTCTCTCTCTCTCTCTCTCTCTCATCACCTTTCTCTTATTCGCTTAAATAATATAAATCTTTATTGGTCAAGCCCCCAACCATCATGTTGTCTATGTAATCCTTCAATGTTGTTTTACAGCATTTCTTTTTCCTGTCTGAACATTTACGATTCATTCCTTTATGTCACCTTCCCCATACCTGCTTCTCAGTTCCTCTCCTGTTACCTTTTGTATCCCTCTCCCATTCTCCTTCTCTTAATCACTTATTCTCTCTTTTTCCCTTTTCGACCAGCTATTAATTCCTGTTTTGCCTCTCCATTTTCTTCTCCGTATCAGTATGGAAAACTGCAAACCCATAAATTGCCTTCTGGAGTTCCAGAATGTGAAATTGAAGCTGAAATATGACAGCGCCTGGTGAGCTAGCATGGGACAAACATTCTAAATCATGCATACAAATGTTAAATGTCTCTTGTCATATGATCCCCAATCTGTTTGTTATTGTAAGGACTGTGTTGCTATTTCTCTTCTTCATATTTCTCCCCGCTGGTTAATAACCACCGTGGATTCGATACCTTCTCTATTTTCTCCAGTTTGCCACTGACTTTTGTTCCCGCGGGCACCAGAAGAAGGAGAAAAAAAAAAATCCTCATTTTCTTCTTCCCAATCTTGGCGATGATATCTCAGGTCGCAAGACACAATTTTCTCTTCTCCTGTTCTTTTCTTTAGCATGTTTTCGTAGAGTGAATAGACCTTTTCTGTCTTTCTGTGGCTGGTTTTCGCCACGAAGCCCGCAGGTAGTTTACGGTTACATAACGCCACCATCTGCGAGAAATTAGAAGTTGAAAGGAAAATTGATATTCGAGATGATTATTCTTACAGAGCGCAAGGTGACCATGAGAAGAAAAAAAAATGACTCAGAAAAAAAAGTAAATCAAGGATTTATCTCTTCGGCCAGCAATTCAAGTGAATTACGATGGCTCATATCTGCATGGACTTTGTCTTCATATCGTCGCTAGAAATCTTCGGTTGGATGCCATCAGATAACGATGTCATTATTGACAGTGAGAGAAAAAGCTTATTCCTTTCTAGCGGATCGAGAAGGGGCACATGTAGGAGGCGCCCCATCAAGGCTAACCCCTTTAAGAATGCATGACGTTTATGATACTAGAGACTCGTTCCTCTTTTTCGAAACTGCTTATCATTCACAAAAGGGTTGAATCCGCCGCCCCCCCCCCCCAGTTTTTAATATTCGTCACCCGATTCCTTATATTCCAGTATTGTAGTTATCTATAGGTAGCATTTCTCTCCTTTCTAGTTTATTTTGTGAATAAGCATTTTTTCATGACGCTTTAAACTTTCAATAATTCCTGATTGCTGATTGATATATTTGAATTTGTTTATTGTACCTAGTCTATGTCTGATTGTAAATTTTCAGTTGTGATTATAATGTGCGTAATATGTTTTTGTACAATTCAACGTCGTGATGGATGAGATTTTAATAAAGACCATTTTATCTATCTATCTCTAAACTTACATTTTCATTTGCTCGCGAAATTTCGAAACTCAGACAAGCGATGGTATAGCTCCCGATCTCCACCCCTGACACATACATTATTCTACCAAACAGATGAATACCCAGAACATGTAAGGACAATTGTCTCCAAATATTATTTACATATATATCCATTAGATCCAGTGTAAGCATATCAATGAAGCCTCCACGCCCATATTCTAGAATCGACTGGCGTCTCTATGTTGTATCATTATTAACTACGTACATGTTCAGTATTTTCAAGAAAAGAGAATTTGAAATCAACATTAATTTTATCGCAAATGAATTGAGAAAACTGAAAACCGCTAAGAAATCTAATCAGATCTATAAGCCTAACCAAAGGCTAACAACTTAAACTCTGGGCTGAGACGAACAATGTCCTTTCAGCATTCCCAAAATATAATTTGTTATACATGGTACATATTTTCATTCATGATACTGAAAGGGTTAAATTGGTGTTTGTGTTTTTAGGTGTAAGATGAAGACGAGAAATAGAGGAGATGGCTAACTCGGCCACCTCACTCCAATCGCGAAAAAAATATCTTGGCGAATGTCAATTATCGGCTATCTTCTCTTTCACTCATGGCCTCCTCACACCTTTTAAAAAAGCTCATCTCCACTTTTGTTAGAAATCCCATCTCAAATTACCGATTTCAATTTCCTGCCATCTCCGCTATGATTCTTCTTGTTTCTGGTTGTGTGAGCGGACGGGCGGGATGTCTCCTCGCCGGCTCGATCGGGGCAGCACGGGTCAGGTTACAGTGTCAAGAGGGATGTAACAATGTGATGGGCTTGGCGCGAACTTCAACAAGATGTGCGCTGGAACTTGATGAACAGAGACAGGAGGAAGTATCTGGTTCTTTTAGAGAGAAGATAGGATGTGAGGAAGCTCCGTCAGAAGTCTTTATATCAATTACCTCCAAGCTCAGGGGCTTGTTTATTTTTCGGTATTCCAAGGAGACAGAATGTGTATTAAAATGGTAAAAGGTTTTTGGAACTGTCGCTTGAAAGTCGCCACACCCTGCAAAAAGAATCAAAAAGAAATTAAGCAAGAGGTTATAAAGGAATTGCCTTGATAAGATGCGTCAGAACTGTTGTGTAATGTTTGCTGTTGTTTTGTTGAAGGCGGGGGAGCCTCTTCTAGGTCCCCAACTGTACTGTAGTTCCAGGATATATAACCACCTATATGCGGGTGTTCCTCGGAATTACCATGACGAACGGTTCTATAATAACCGAAATAATGAGCACAGTTTCACTGCGAAACATGTATTTCTCTTCTTGTTATAGTGATATTCTGTATGCGGTGTCGAGTATTTGTTCAAGGTTTCTCAAGTCAGTTATAAATCAGGAATCCAGGAAAATTCATGCCTTAGCTTTGATGTACTTATATGATAATTATTCAAATTCTAATTTGTTCTACCTCTTAAAAAAAAAAAAAACCCTCTTTAGCACTGTTTTCCATAGATTCCATTTGCCTTAGCGGTCTAAACAAGCTTGAAGAATATTACGAATAACTGATCAGACGATAATCATAAAAGAGAAAAAAAATCATAAAAGCGCTGTACAAAAATAATAGAGAAATTTTGAGCCATTTTACTTGCGTGACTTAGGGAGTACACTTAAAGGATATCATTGAGGTCATATGGAAAATTTATGATTATGAGAAAAGAAGAAGAAGATATCTTAATGTAGTCCTTGAAACGTCTTGGTTTCATTATTGGCATATCAATATCAGCTTAATTGGACTCTAGAGGAAATAGCCTTGTATAATTGTGCAATATTCTTTGAAGTTATATTCGAGTAAAAATAGCTGGAACAGGTCTTTTAATCAATTAGAGAGGGTGGAATGAATAGAGGGAAGTGAGAGTGGGAGATAGGAGGGAAAGGGAGAAAGGGAGAAAGAGAACGGGAGAAAGAGAGGGAGAGAGAGAGAGGGAGAGAGAGAGAGAGAAGGAGATAGAAAAATTGAGGAAACATAACATTTGAACATCAAAACACATTTTGGGGTTTACTATAAGAAATGGTTAAACTTTTTTTTCATGCGAGCTTTGATTTCCCTTATAGAACCATGCATGCTGCAAATGCTTATATCAATAAGCAAATGGCGTCCTATGCCCGGTTCATTTATCTGGTCAAAACATTGTTAAAAACAAATCTATTTCCTCTTTTCTAAATTCCAACCTCTGTTTTCGTTTAACGCTGGAAGAACAAAAGGCATATGAGGGCACCTGGGAATCTTGTTAAGCAGTTGATTTTGTAGAGGGCGACATTTCATCTCTCACACAAAGTTTAAACTAACCGAACATAAAATCTGTCAGGTAAATTAAAATCGTTGATGTCGTCCGTAAAGCATGGAAAACAAAATAATTTAGGCTATAACATGAGGATGTAGGTAGCTGATGTGCGGGAAAAGCAGGAAAAAAAAAGGAAATGGCAAGCCTCAAAAGATAATTATTCTAGAGATCTATTCTCATTAGAAAAAAGCCTAGTAACCAAGTACTATTGAGGCGATCCTAAAAAGGTTCTAAACGAACAAATATTACCATCAAGTCTCAACTTAAAATGATCAACAAGAGATGGCGTCAGACTACTCCATCAAGCGTTGGCAACATTTTTCAAGGCTTAAAAGTTTCATGTTCTTGTCCCCTTCCCCTCATTTTAATTATCCGTCTCCCTTTCTGCTTTGGTATTATAGCCACCGAATTCCTTTCGTTTTTCTCATCTGCCATCTCTTGACTTTTTATCTTTTTTTGTTTGCTCAGGTTTCTTCTACTGTTCTTTTTTGCTGCACTAGACTCTTTTGTCTGTCCTTCCCTCCCTCCCTCGTTGTACCTCTGATAAAATTTTATCTAATTTATATTGGTGTATTAGAAATAACATGGAGAAAGCAGTTTATAGGCACTTACCTGCAAGTATCATAATGTCGTTAACGCAGGCATAGGTTAAAAATGATGCATCTATCTTCAAAGGGCTCGATTACCGTGCTTGTTCTAGTGCACGTTCCTCGCCAGACGACATACGTTGGAAACAGGGCCCTGGTTGGAAATATACTAGCGCCAGCTTTGGTTGAAAACAGCTTAGTAAGTTTTAAGATCCGCGAGTTGTAATATTCCAGATTCGTGTAGTGAACATGTGGGATTTATACTCATCAAAATAAGAAATGTATTTACCAGGCTGTTTTCATTGTGGCTATGAGAAAACAATGGTATACATCAAGCTCGCTGAGCAAGGGGTTTCATTTCGTAGACTAATGGTTTCTCATTGTCATGTAAAATCTGAATGAATGAGTGAACAGGAACAAAATAATAATTGGATGGGGTATGTAGCTGTAGCTGGGCTATAAATACCATGTATAAGGTTGGTCTGGTATAGACCTGTTTACTAATTTTATGCATCTGTAGCTGTTGAACAAAATTTCCCCTTGACAACTAAGAAGCTTGCCCTTCGCTTGCCCGACATAGCAACAACTAATGTACGCAAACTGGATTCCTTCTATTCAGATGCCATTATGCAGAACAGCTTAATCGAATAGTTGGTAACCAAGGGTTCTAGACAGAAACGTGCATAAATTTGAATATCACTAGTAAACGGGTCTATTGCAGTGCAATGCAAATGACACGAGTCTCGGACAGCCATGTCTTCTGGCAAGGTTTCATTAGAGGTGAATTTTCGAGAGGTAGCCTTTATTGATTACAGTATTAAATCCTAAAGTAAGTCTACCAGAATTCCAGAGCGTGAAGTCAGCGATATAAATCATTTTGAATTCAAATGAATTTATCAAGTATGTCCAAAAAAG
This sequence comes from Echinometra lucunter, assembly GCA_029962745.1. Classification (NCBI taxonomy): domain Eukaryota; kingdom Metazoa; phylum Echinodermata; class Echinoidea; order Camarodonta; family Echinometridae; genus Echinometra; species Echinometra lucunter. The sequence continues at coordinate 40,256,574 of CM057152.1, forward strand.
ATCTCCTTCTTTCCCGTCAGTGTTCAACAGAGGATCGAGGACGACAGTCACAGAGACTCGTATTTCCCAAGTTCAGTGTTATTCTTCTTCATCATGATGGGCATCGGAATACTTCATCACTGATATTGGTAAGCTCCCAAATCTCATTTGTGATAGCGATATGACTGTATCAAACACAAATTAAACCATTGTTAACAACGTCAGATTTTCTCTTTAACATATTTAAAAAGAAGAGAATGAAATGGCAAGGATACTGCTGGGTGGTGGTCAAAGTGATTCAGATCACCAAGGTCTTATCGTTGCATGTTCTGCATCATTATCGAAACAAATACAATAGTACTGTTTTCGCACAGCACTCAAAATGAAAAAAAAAGAAAAGAAAAGAAAAGAAAAACAAAACAAAACACACCATCGGTTGTCATCAACCTCTTACTATTCTAGCATGGATACGCTTTAAATGAGAATTATAATTATGAATTATAAGTACAACCCAGTGCACCTTTTCTTGTTGAATACCTTTTTTGCACTCTATTCTTTAGAGTGCATAAATACATGCAATTTTGCCACTTACACAAGTGCTCGGTTATACTAACCTCGCACAACAGACGTGCTGTAGCATGCAAATTGCTCACAATAGGAAAGTAGTGTTCTAACAATTAATTTTTTTTTGGGGGGGGGGGGGGTGGTAGAGAAACAAGAGCTGTGTCACCAGTGATTAGAAAAATATTTTTCAAAATTCACTTGATCGAGATAATTTACATCCATTTGGAGGAAAGGAATGGAAATAGATTATTTGTAAAAAAAAAAAAAAAAAAAAAAAAAAAAAAAAAAAAAAACACAATATTTTATATGAATTTGTTGATTATTTTAGTGATTTTAATCTTTGACTATAGAGGGCAGCAGCTCACATAAATTTGCACAGCTCAGCATACCAATGTAGCCCTGTGTGTTTTATGCGCTATTCAAAAAATATTAATATCATTTAAAAAAACACACACGAAGTAAAACCATGCCTATATAAGTATATGGTATTTTGGTGGTAAATTTTGATGACATACCGTTAAATGCAGTGGTATACCATCAATTTGTTATTATTTTTGTATTAGGGAAACTAACAAAATTGTGGACGCATAAAAGATAGCAGTACCCCTCACTGTCAAGAAGAAAACAATCCAAGAAACAGAGGTTAACTTCAAACAAATTTGCATCAGTTTATTAGTGAAAGATTATAGCACCGTGTAGTAACATGATAATGCAGAAATTCTAGAAGTCTTACAATAAAGTAAACGATCCCTAATCACTAGTGAATGAAGACGATACAAACTTCTTAAACTTAACCCATTAATTTGATAACTAACTTATTCGCTCTTCGATGTTGCAAAAAAAAATCATGATTCTATCCTTCTTTCGCGTTGCCAGTCCATATCTCTGTTTATCGATTCATCAGTCAAAGTGTTCTTCCATAAATATATTAATCTATCCAGTCAATTTTATTCTCCCGCTCCCACATTCTAAGTATTTCCTTCTTTGACAAGATTTGTGAAGAGATAATTATGCATAATAGGGCGGTCATAATGTTTTGGAAGTCTTCCGTGGGAAGCTTTGGACTGTCATCCATTGTCATCTATTCTGTTTCATCAACGGGAGTTATCCCTGATTGGTCTGTGGCGGGTTTCGTAAGACTTGATGGTAGGAGGGGGGGGGGGGGGGGGGGTCTACATGTGGGTCTACATACTGTCATCCTTGTCATCTATTCGGTTTCATCAAACGGAAGTTATCCCTGATTGGTCTGTGGCGGGTTGAGGCATGGAGTGTTCACTTCCGTCGTGATTAGGAGCCGAACCTAAGGGGATCCTGGAGTAGGTAGCTCCATTGATAAGCTCGAGAGACTACAATAAAGAAAAAATATAAGACACTGTTAAAGATATTGTACACTTCGTTATTTCAATATGAGTATAAACAGCTGCAGTCATTTCATAGGGCTTATCTGATAAATAAATGACACTGGCCAATTCTCAATCAGAACAACATCAACACAAAAACAACATAAAAATATCAAAACGACAAAATACAATAACGACATAACAGTATGAATGAAGAACGATAAAAACAATAAGAACAAGCTTTAAAAAATCCCCTTCTCAGTCACTTACTTCGAATAGGGGGCATTAATTGTTTTACAAAGCATTCCGTATGGGGAGGGAAGTGTAACCCAATTTGCCGACAAGTTAGCTCATATAACCCCCCCCCCCCCCCCCCCCACAACAAAAATATTGACCACTTGGATAAGAGTTGTAATATTACGCTCATACGACATCCCTACCTTGATTCCTCACTCTAAACTCGTCCGCGGCAAGAGTATAAACCAACCTTGTCCTTTTCAATACAAGCTTTGATTTTCATTAGTCAAAGATAGCTGACATTGGAGAGGACGAAAATTGGGTTTGGGGAAATTATTGATTTCGATAGGAAACCTTCCCAAAAATCTGGTTATGACGGATATTTACCTTAGTTCCAGGGTATTCGTCATCAGTGACATCATTTGCAAAATGCCGCTTTCTCTGCCATCTTGAAGGTAGACAGCAACAGAAAGCGTTGCCAAGGTTGATCAGTAATCGTTGATCTATTGTGGCTGGGTCATTGAAACCTGCAGGAAACAAAATTGTATCCTAAAGTGGTCTCGACGCAATCATTAAAGAGGACTGCCATATACTTATCATTTTTTACGAAAAAAGATATCAGAGCATCGCAGAATCAAATAGATATTGGTTAGCAATAGCAATAGCATCACATTAATATGCGTTTTGCTGATTAACAGCAAAGCAACTTTTCGAAGCGGCGTCACCGGGCTCTGTGTTGGAATATGAACCTTTGTTGATTCCATTTATCTTTTTAGATTTTTTAGTTTTTGCAGAATCTCTGCATAAGGGATTTCTGGGCAATCACCTCTCACGTTCTCCGTGTCTAAATTAGCAATCTATACATATCAAAAGAGGTTGGTTGGTGCTAAATCGTGTGTATATAATGGCTGCTCTCATACTTGATCTCGAAAATTCTTTAAGCCCTTTTTGTCTCCGTATTTTGCCATTTGTAAATCCAAGTAAGTCATACGTTGTGCAGCTTTCAACGAGGGATCGTCTGTAGACAATACATTGTCTATAACATAGCAGCAACTGTCTTTTTTGTCTTTAAAAATAAAAATGCATATCCCGTTTCCAAATAGAGATATACATTCTTCATAATGTCATTCAAATAGTTGAAAGTTTAGGCGCTTTGATACTAACCTGTAATGGCACTTCCTAGAAAAGCGACGGGTACGGTAATAATGAATCCAAAAGCGCCATACAGGTGATATGACAAGGAGTAAAAGCTGTCTAATCCCGTTCTAAGATAAATTAAAGGTTGAAGAGGGAAAGGGTGAAAATAACACTATATTTTTAGTTTACATGGTTTTCTTCATTCGGCTAGATGGAAATCTGTGCATTTTACAACAAGGCTCCCACGGCTCTCTTTGATCATATGCAAATTATATTTCAAAGTTTGAAAAATCAACAACATACGTATTTAGGCTCTAAGACGCACAAAGAGCCCTTCTGTACTCAAATAATTATGTAAATGTATTCTGCATTCAAAATAATCGTCTGTCAAAGAACTAATCTTTGAAAAAAAATCAAATGTCATGTATACAGGTTAAGAATGATAATGATTACCTGAATGCTAGAAGCCATCCACCCCGCCCCTTCGAAAAAAAAAGGATTAAAAAGTACCTTATGTCAGTCCCTGTTTCGTTGAGGGATGATTCCGTGAATGATGTCCATGTCTCAGTCTGAGTGATCATCGTTGTATGATCAGTGAAGTTAGTTGAAATATTCTGCTCAGCCAAACATCCCTCGACAGAGAGTGGTAGTCTGTCGGATCGAATGTTCGTTGAGAACATCTGTCCGACTTTGAGCCATGTAAGAATGCTCGTACTTACTATGGTTCCAAGCAAAATACCCTTTAAGATAAAATAAGATTGTGAATTAAATGTATTACCTCTGTAATAAATCTGAAAGAAAAAAGTTGAAGAAAAACGAACTCCAAAGACTGACACCCATGCGAATGCCACTTTTTAGCTACCATAAGTCCAAACTGGGAAGGTAGGAATACCCAAGACGGTAAGCTTTTGTCCAATGATTCCTTTAAATACATATTTTGATAATAATAGTAGCGATTCCATTAAGGGTTCATTCCGTGTCAAATCACCAAAAAAAAAAAAAAATTAAAAAAAAAATAAACAAATAAAAATAAAATAAAATTAAATCGCACCATCTCAGAATTCGTTCATACTTGGTATATAGGTAATTTGACATGGCCCATGACAAAATGCTAAATTTTCAGCTCAATCGGATGCACGGTTTCTGCGCTAGGAGACGCCCATTTTCGGCAATTTCAGCGAAAATGGGCGTGACCACCAAATTTTAAGTGACCATAGCTCAGTAACATGGTATCATTAGAAAGGGAATCATATGAACTATCTGAAAAATGTATTACTTTTGATGTAAGGCCAATTTAATGAGTGATGAACTTTTGCTTTGACCTTTAATTTGACCATGTGGATCACACGACCTTGAGCCAATTTTTTTGGTATCTGAATCCCTCACAATATTTCTACAAAATACCAAAGACTGGAGATGCAATATTTTTTGTTTGCTTTCTAGCCTCTTTCAAAGTTGGTATACTTACAGCAAAAATTTCATTGCGCTCCCACATAACTACCTGTGTATAGTGATTATGTATTCTTGCTGTATAATATGCTGATACAATGTATTCTATAGTTGGTTATTGATTACTAAAACTTCTTTTAAAAATGCAAAGTTGGGAATAACTGAGTTGATAACAATCATCAGGCCTTCTTGCAGGCTTGCAAAACAATACTGATGCATAGAGATAGAGAGCTGAAGTATATTGACAAAAACATTAACGACACATAAACTGTCAAGGGACTAGTAGCAAAAGCTGAAGATGTTGGGTTAGCAAGAAAACATTTTGTGTCAGATTAATGCTCCCTCTCTTACTTTACCATCATCTAGGAAATCATCTCGGACAAAGCTGAAGGACATACTGCAAAAGTTTACCAACTGAGGATAAATTCTCTCCAGCTCAGTCTGCTGAAAAAATGGCAATTTATGCATTCTTCTAAGAAGGAACGCAGTGTCGCTATCAATGTTTTTTTTTTAGTCTACTTCGACTCTCTATGACTAACATTGCTTTGCAAGCCTGCAAGAGGGTCTGATCATCGTTATCAAGTTTTATAAGTTGTTCCCCCATGTAAAACAAGTTTTAGTACTGGATAATCAAGTAAGCATCTATAGACTTATGTTGTTCCATCATGAATACATAATCACTATACACAGGTAGTTATGTGTGGGACTGCAATGAAAATTTTTGCTGTAAGTATACCAATTTTGAGAGGGGCTAGAAAACAAACAAAAAATATTACATATTACATTTCCATTTTTTTATTTTGTAGAAATATTGTGAGGGATTCTGATATAAAGAAAATTGGCTCAAGGTTGCGTGATCCAAATTAAAGGTCAAAGCAAAGGTCAAAAGTTCATTACTTCATTATTCATTACTCAAATTGGCCCTACATCAAAAGTAACACATTTTTCGGATAGTTCATATAATTTCCTTTCCAATGATACCATTTTCATTGAATTTGGCCCATCGGTTACCGTGCTATGGCCACTTAAGGTTTGGTGGTCACGCCCATTTTCGCTGAAATGGCCGAAAATGGGCGTGTCCTAGCGCGAAAACCGTGCGCCCAATTGTGCTGGAAAAAAAAAAATATGTACATATTTCGTCATGGGCCATGTCAAATTACCTTTATACCAAATATGAACAAATTCCGAGAGGGTGCGGTTTAACCCATTGGGTAAACTGACATGGAATGACCCTAAGGTTTAAACAGCTAGGTGAACAAAATACACATAATTCACGAAGATTCGTTATTTTGAGAATCGAGTCATTCATACCTTGTGATTGATCCTTGGGCAGCAGACCCCCAGTGTGAAGGTAGCTACAACAGCTCCAATGGTGATGCCTCCGATAGACCAACCCATCTATGATGCAAGAAGAAATATTGACAATCAACCATTTTGATAGTTGTTATTATGATAATGATTAAATTAACTCAGTCATAAAAAAACCCTTGTAATTCAAATGATTTCGTATGTCATGATTAATCATTAAAGATCGAATAATGACTTCTTCTCAGTCAGTTCATTACCATAACTATATATTGATTCTGAAATGAGAAATATTATCATTACATGATTTTCTTTCCTTTTATTTACCTTCCACAGAGTTCATTTATTGAATATCAACATAATTATTTATGACAATGTGTCATGAGGTCGCCTACTTTTGTGTTACATGGTGATTTTACCTTCAGTAGTGTACTTCTAACTTTGAAAACTGATATCTCCTCAAGTATCAACCATGTGATAGCAGAAGTATATATTTTCTGAAAGGAAATTACAAGGAGAATCCAGATGTGCACTAAAAGATGGCACAAGATGTAAGATGAAAAAAAAATTGTAATAATAAATATGAAAACTGTAATAATTCTTATCATCTCATTATTTTCAACATAACCTTTTCTGTGATACTCTAAGGGCAGTTCTAACTTGAAATAGATTACATGATTATTTACTGGAATTACTGGATTATTCCAAAGGGACTGACATGCAATATCATCTACAATGGACTGAGTAAGATCTGAAAAGGCTAGCAATACCTCTTTCCAAAATGGGTCATGCATTGAAGTTGGGTTATGCATTTATGAATCATTACATGATTCATAAAGTACCACAGGGTGCCGTTGCATAAAACTTGCTATTATAGTAACTTTGCCATCAATGGTAACTTTCATGGAATACTGGATTTTTGATTGGCTGTTGAGCAACGTCACCATGGTAGATACCATTGTTGGCAAAGTTTCTATAATAGCAAGTCGTATGCAACGGCACCGATACCATTTTTAATCACCCTTATTCTATCGTAGGGTGCAACATCGATGACTGGAGAACCCTCCATCAAGAGGAACACGGAGTACCCTTGCCAGGCCAGGCTTGCAATTACAAGAAAGTGCAGCATGATTTATGAGGGGATTTTTCTCTCCATGCATCTGACAAACTAGAACGGTATTCTTCAACAACACCGGTGAGTATTTACAAAGTTTTATCTTACTTTTGTTCTAAAATTATGATGACATATCATCACCTGCACTAGAATCCCGTCTTGGAGATTTACTTTGACGGATGCATGTCAACCAAATATCCCTTTAGTGTCTTGGACTGTTGGTGCCCATCATCAAATTAAATCCTTGAAATTTCATCGTCTTTCTCTTTAAAAAAAATGTTCAGGAATTTAACGTTATCTTTGTAGTGATTTCACATTCAAGATATATTTCTATAGAAATTAGCATCACTCTACAACCAACTGAGAAGACTTTCATATTTTCTATAGGGTTTGTGTCAGAGAAGAGTTACTGTAGTTAATTACCGATAATACTTGATCCCCCATCTCCATGGCAAGGAATGCAACTCCTATGGCAACCACTCCGAAGAAAAAAGCTATTACCAGCCAAAAAAGCAGAGGAAAGAGAGTGGGAGAAAGAGAGAGATGGTGAGAGAGGGAGAGACAGAGAGCAAGAGAAGGAAAGAAAGAGATTAAAAAAAAAATCGTTCATAATATATACGAAACTCTTATAATGTACAGGGGGACATAGTGTGTAACAAATTTCAAGCCGTGTGCATCATTGCTGAAAAAATGTTTGATTTCAACGTTTTTATTACTTTGTTTGGCATTCCGTGCTATGACTTGGAATATGTTCTAATTTCTTTTCATTTCAAAGAAATTCAAAAGCAATGGGTTATGTTATGTCAATTACAATTACAGTACGTATTGTTGAGCAGGTTAAAGAATTGATAACGTTAAGAGATAATTACTTTATAGGGAGGTTCTAGATAGTGGAGAGTGTAATGACATTATTTCATATTCATGCATCGGTACTCAATGATTTTACCCCATGCCTTTCGTCTTTCCTTCATCATCTTAGAATACGATTTTGTTTTTCTTCTTTGGTGCATCTCTTTGTGATTTAAGTATAATATTTGCACATTAATTTTGTACATAATTATTTCTTTTTATTTTGAATAATCTTTTTTTGTTTGATGTTAATGCTGAAGATGTTTTCTGAATGTTGGTTATTTATCTGTATATTGGGTGTTTTTAATAAAAGAAGGGAAGAAATGATAAATGAAATGAAATTTTCTCATATCACTTTGAACTCACTGTGGCAAACGTCCTATTTATCGAGTATGCCATCTTTCTGATGGAAACTGAACAACCTCATTGTAAATAACAGAATTTCTTTTCTTCTAACTTTACTGTACACAACAAAATGATGCCTATTTTCCCATACACTTACGCCTATTATCGTTTCATTCAGTTGAACAGTTGAGTTCAATTAGTAACTGTGCAATGAACTTATGAATTATATAGCTGACTCACATAAAGCCTTCGTAATAGCAGTGTATGTTCGTCCATCTAAGCTTGGCCAGATCGCCTTAATAATGTCCTCCCCTGCCACCGCTGCTAGTGCATTCAAACCAGACGACAGAGTACTGGAATATATTTGAAATGTTACGTAACGATGGTTATTTTAGTCAGGATTGTCTTTATTAATAAGAGCATTTTATCCATTTTAAATGACACTCTTTTGAAGTGCCCCTTTTGTTTGTGCCTCCCCCTATTTTGAAAGACGCCCAGCAGCCCCTGCCTTGACATGCGGCTTTTAAATTATTCTGCTGAGTTACACAGTATTGCAATTGTTGATAAATAAAACACGTGATATATTAATGCATGAATCCCATTCCAATATATCTCCCGATCTTATTCAGATTTCATTTTAGTTTTATTTGGAGAAATGATTAAATTACAAGGCAATACCCTCTCTCTCTCTCTCTCTCTCTCTCTCTCTCTCTCTCTCTCTCTCCCTCTCTCTCTATCTCTCTCTCTTCAGAATAAACTAATGATGACAAGAGTGACATTTCGTTTCGCTGGTTCTTTCACTTGTTATTTTTGTTTTTTTTTCATTCATCCTCTGCTTGATGTATATTCCTTTTTGATTTTCAGTCTTCTCCTCGTCAAATAAGATGAAATTAATTTGTCTTTTTGTTATGTCTCTGTGGTAAATTTAGCTGTGCTCCCGTGTTTATACTTAAGGCAGTGCAATAACTACCATTTCCAGTACACGTACATACGAATTTGTGTTTTGAAAACGACTTTGATTCTGTTTGCTATTCAGCATGAGAGGGTCCTGTCCAAAGGCACTCTTAGAATTCCATCATTTGTGAGAGCGCTGATCTCCTCAGAAATGTGTCGTTTCTTTGTAATCATATTCATATTATTTTCTGTCAAAGCCTGCAAAAAAATCTGAGACTCCAAACCCTTTTGAGAGTCTTTATAATCAATGCACATCCCATGAGGATGTTGGCTATTCAGTATTATTTTATAGATTTATCAACAACCACATGTGGATTTATAGAATTGTGAATGTGCAACATTTGAAAAAAAAAAGACTAATTGGGAGGGGAAGGAGTGGGGTTAATCCCTTCCTTCACCCTACGTCAGCCGATACTCTTGCTTAGGTTTCTTTCTGAAGTTAGATGATACCTGAGAGAAGCACTAACAACTGAAGATAAGAAAATTCCAGGGACACCGGGCATCTTGGCGAACACATCCATCACCATGTAAGGCATTATCTACAGAGTATAGACATTTATAGAGAAAGAATAACATGACTGAAAATCAATTTATTCCAGGACTACTACTACTACTACTTCTACTACTATACTACTACTACTACTACTACTACTACTACTACTACTACTACTACTACTACTACTACTACTACTACGTCTACTACTACTACAACTACTACTACCATACTACTACTACTACTACCGCTACTACTACTACTACTACTACTACTACCGCTACTACTACTACTACTACTACTACTACTACTACTGCTACTACTACGACTACTATTACTACTACTACTACTACTACTACTACTACTGCTGCTACTACTACTACTGCTACTACTACTACTGCTGCTGCTGCTTCTACAACAACAACAACAACAACTTCTACTACTACTACTACTAATGCTAGTACTATCGCTACCACTACTACTACTACAGCTACTACTACTAATGCTAGTACTATCGCTGCTACTACTTGTACTACTTTACTACTGCTACTACTACTACTACTACTACTACTACTACTACTACTACTACTACTACTACTACACTTCCTCCTCCTCCTCCTCCTTCTACTACAATTGCTGCTGCTGCTGCTGCTGCTGCTGCTACTACTACTACTACTACTACTACTACTACTACTACTACTACTACTACTGCTAGTACTATTACTGCTACTACCTGTACTATTTTACTACTGCTACTCCTCCCCCTCCTTCTCCTCCTCTTCCTCCTCCTCCTCCTCCTCCTCCTCCTCCCATACATGTACAGTTCTACTACTACTACTATTAATACTACCACCACCACCACCACCACCACCATATTTACCATTTTATATCTCATAGCCCAATAAATGTTCATGGGTGCCGTGGTGCACCGTTCACCAAACTGTAAGCCTAATATTGTCTTTATGACAAATGGAAAAACCATCATACAAAAGAATGCTACCTATAATTGCCTATAATAAATCATGTCACATAATACGGTTTAACAAAGTAAACAATGTGAAAATGAGTGTTGAAATGATGTAAGAGATGATGAATTCTCCTTAGCAAATTCAGGATTATTTATCTCCCTGGTACATGTACAGAGATGAACTCACCTGATCTGGGCTAAATACCTTGCCTTCCGTATACGGATCACAATCATAAAAATATACAAACATCACCACACCAGATAAGGCCATGAGTATAAAGATAATCCACTCAGCCAGTACCGCAATCGCAATAGCCCTAATGTAGGAAAATTATGAGAAAAATAGCATTCGAAAATCGTTTTTGCTTTTTGACAAGAGGTTGTTAAAAAAAAAAATTGAAAAAAAAAATGCAGGCAATTCTTGTCAAACCTGTTTTATGGACTTCTATAACGTGCAGATGAATCTGAAATAACGTCTTGAATGAATAACTTCAACCGTTGAACATTTTCACTGTGCAAACTGCATGTTTAGTCTATTTGTCACTACTTAGGATTCCATATTTCCGATATAGCTTGTTAATCAAATTCGGGCTATTTGATTGAAATTGTTTAAGCATAATTAAAGAAATCATGATAAAGAATATACCATTTTGCTTTGCGGACGGAGCCCAGACTGATGCAACGTTGGAATATGGCTTGGGTCATCCCGAAATTACTATACGTCATCACCATTGCTCCTATGTTAACAGTCCAAAATGAGTTTCGGATGGTAGGGTCTGGCCTCATGCTAAATATGAATAGAATAAAAATTCCTGATTAGATATAGCCAAAAATTTTACCCTTCATATGTCATAAAATTTCTTAGCACGTAACACGGATGAGACCTTATGATGTCAGGTTTTTAATTATTATCCTATGCTTGTTCACTTTAATGTAGTTAATGTTCCGTGATACACGAACTTGCTTTGAATTAAAAAAGAAGGACAAGATTCAAACATGCTGGTCCGACATTTCAAATCTCGGCGCTTACAGCCCATTGCAAAAGTGAAAGTCAGAGGATTAAGATCAAACTATGTTAACTGGGACGGATTTCAACAAAATAACTGACTATAAACTACGGACTGTTATAGACTGAGTTTTACATAATGGAGTAACAAGTGAAAATATTCTGAACTAGTTGTCACGATTACTTATCGGATTAGGCCTATTACTGCATGCCAAAATCATATATTTTATTTGGTTGGTCGCTTCCTACCGCAAAATAGCCCTGGATCGCATGATTGCTTCCATTTTTATTGAAATATTTTAGGTTTTTGTTACTTCTGATTGGACTGGAAATCATCATTAAATCTTAAGGTCAATTCAGCTTTGTAAAGTAGGTTTGAAAAAAAAAACACCCCGAAATAATCTGACTTTACAATAGGTGCAATTTTGATCACAAATGATAATGGGGCTACAGGTCAGCGATCAGTGTTGTTTTGCGGTGGTTACGCTTATCAAAGTCCAAATGAACAATTTTCTTGTTTGAGCAAGAATGTTTAATTTCGTAACATCTCTGAGAGTGAGAATAATCCATTGTATTTCATGACCATGTTTGATTCATATTCAGCTGGACATTTCTCGTCACAGAATAGCGCTGGATCACGCAATTGATTCAAATACTTCAATATTTTGAGAGTTTCATTACTTCTTTCAGAGCGGAAATGATCCTTTGTATTTTGAGGTCAAACCATCTTAAGAAATCAGGTGTGAAAACCCGAAATAGCGCCACTTTTCAAAAGGAGCAAACAAAGTATGGTAGTTATTGTTATTCGAGGTATGGGCCAGCGGCCGCTGAATATGTCGTTTGGCGGTGCTTATACGTTTGTCGCATGGTCGCAACTTCTACGCGGTCTATATACCATTATAACACTTTGTTTTGCTTAACCAGGGACACCTCCTTCAGTTTGGAAATAATTAATTGTTACGGCCATCTAACTTTTATGCAGTTGTCCAAAATAGCCCCCTATTACATTAAAAAAATATGATAACATGTCAAAAGTAAAGGGGAGGAAAAAAGATCACGGTGTAACACATCCGACTCACTCAAAGAAGACTATTCTTCCCCTTTCTGTTGCCTTTGCCCAGACTTCATCAAAGCCACCAACCTCTATGGTCCCAGCGATGATGATAGCTATGACACCAGCAAACATCACAAAGGTCTGGAATGTATCGGTCCATAAGACTGCTTTGATTCCACCCTAATCATGAAAAATGAATGACGAAAATAATAATAGACTATAGTTTTCTTTCCTCTTTATTCTTTTGATGTTTGTCCTGGTCCTAATGATTTCAGGTGAATATCTCCCGGTGTTGGGTGGAGGTGGGTTGGGAATGTTGAGATTTTTAAACTCCAGTACTTGCAGACTTTATGCTACGAATATGTACATATTGGCATGACTGGTAGATCTATCATAATAGAGTTTGTTTTTGGATATAAACGTCTAACACATTCTGCAATGTATACTGTATGAAGCCTAAAAATGTAGGGGCTTGATGGGAAAAAAATATTACCATGTCCATGGATTTGGACGACGAGAAGACAGGTCGCATCAAGTAGAAAACCATAAAGGTCCACAATACCTGCATAGAGTGTATGTATTATTTTTCTGTATATAGAAAAAAAAAGGGGTATGGAATTAATGGATGAGAATCGCGAGGGGTGGGGTGGGGGTGGGGGTGGGGGAATTCAGTGCAGTTCCTTGTCAAGCAAACAACAGAAACGACAACTTTACTGGACAACTGGTACTTACGATGGTGGTATAGAAGATACAGACAGTTCCTGTTGAGATGATGCTTGCAGTAAGGCTTATTCCAGTTGCTGAAATTCATTAAAGTTTAAAATTTATTTGAAGGAAATAGATGTTATATTGGATTCATTCACATGAGGTACTGTTTTCATAACCATGGTTTAAGTGAGTATAATTTACAAGGCAATTTGGTATAGGCCATGCAGTCTATCATGCAAACAAGTAATGGGGATAAAAAGTTATATGCTTATGTATCTTTATGTTAAACCATTGTCTTTCAGAACTAGTGTATTTCAAAAGAAGTACCTGCGTTTAAAGCTAGTGCTGGTGTATAGATGACCATCCCCATGTAAAAAAGCTGAAAAGAGAAGTTACATGTACAAAAAAGGTTGTTACCTTGGGTCTATTGACAAAAATAAGAAGATACATGGCTTATTGGGTGTAAATACAAGATAAATACGTCAGTGCCATATTATCTTTATTCAAACGTGAAATACAATTCATTTTTCATAAGTACCATTGGTCATGCAACTGCTTTGGAAAAGTAATTGATCAGTACATACTATGCTAACCGTCCTGTAAAATATGTACGTATGTGTTTCAATTTAGTCCCATTCACTGAAATTTCTTTCTTTTGCAAATTAAAACTGACGTAATTACAATGAAGTTTCATGATTAAATTATTACATACCGTTTGAAAGAAAAAGATAAGCATGTTCACCAGACGAACAGTCTTACTGAAGCGGAGTTCTAAGTACTGCATGAGATATAAAACAGTAATAATTATGAAAATTGTGCTATTACGAATCTTCATCATTCTGAAACGAAGCGTATTTGTGCACTTGAGTAGCCAATCTTTCAAATACCCCACTCCATACAAAATAATTATTAGCTAACTGCAATGGAATTTCTATCACTCTTTTTATTATGGCAACCAGGGGCGGCGGAGCGTCTTTCAAGGGGGGGGGGGGGACCAGCGAAAAAGAGCACTTTGGGGAAAAAGGGGGCACATACAAAAGCTGAACACAAGAAGGAAAATTTACCCTTATTTTCTATTTAACATACTATTTTACATATAAAAGGGGTCTTTATCAGATTTGAAGGGGGCACTTATCAGAAGGAGAATTCTACTCTTTTAAACCAAAAAGGGACTTAAAATGGCATTTATCATAATCAAACCGGACATTCATCAGAAATGAAAAGAAACACTTATCAGATTCGAAGGGGGCATTAAATCGTGAGGAGAGATGGCATTTACTAGAAAGAAAAAGTGGCACTTATCAGAAATCAAATGGGCATGTATCACATTTTTAAAAGGGTACTTGCCCGAAAGGAAAGGGGACACAATCAGTAAATTTAAAGGGCGCTAACTGTATATGGAGAGATTGGACAAACTAGAAAGGAAAAGGGGCACTCATCAGAAGTAAATTAGGACATGTATCATATTTCAAATGGGGCACTTATCAGAGGTGAAAGGGGCACTCTGCAGAAGAGGAATTGCACTATGAAAAACGAAAAGAGGTAGTCAAAGAGGGCAATAATTACATTTTTAAAAGGGACATTCATTTGAAGTGTAAAAGGCGCACATCTCAGAAGGAAACAGAGCGCCGTTAAAAGGGGAAAGGTGCACTAATCAGGCACAAAAAGGCGCACTTCTAGGTTTTAAGAAGGGTAATTTAATGTATTTGACACGGAAAAGGGCACTTATTAGAAGATGAAAGGGCACCTATTAAAGAAAATGAGCCCTTCTAAGATAAAAGGGGGCACTGAACAGGTCGAAAAGGGGCATTTTCTTGGGTAAAAAGGGGCACTTTTTGGGTGCTTCGAAAAGTAGGGGGCAGTGTGCCCCGGCCCCCCCCCCCCGGGACTAACGCAGGAATATGGCTCTGACCCCTATTCATAAGTTCTTCCAGCAGTCGTCGTTGATAGAGATTTCGACGACATTTTTTTGAAAACCCTGGCACACAATCATCCATAGCAGCAGAAGTACCATAAGGTATTATAGGGCAGGACACAACGCAAGTTTCTCTGGTATACTCTGAAATAAGTTTCAGGGTCTCATATGAAGTTACCAAGTTAAATATACTTTTTGTGTATCCTTATTTTGTTCATTCGACATAATGATCATGTAATTCTCATATACAATCATGGACAACAATACCTTAGTGGAAGCATAGATAATTACAAGTTTCGTCATAATTTCTAAGATCATATGATTATTTTGATGAATCTTGTTTTTGCTCTGACGTTCCAAACTATTTTCTACGTCGTTTAAAAATTTATTCCTCTTAAAATATTTGGGTGATATAAGTTACATAATCTTTCTTGGCAATAAAAGCTAAATGTATGTACCTCGTATATACTGGTCACTTCCAACTGAAAGAACATAGGAATAAACATTTGTGTAGCAATGAAGGTACCTATTCCATATCCAAGTACATTCCACATGAACATTGTGTTAAACATGTAGATCTCTGCCGGTAAACCTAGGACAGACAGGGCTGATATGTAGCTAACCATCATGGACAGTGCCACGGGTACGATATGCATCCGACGATTACCGAGCAAGTACTCGTCCGTCGTTCGTTGTCGGTCTCCGGAACATGCCGAGTAAATGCCGATAGCTGCCGAAATGAGCAGCATGATCGCGAAGAGGACGTAGTCCCAGGCGCCCAGTGATACGACGTCGGTCATAGTCGTTATTGATTTTAATTAGAGAGAGAGAAAGGAACGGATGACCAAAGTGGTGTAAGCCACTGGGAAGCTCATCAGCATTTAACACAAGACAGAATACGAAATGTTCTAGTTCAGTAATTTTCAAAGGATCTCGTCCGAAAGCAAACGGACATCCGTACCATGCAACCTCACAGCTTTTTATTAAACACGACGAAAATATGCTAAATGTGATAACAGATATATGGTTTGATGGTTTATTTTACCTGGCTGCTCAGAGAGCAAGTGTAAGCTTGCAAACAAGCAACCAGAAGACCTACGGCTTTAAGTCCAATCAATTGAACTTGGCAATAAGGATCAATGACTTGGTTTTGAATCCAGGGCCTCCCAGTTATGAAATCACTGCTCAGCTACCACTGAGCCATCGCTCCTCTATCTTCAATAGCATAAGGCTATCTCATTTTCAGGTCTTCTTTTGCGGTGGATATTGGCTGCCGGTGGGGACAATTAAGAGGGACATTTTTTTGTTTTGTTTTGTTTTGTTTTTCCAATTTCTAGAGGCACATGGCCCCATACCTATGGATACGCCATAGTTATGGATAGTGACATAATAGTAAACAAGTATATTGATACAGAAACAACTGAAAGCGGGGAAGTGGTGTGAATGTGAGGATGTGTGTGTGTGTGTTTTGCGAAGGGGGGGGGGGGGGGTCATAATATTTTCTCGTAACAGGCAAAACCACGCTTTATCACGTGATTAACTTTTGACCAATCCTACAGCAAAATGTTTAGTATGTGGAATATAATGCGAAATAGAACTTTACTCATTTCATGCTTGATTTCCGATAAGATCGGATGAAAAGGGAGGGCTAGCATATAGCACGGTGCAATGGCAATGTTTGAAAAAAAAAAAAAAAAAAAAAAAAAGAAGACGACTTCCAAACACATACTGTATATTCCCGCTAATGCCCGCTTACCAGCATCGTATCTCGTCTTTTGTCTCTTGTCGGTGACTTTATCTATTGCTAACGTTTTGTTTTTGTGTATATCTCTGTTTGGTCCCTAGTCAATCTAAATCTTTTGCAGTTTGGCTTGTTTTAAGAAGTGCTTTATTTGCATGACAAAATATGGCAGTATGGCAAAGAAAAATACTAACTAAATTCCAATATCATAATCGCACTAAAATATTTTGAAATTTGCAAGTTTTTTTTTTTTATTGACGCTGAAATGGACATTAATGATGCAAAAGTTTTAGGTTGCAAGAGTTTTAGTGTTTTTTCTTCTTTTTTTTTTCTTTCTGTCTTTCTTTCTTTATTTTTATTTTTTACAGTAAATTTAAGATAACTTAGATGTGAAGCATGACCTGAAAACCTGAAGATTGGAATGACACAAGAAACCACACATCAAATTAAAGATTAATTTACTATCTTACAAATTTAATAGGCATGCCGGCATAGTTATAAAGTAATTGAATTGATATAATAATTGAGTTGATATGTGACAAATACTCTGTACCAATGCTCAATAAAAATATCAATTTAAAATATACAAAAGCTGTGGAAATTATTTTAAGATATACTGTGGCAATATCAAATTATTTTAAGTATCATAACATTTTCCCCATATCAAAATTTTTGTGCATTCAGATGTGTTAATAACTATGTATTTATGCTGCATTACAGTTATGATTATCTAGTAGAAAATTGTAAAGATACATGATTGTTCCGTAAAGTATTGCTCATCTACATGTACATTAACCTTACTTCATATCATTCTTATTTATAAGATCTTAAGCTATATTTGATCTGATTACTTTCTTTCAATCAATCTCTTCATCAACAATGCCTCTTTAATGAAAAGGGGAGTACTTGATATATTTGAAATATTGAAAAAAAAATTGATGATGAAAAGGTGAAAAGGTCTATGAATCTTAGAAGTGCAAGATTTTTTTTGGTCTGCATTAAAAAGACAAACATATGCCCTACACTTAAATAACAACTATTCTAAATCATCTATGTCATGATTATACATGAATAATTGAAATGTGCATGTAATATGAATAATGCACTGAACGATCTAGACTTTTATTTGTACTTAGATAACACATGTGTGACGATCATTATCATTAGATTAGTTTTGTCATACCGAATTTCAATTCAGCAATAACTTACACTATTCAAGTTGTAAATAACCTATTTTCCATTACAGTTTCATATTTTAAAGACTCCAAATAAATGACATAAACTGTACAATTCAGTTTCATTATAAAAACATGATCAAGATTATATACATCTTTGTAGTATGAAAATATGATCTCCATTCACATTCCTTAAAAAACTTCTTACAATATTCTGCACACTGCAAATGAAAATGGCACACAATAAAAGTATACTGTATAGTTATCAGGTACTACCAGAGTGTATGCTTCTTTCAACTTGTCCTTCATATCATACTTCTTTCATGCAAAATGCATTTTAGAA
The DNA here is from genome assembly GCA_029962745.1 of Echinometra lucunter. NCBI lineage: Eukaryota > Metazoa > Echinodermata > Echinoidea > Camarodonta > Echinometridae > Echinometra > Echinometra lucunter. Next base: position 40,275,249 of record CM057152.1, read on the forward strand.
ACTATCATAACAAGAAATGAGATACACCATTAGACCCCAGTCACACCAAGAAGCAAGATCCCAGATCGATAACAGATCAAATGAAAGTTACATTATCTCAAATGACCCAGAACAGTTAAGTCTGGAATCAGTGAGGAATCAGTTTAGCTGTGTGACTGATTATTCAATGAAATGAAATCAATATACTTTTGACTACATTTCACTTACTTTTCAGCTAATATGTAACCATAATTACAAAAGAAAAATTGCATAATTTCCCTTAGAACTAATAAGAAGACAAGAAAAAAAAACAACAAATAACCCGTAAGATTACATGAGAGTACAGAGCTTCTCTTAAGGCCCTGTCCCATACTACTGTTTAATGATTCCGTCTGCCTCTGTCTAAATATTTATGTTAGACGGTGTCAGACGGAGGCAAATTAAAAAAAATTGTAGCCACGAACTAGCGCCGTCTGCCAACGTCTAGATACGTCTGTAAACCAGCTGAAGAATGAATTTAAAAAGTCCAATAAACGTACGCGTTCATTTCTCAGACGGCATTGTTAAACAGTAGTATGGGACAGGCCCTTTAAAGACCTGTTCACATATGATGTAATAAATTATAGCAGTTTATCCAAGTTTTTTTTTTTTTTTTCCAAGAGTAACATACCCCATTTTTTTGTATCTTATAAGGCACAGATCATTCAGTATGCATAAGACCTTTATTACGTACTGCTACTTTTTTTTCCTCACCACTAGCCATTTATTTACACATTAAAATAGCCAGCTACAGGGAAACACAACATAACAACTATAATATAAAAATCCTTTGGTCTCAATGGACTTGTTAAATGAAGTTTTCCTCTGTAAAAAACATAGCAAACCAAGTCATGTGTGAACAAGTCTGTATTTTTCTTTCTATTCAATCTGCTTTTAGGTAGCTTTGCAAAATGCAGTGGTGCGGAAAAGACGCATCTTGAACCCCAAAACGCATATTGTGTTTGCACATCTTTTCTTTCTGCCACTATGTTTTGATACCCTTGTAAAAAGGAACCAATGGTACCACAGTAATTTGATGAAATCACCATCAAATCATGGTTATTTCATGGTAGTTGCAAGGTACTTTCATGGTTTTTGATGGTGATTTCATCAAAATACCATGGGTACCACGGTACGTTTTTGCAAGGGTATTCGCCCTTACATCTCTTCCGTGATTGAGGCCAATAAGCCAGTTCACAGATACAATCTAAGCATGAGCAGATAAAGGTCATTTGGGACAAAAATCTAAAACCGACTGATATGAATACTTGATATGTGCTAATAATTGTGCATCCATGGTGCATTCCATGATACCAGGGTGGAAGTATTCTTCTCAATAGGGGATAAAAGCTATTCAGGAGGCACCTCTGTCACTTAGGGAGTGACTATTCTAAGTGCACAGAAAGGGACCTGTCTTATGTCTAAAATATCTGTGGATATTTGTTGAGGTCATTCAGGACATGAGCTAACCATGAATTGGCTTATTTTCTTGACACGTTAGCATCCATCGTTGTTCTAGTCCACAGTGCAGGAAGTATTATCCAGATTCAAACCACAAGTACCGTCACCACGGTAAACCAGATAGTATCCCTGAAAAAAAACAACAGATGCAGCAAGAGTAAAAACAAAAACTCAAAAAGGCAAGAGTATATTCTTTGCCTCCTGGTGGCAAAAAGCTGTAGTCCAATTAAATTCTTAACAAGCTGGCGCAAAATATGATGTCATGACTTTATCTGTGCAACTATTGGCAAAACTTTGTTTCATTTGAGCATTAATGCTTTAATACATGTGCATTACAAGTGGCATGGTTTAGTGCATCATATATGGACAATAAAAAAACCAAACAAACAAACATGGGGGTTTCCCTCTTCATATTTGATCAAGCCTTTAGTGAAATTATTCAGGCTGAGTTTCTGGAAAGAAAACAAAAAAATTGTTTTTTTCCTTGCTTTAATTTTTTTTTTTCATTTGAAAGATCTTCGATCACAAAACAAGAGTTGTATTTTATCTTTGCCTAAAAAATTATGTGCCTTTCCATGATTTTGAATGAAGTTATCCTATCTCAGATTGCACTTTATGGGCATATTTGGGGATGCAACTAAATTGTATACATTGACAAAGAACTATTTAGAAACTCACCTGTACACCCCAATCTTTCCCCCAGCTGTTCTTTACAATCCAATATGGTTCTCCATCTAAGAAAAAATAAATTTGTATTTTTTTATTAGCAAATATCATTGGTTATTCATTTTCCTTAGATCCCTTATCTTCAGGTTTTCCTTTAATGCTTTGTCCTTTCCTAATTTTCTTTCATTTTCATTCTTCATATTCTTATGAAGTAAAAAGGATTCAAAACTTTACTGCTTTTCTTCTCTTTCTCCTCTTCTTTCTCTTCTTATCTTTCATCCTGCTCTAATTCCTCCTTTTCCTCAGCAATACTCATTCTTGTCCTTCATCCTTCCCACTACTTCAAAATCCAAATTATTCTCCTTCTATTTCCTCTTTTCAGCCATGTCTCCTTTCTCCTTAACCTTTCTTTTCCCTTCCTATATCTCTTTTCTTCTTTTCTTGAATGCCAGATCAGTCAGCAATATTATATACATTAGTGAAAATGTCAAGTCCATTCATCCTTTCTTGCTTTCCAACCACCCTTTATCCCTTTCCAATCACCCCCCCCCTCCTTCCCTTGCCTTCCTTACCCTTTACCTTTCCCTCTCCCTTCCCTTCTCCTTCTTAACTTCATACCCTTCTAGCTCTCCTCCTCATCACCTCTCACTACTAACTTCCATATTTTACAACCTCTGCCACCCACTTTCACCTCCTACCAACACCCCCCTCCTCTAAATGCTGCCTCCTCCCTCTCCCCTCCCTCTTTAAACACATCCCCTCTTCAACTATGATACCCTGCTGAATTATTTTCTCAAGATCTATACCTTTGACACTATAGCCCACAATGAGGACACCATGATCCAAGGAGTCGGGACTGCAGAAGATCTTCCAAGGATGCGAGATTCCTCCTAAGTAGAATTGCATTGCCAAGGCATTGATACCGATGGAGATAGGTCCATGTGCTGCAAGCCAGCTTGCCATCTCTGAAATTGGACATTAGAAATTATGTTAGTGCATCCAGTTTACTATATAGTTCAAACAAGAATTAAAAAAATAAATAACCACATTATTACCTTCAAGGAATCTATTTGTGAAGTTTGTCAGTAACTCGGCATTGAGATCAACCAAATCAGTGCCACCAAGTTTATAAACATGTTTAACATACAAGATTGTTTAAAACAAATTTTCAGTCATTTTTTACTATTTTGATACAAACATTACTGCATGATATATTACTCATCATTCATTCAATCATCAATTCTATTAAAGAAAGATCTATCAAATAAATATTACATAAAATGTTTTCTGCAGAAATGAAAAGGTTAACCTATTTGTGGAGGTCATCTCAAATCTGATAATGCCTCTTTACATCTGAAGAAAATGAAAGAAAATAAAAACTGAGAGTGCATTCTCATACTTTTCCATTACTTTCATCGAAAACTGCAATATCTGCAATGTCTTTCTAACACTGTCTCACGCATTTCATTCTTGGAGATGTTCACATAACCACTGATGTCCACACAGAATTTTACATCTACAACACAATATCTGTCACATAGCCACTGATGTCCACACAGACTTCTACATCTGCAACACTATACCTGCCATGTCTTCACTTCTTGTCTTACCTGTTTCATTTTTGGAGATGTTCACAAAGCCACTGATCTTTACACAGACTTCTACATCTACAACACTATACCTGTCATGTCTTCACTCCATTGTCTTACCTGTTTCATTCTTGGAGATGTTCAAATAGCCACTGATTTTCACCTGGACTTCAGATACATTGAACTTGCATTTCTCGTTTGCACCACGGTATGGATACTTGCTTTCAGGCACAGCTCCTCCTGATCAAACCAGAACAGAGAGAAAAAAAAAATAGAAGGAAAATTTGAGTTAGTGTGAATTCCAGAAAGTATTATTCAGGAAATACATTTTGTAAATGCATTCACTACCGCATTAGTCATAGGCTAAATATAGGGACCCCCTGATTTCCACAGGGAGAGGGTTTACATCTAAATGTACACATGAAAACATAATCTTATGTATATGTATCTTAAGGCCATATCTCACCAACGGAGACGTCGCCGCGACGTCTCCATTTTTTCTTGCAAATAGTCTCCAGGACGTCTCCAGGACAAAAAATGGTTTGCGCTCTCACAAAGGCGCAACTTCTAGGAGACTAAACAGAGACGTCTCCAAGGCAGGTGTCAATCACTTTGTTTGGAATTCGTGGAGACATCTCCACGGTGTCTCTAAGTCATCTCCTCTGTCGCGGCGACCTCTCTGAGACGTCTCCTCTGTTGCGGTGAAGTCTCTGAGACATCTCCTATAGTTGCAGCAAAGTTTCCGTGAACTCGCAGAAACAAATAATCTCTGCAACTGATGGAGACATCTCCGAGACGTCTCAGAGACCTCGCAGAGACAGGAAAAAGTCTCCAAAAAATTGAACACGTTCGGATTTCTTGCGACTCCTCGGAGACTCCATAATTTTCAGGAGACGTCTCGGAGACGTCGTGGAGATATCTCTGTAACTAGCAAAATCTGGAGTCGCAAAGTAGTCACGAACTAGTTTCAAGCCCAGTGAGATACCTCCTTTACTGGCTGCATCAATTGCAAACTGGACCATTATTTGTCCTGAATTTGTGAATGTCACAAGAGTTTAAGTAATTTTTATGTTTCTTTACAGTTGAACTCCAAAGCTAGGCAGCTCACACTATAGACCTGTTCAGTTTGGGTGTTTTTTATATGCTAATGTTTAATTGGGGGGCTGCAAGCATGCCTAACAAAAGCACTAATATCTCAATGCACCTGACTCATTGCATAACCTGTTGAATCATCTTTTCTTCTTTTGTTGGAACCCCCCCAGTTATGGCTAACCTAAACTACAGTGTTCTGAAACCAAATTTGTCTATAATTATCCTGTTATTACTATATTCAAACTTTCTTCAGTAGGCCATACTTATTCACTTAATATACATCCGCTTGATAGAAGACTGAAAAGATTTTGGGTAGATATATCAAAATTGGACAAAGATCAGATATCAAATTATATTTCATACCAAGTTTGATGATAGCTTCATAAGCATCTCTCATCTCTCCTCCTTCACATCCACCATCCACCTTGTCACAATCAACCAGTTCTGTAAACAAACAAATATAAAGATAAGAATAAAAGACAGATTGTAAAGAAAACTAGAGAATAATGCCAGTAGAAATCCAGCTTGTGCATGAATATTTTATTGTAAGATCAATTTATTTTGCCTCTTTAGCAAAGAGGGAAAGAGGGAAAGTGGAGGGTGAGAAAGTAGTTGTAGATGAAACTGCTTTATATAATCACCAGGATGAGATAAAGCTCACATGTTGAGGGCTATAAATAAACCATGTCACATAATTAAGTCAATACAGTCAGAACTGCTGGATTGTAGCTGTATATTGAGACTGCCTGTCTGTAAAGACTGCAATTCTCCTTTCCCTAAAAATGGATTTTCTCTTGGAATATGTATGAAAATATAATAGAGATCATCTGCCAACAAAGAATGTTTTCCTTAAATTGTTTGAAAGATTAAATTAACAGAATTACTTTCATTTCATACTGATTTAAAGATCCACTAATGTTTTTGAAAATCTAACATGGCATGCCTAAATGACTACAGATTTGTAAATGGGGAGGGAACACTTTGACCAAGATGAGAATAACCAAAATTGTCTTTGGACAGACCATAGCTGTTTGTCAACATCCAAATGTAAGTCAGAATCATCATTATACTGTCACTGCATTATTGTTTTGCTTTCTTTTATTTTGTTATGTTACATTACATTTGATTTCTTGTTCTGTTTTGGGTTGTTTATGTGTTTTTTAAAATTTCATTTTGAAGGTGGGGCACACAACATCTGTACTTGTACTGACCTTGTTCTGACAATGATATCAATTCTCCTTTGTTGATCTGCCACTGTCCTTCAATGTTCCCAATGGCTGAGAAAGCCCAGCAAGATCCACACATACCTTGGTCCTTCACTGCAGTAACCGCACCATGTTTCCTCCAGTCATACTCCTGGGGTGCTGGACCCTGCGGAATGGCTGCCTGCTTCTTAATACCAGTCTTCTTGAAAGGGCCTGACAGTGTCTTATGGAACTCATCCTCTGTATTGCAGAAAGTAAGAAATCGAGGGATTAGTGCAACAAAGGGCTATCTGCATTTTTGGTCAAAATGAGATTTCAAAATCAAAATGATCCAGTAGAGACCAGGAACCCATTGGTAATAATGGTTTCTACTGCAAACTTTGCTGCAGCTGGGTATCACCCAAAATAGATAAGCCTATCTGCTTTAAACTGCAGTGTGTCAGTGCAAAAAATCTTCATTTCAAGATTTATCAAAATTTCCAAATATGCAGATAGCCCTTTGTTGCACTGAACCCTTGAAATTTATAAATCACTGCTGTAGCTTGACTTCCTTGGTAGGAATTCTGTGGCCCAAACATGGTCTGGTTTGGGTTTGCTGAGATAGCACAGGCCCAAATGAACAAAATTTACTGGGAATATGGCTATTTTAAGAAAATGGAAAATTCAAGGAATTCAAACCATGCAGGTCAATTTATCTAAAAAAGATCAGTGAGAGGAAGCATGACTTTATTTTTATTGTCTGCTCATCAATATGAACATGATGCCAGTCTTTTGGGTTCATCAAAGGTAACATCCTCTCAGATTCGACATCTATGAAACTTATTATCTATAGCCCATCAGGTTCTGTTTGTCCCTGCCGTTAATTCTTGGAAGAATTTTCTGCCTTTTTAGATGGCCATCTCTTCACATTTACGCCTCCGATTATCTTGGGAGATTCCAATATAAATGTGAAAAAAATTAATGTTTCCTACATCAGCATTTGATGATTTTCCAAGATCCCAAGGACCTGAGCAACATATCAGTGAGTCTATACATGGATACACTCTTGACATATTCATCCCAAGATAATAGTCCAATGAATGTAGGTTTTCAGATAGCAAAATCACAAGAGGTATACCCACAGACATATAATAAATTTACTAGATGAAAAGCAGCATGCGCGGATATCATTACACGAATGGCATTAGCCCCTGCCTCTTTCGGATCATTTGAAGGGGCTGATAAGCACCCATTATCGCCACGATATCGATACACTGTTGCATTATTCATATCTATTGTGTGTATCAATTTTATTGTGAGACTCTGATTTAATGCGCATGTGCTGCGCATTTGTTGCACATTTGTTGTGCATTTGTTGTGCATTTGTTGTGCATTTATTGTGCATTTATTGCGCATGTGGTTAGCTGATGGGCGTGATGTTTTAAAATGTGTAAAAACGCACGCTACTCCTTGGAATCATCTTACAAAATGAATTATTCATTTTTTATCATGAATATTGATGGTGCTTAGGTCAGCCTTCTAATGAATCTGGACAAAATGGCAGAGCTTTAGAGGCCTTGTTATACCTAATTATCATGTCACTGTCAGGAAGCTTCATCTCTAGCAAACCAGAGTCAGCCAGAATACAGTGTCTTAGAAAAACCTTGGAGACATTCTTTGTTTCATTATCAAATGCAATCATGATGAATTATGAATGACCCTACACACCTTAAAGGTACTGTAAATGCAGAAATATTTGTGGTACATTAATTTTCACAGATCTCACACTATTTTCAACAAGCAAGAATTCTAAAACTTGCAAAAATATCAGCATGATTTCATATGCATTAAAATATCAAATAAAATCTTGCACTTTTGTGAGTGATTAATTGTGCAGAGCGAATTCAAGAACCCGCGAATATGTTCTTGGGTCGCTCAGCGTGAAAAAATTAATCACGCGAAAATAACAGCATTTAAAGAACATGTATCACTGGAAAGCTCATCATTCTTCTAGGAGATATGGATATCACGTCTGTAAACATATGGTACAGCATACAGCCAGGAGTTTCCTAAAGCAAGTAGTTTATGTAAAAACTCAATAAGGCAATAATGCAAGACTGCTAAACAAGCAATGCCGGTGCAAATGACTTGAAGTAGTGTCCAGATATCAGCATTGAGAGCAATTAAATAATGATTAATATCAGGTATATAAGATAAGGAGAATTAAAGACCTGATTAGCTAACCTGTCATATCAGCAAACTTGGTGGCACCATACTTGGCTGTTCCTTGCTCAAACTGGTTCAACATGTTAGCTTTCAACATGTTGTACACAAAGACTGAGTAGCGGTATTCATACTCTGCAAAATACAGTGTGGACAAAGAAGAAAAAAAAAACAGGTTTAAGCTACTACAAATGTGCGAGTCAAAGCAGTTGAATTGTGCATGACTTTAGAATATAAGGGGGAAAACTGCTAAAACTTTCACGAATAACTGATCAATGTTTGATACAGAAAAAAGTAATTTTCATATGCAATAACAATTATGGATTCATTTCATCAGCTTGTGATCTGATCTAGATTTCATCAGCACATGTGCAATATTTTGGCTCCTTTAATAAATTTTAAGCTTACCATAAAATAAAAGGTCATATAACTGCACATGTAAGAGTAAATTTAAAAGATTTTCGTGTCATGTGTGTCACCATCACCATAATCCATTCAAGATAGTGTTTCACACTTTTCATATGTTGTTACCACTTTATACATAATGGCTTACCATCTGTGCCATCATTCTTTCTGTATCCTCTCTTGAATTTCATCAGAAACTTGTCAAATTCTGTCCGGTATTCATCCTGTATGAAATGAATGACATTGCTCATGAAATATTTGTCTTGTAACATATCGCAAAGCAAAACAAAACTAGCTCAAATCACTGTCCACATAGCAAAATGAACTAGATGAATCCTCGACAGTGCGCGGTCAAAATTTATGCCTCCGCCATTGCCAGGTCAGAAATATATGGCACATTCATGTTGATTTATTTTCATTTATACAATGACAGCTTTGACCTTGACCTTCAACCTTGTTACCACCAAGTCTAATGAGACCACTGCCCTTTCCATATACTTGCCAACTCTTCTCTACTGATTTACGCGGTAGACTACCGCTTTTCATGGAATTGAAGCACCTACCGACTTTGAATTCTCTTTTCAGTAGAAACTACTGATTTTGATCATTTAATGGACCAAAAGTTTATTTTCATGCCTTTTCATTGATTACTGGCTCCATCACCCAATATTTATCACACTTTGAAGGATTCTCTTGTTTTTATTTTCACATATATGAAGTCATCTAACTTCAAATCTCAAAAATTCATAACAAACTTTCCAAGCTATCTTAGTTTAAGTATAGAAGCAGTGTTTTATCCATCACCTTTCAAAAGCAAACATCTTATGTGCATCATGACGCCCATTATAAGATTCAAAATATCGAAATTTTCTTAAGGCAGAAGGGAGAAAAAATACCTTGGCATGTTTGGAAGCTTTGTTTTAAGTTTTCTTGGAAAATCAAGAATATTCATTAACAATTAATGCCTTTCAAGATTTCAAAGCTGAAAAGCACAAGGAGAGTCATCCAATTTCAAAATTTAACAAAGAATTTAACGTGCATGATAATGCCCATTATTTTGAAGATGGAAGAGAGAAATAAATGCATTTGGAAACTTTATTTTCATTTTTCTTAGAAAAGTGAGAATAGTCACAAGACCTTTCAAGATTTCGAAGCTGAAAAGCGAGAGAGGTGTCATTTTAATCACATTTCAGAAGCAAGAGTTTAATGTAAATCATGATGCCCACTATTAGCTTCAAAATATCAATATGGAGGAATAAATACCTTTGTAAACTTTGTTTTATTTTTTCTTGGAGAAGTGGGAAGAGCAAATTACATTACCTTTCATGATTTCAAAGCTGAAAAGGGAGATGAAAAAATGGTAACTTTTAGTTTCAGTGCGTCAGTAATCAATATCCGAAACTATTTATGGAATTGATATACAAAATCATTTTTTAAGGAAACAGTGCCAGAAAATAGTTGAATATTAGAAATAATGTCTTGCTCTGAAAGGCTGCTCCCCGGGAGATTTTTCAGAGGATTGTCCAGACACAAATTTGGAACAAAAGTGTTGAAAATAATGAGTTAAGGCAACAACAGATCAGGACAACAGATTGTGAAGACTTTCCTAAAGTGCTCTAAAATATGTTTGACTGTTTAAAAATATAAAATCTTCCGCTCGGTCGCTACGCTCTGTCGCATACAATGAAGAAGGTAATCAGATAATTCCAGGTATTATGATAGTATTGGATATTTATATACCGCACGTATTCACTAAACAAAGGTGCTCAAGGTGCTCTCAATATTCTACCCCGGCTCAGCTAGACTACCAATTTCAGTGCTCACAGCATTTTAGGAATTTCTTCCTGCCTGTACCCATCTTCACTTGGAAGGAGAGTGGCAAAATGTAGATTAATGTCTTAATTGCCAAATGACATAAGTGCATAGGGCCTAATTCTATTTCGTGCCTATAAGAGCTAGAGAATGCAAAGTTCTAATCCTGCTAATTGGAACTACACAACGAAATGTGGGGTCAAGGAAATATTCAAGGGGTTCCTCCTCCCTATGAAAAGAAAAAAAAAAAAGAGCACTACTGACCCGATTAAAACAAAACAGAGAAAAAATAAGTGGATGCTTAGATCAGACTGTGAAACAAGTGTATAGAAAGTGCTTTAAAATGCAAGGTTTTTCTCTCTTGGTGACCGTGTACCCTGAAAGAAAGTAATTTTCTAACAGCGTCACTAAAACGCTAAGTTTCCTTTATGAAAATACAAAATTCTCTCATGCACATGTCACCCCCTCCCCGTCGTGAAAAAAACCTCCCCTGATACCCATCCAGATCCTTGCCCCTGCACTGTACCGACAAAAAAAAAAAAAAAATCTACCTCTTTTTCATTCTTCAGTGTTGGCAAGTATGTTTCCATATCCATACATGAGCCAAGTTTGAAGTTGAACCATCACAGAGTTGTTGATTTATCACAAGAACAAGCAAGTTTCATGTATATAATTAATGACCTCTATGACCTTTGACCTTGAGACCCCAAAATTTAATCAGATAATTGTCCCTTCCATATGCATACATGAGCCAAGTTTGAAGTTGATCCGTCAAATAGTTATTGAGTTATTGCGAGAATGAACCATTTCTATGTACATAATGACCGCTATGACCTTTGACCTTTGACCTTGAGACCCCAAAATCTAATCAGATCATTGTCCCTCCCATATGCATACATGAGCCAAGTTTGAAGTTGATCCGTCAAACAGTTTTTAAGTTATCACGAGAACGAAAACAGGACGGACGGACGACCTGAAAACATAATGCCTCTGGCACCACCTAAGGTGGGCGGAGGCATAACAAACCTTAATCAGATGAGCAGCTCACATCAGGGTTACCAATATCTTTTTTTCTGGTCATTTTAAAGGTAAAATTTTCAAATTCAAACATTTAAAATTTTGATAGTTGGTGATCTCATAAAACTATAGATTTACAAGTTTTACTAATCTTATCTTTCTTCTTTTCTTTTTTTAGGGGGGGGGGAACATAGGAATACATGTAACTAGTTGAGTACAATACTGGGTAACATAAACATCTAAAGGGATGACAGGTACATACATGCAGCATATTTACCCCAAAGTGTCTTGAAATAAATATTGACAATTTTATAAACAATAACAATTAATAATAACTAATAATTCAGTCATTTATCATGTGCAGCATCCTTGAAAATCTTTGAAAATCTTTATTCAGATTGCAGATTTTCATTCTATCATTTGTTTTTGATTGAATATGTATTTTGTTTACAATGTATGAAAAATGTCTTGTCTGAATATCTGAATAAAGGCAAAAAAGCATTTAAAACAAAAACAAAAACAAATAAAACAAAAATCTTCACTTCAATGGGTAGTCGTGGCCCTACAATTTAAAGCCATATATATATTTTCTTTTAAGAGTATTGTTTTTTGTTACACCTAATGTAGATGTAGATACTCAATGCAAAATACCACTAAAGTATGGGTTACTAGTATCACAACTGTTCTAATTCTGAGAAAAAGGGCAGTATTTTATCTTATATTATTACATTAAAAGAGGGATAAGCCTCTTTTGTAGTTGTTTCTTACAGTGCTTTTCACAAACTTATACATACAGAAATGGTGTGTCTATTACTTATAAATTTCATCTCATAAGACATGTTTCTCCTTATGTTGATTTCAACCTTGATATCTCTCTCTCTCTCTCTCTCTTTCTGTCCTACTCCCTCCTTTCTTCTTCTCTCTCCTTTTTTGTTTTTGTCATCATTTTCACCTCTTTGCACCAATGTGTATATGTACACCCTAAATTTCTTAATCTAAGAGGACTGAAATTAGTTACAACTCCAAAATTACATGATGAAAATATAATCAATGAGATCAATTTCTAAATCCATTAGATTAAGATATTTAATTGAATAATGTAGTTGTTCCTGATTCATATCAAGAAATTTAGAGTGTACAATCCACCAAGAGCAAGAAATGATTCATATTTCTCTCATAACTCTTACCATCTTTCTCTGCATCATTTTCCCTTCACTAGTTTTCTATCAGAGTACCTAATTGTTTTTCATCTACAGCCTACAGCAAATTCTCCTCTACATCTGTAATCTTTCTAACATCTTTGTATCTTCTCAATGATTTATGTTGAATAATTTACCCAAATTATTTTGCAAATATCTTTAACATGTATGTCAATGAGACATATAAAGTAAAAACATACACAAAAAATGCTTAACAATTATGGAAGATACTTTATTAGATCTCAAATATAAAACTGGAACTCATACCTGACACTTGTCTATACAGTAAAGAGTTAATAAATATAGAACACAAAGAGAAAATGTATGTTTTGAATATCGATTCTGGCCATGCAACAGAATTCAAAGTTTTCACTCTCATACTTAACCAACTAAAAATACAAATGGAAAATACAAAAACAGAATTGGTAATGACCCTATGCTTGAACTTGTATTGCACTTCTATACCTTGAAGGATATTGCACAAAGGAATACAGGTATTAAAAACACATCATAAAATTCCTAATTTGTTTTAGTTTTGAAGTCATAAAAACTACATCACTATTAATTACAGAGAGGTTGTGTGACTCTCCCTTTGCAATTTCTCACTCTCAAACTCAGAAAGAAAATCTAAAAAGAAAATACAAAAACATCCTTTAAAAATATGGACTTATCAGCAAGAGCAAATTATAAGCTTGAGTGAAGGTGACGTCGTTGATACATCCTACGTCACTAGTAATTATTCCTGAAACTGGAACAGGAATATGATACTGAACCTATCCACAGGCTACTGAACATGCCGAGTTCACCAGCTCATCTCACAAATAACATGTGCTATGATTGTTCCAGGAAAATACTCATTTCCGGTTAATTGCTGATAAAAAGAAATGTAACATAATCTCACCAGAAAAGTGTCTCATTCAATACATTCATCAAAAAATAATTTTAGCTCATTTTGATCTTTAAATTGCTTTTCTTTTAAGGGGAAATCCAACCTTCATAGCAAGCATTTCTAATGGAAAGTAGAGAAATCAGAGATGTAGATTAGTAAAAACTTTAAACAAGTCCACAAATAAGAAAATTATGAACTTATAAAAGGTTCTAATCATTATAGTTTCATACTGGCCAAAGGAGGATTACATGTATTTTCCTGATGTTGAAAACATGAATGATATTGCCTCTAAACAGGTAACACAGCTTGACAATCATTCATTGCTATTTCATGTGTTAAGCATGATAAGGAAGTATTGTTACTACCAAAAGAATAATTAAATACGCCTCCTTCCCTCTTCTTTTGCTCCTTGGTCTTGACCAGAAAAAAAGGGGGTCATTTTCCTGATCTGGATAACATGACATTGCCTCTGGATAGGTGATACAGATTCAAAGCTTGATAATCATTCATTTCTCTGTCATGTGTCAATCATGAGGAAGAATGATCATTCCTACTACCACCTCTCCCTTCTTCTTTTCCATTCCCCTAATTTTCAGGCTTTTGCTGAATAAAAATTAGTTAAATGGATATAAAAAAGTGTCACAATAATCATTAAAAATTTGGCTTTCAGAGGCAGATGAAATAAATATATGTAGACTTCCCCTTAAAAAAAAGAAATCCTATGATAGAGTTGACAGAACTGAAGCAGTCATATATGTGCACTGTACAGCTTTATCATGCAGATAACCATGTCAGTAGGTAAAAATATGGACCAGACTTGGTTTCTAAATAACAGGCAGATAACAATGAGTTTCTTGATAAAAGCTGAATTTAATTAACAAAACAGAACAACTGAGCAGTAGCTATGTATATTGGGCACATATTTATCCCAAGGAATGCACCTACATGTACAGTGTACAAACTGTTCTCCTGGCCTTAGCCAAGCTACCCTTTGGTGCTGAAAACAAAAAGGACACTAACCATTTAAGAGAGTGGCAAATGAAGATTAAAGTCTTGATCTCTTTATGACTGTGCAGGGCCTTGCTGGGCATAGACAAATAAGTCTTGCCAAAAGATTTTAGTGCTGGGTCTACATTTTATTCAGCTCTAGTCCAGTGACATATCCTTAGCTCACAAAACAACTCGAAAATAAGGATAATTTAAGTAGGCAGTCTTTACAAGAATACATTGCTTTTAAAAGCAAAAGCATTCCATATGTTGCATACAGCATTTGGCATCTCTACAGTGATAAATTCCATTACTTCAACAGGTTGGTCATAGTGATAACAATTTAAAAGAAAAATGGCTCAACATCCGGAAGACTCAATTTTTCTTATCAAGCTACAAAGAGAGCCGACAAAATGGGTGATGATGCACACTGAAGGTTTGAAGGATGCAGCGTACGTGGGAGGAAACTATACAATATTGGAAGACTGGAAGACATTGAAAAGACGTCAAAGAGATGAGTTAGTAGACCATGACTGTCTTCATACTGGTCAGAAGACGGCTTCCTCCAACAGAGCAATTACGGCATCTGGAGATGACAGATTAATCAAAGGCATGATTGGCACGGAAGGACCACAGTCATTGCACAATTCATACCAGTAACAAGAAATTGAAGCTACTTCACTGCACAATGAGGTCTCTTTAAAACATATTTGGACTCATCTTGTTCTTTAATTCAATACTTCATCCGCAGATTTTATCTTCTTTTTTTAATGTACATGTATACACAAAATAAAAGTATTACTGGTAAAAAGCAAAATGGAAAAAACAAGGAACATGCAATTATGATAAGATAAGTATTCACATTCATCTTCAAACTGGGTAGATGAGATTTGAATGGGAGAATGAAAATTTTGCATTCTTTCCTACATGTCTTTTAATATCATTTTGTTGAAAAAGTAGAAAGGAAAGAAGAAAGCAGTCCAAGTCAAGTCATACATTGAACTTGAAGTTAATATGTGAGGAAATGATTCAGCCATATGCTTACCATTCATGCCTTTGATATTCAAGAGCTGAAACCTAGAGAAGACTAAGCTGTAGTATGTAGTATTCCATTTCATACCACACTTAACTTAACATGCTTCACTATGCAGATGAAACACAGAGAAAGATAATATAAACATACAGCACACAAGTGTTATCGCAAATTTGTAAAAATTCCAGTATGTAATATGGAATTCACTGACCTTTTATAGTGATTTCAAGCCTACATGTAGTTTAAGAAAATACAACACTATCTCCTAAAATGCATTTTAATGTAGCAAAATTAAAATGGAAATTTTGTAAATATAGAGTAGAAGCATCAACACACTTGCTGACTTCTAAAAGCGTTCTTGCTAGGGTAAATACATCAATTTTAACAAATGTAAATTTTAAGGCAAATATATTTTTCACTTATGTCTGGAAAAGCAGCTTCTTGATTAGCAGATATTTTTCCTTAAAGTTGGAAGGACAATGAATACTTGATAAATATCATGCTTTAAAAAAAGAGATTGTTCATTCTTGAAAATGAAGCCAGTGGGTGAGCTCTCTATTTCTGGAAAAGTCATTATATGTTGTATGACTCAATAAAATCATCTATCCATCAAACCATCAACAGCGCATGAAATTAATCACAGACTAAAAAACATGTTTCGCTATTTCAGAGTCTTGGTGTGTTTTGCCCCAGTGCACACATGCATGACCGACACTGGACAGTGAGCATGGTGGAGATACTTAATGAATGAACTCTATTAATATCATCTCATTCAAATTTAGGAAAATTTCCAAAAATAATAAAGATATATGTAACAAATAACAATAATGAAATTAACAATTTTTTTTTGGTGTGTGTGTTTGTGGGGGAGGAGGGGCTTTTTCTTTTTTTCTTTTCTTTTTTTTTTACTGAACTAAATCCATATTTTAATTCTACTACACTGAAAAGCCTCCAGCCAAAATATACAAATGGTCATGCATCATGAGGTCACCTACTTTTGCGTTACATGGTAATTCTACCTTCAGTAGTGTACTTCTAACTTTCAGAACTGATATCTCCTTAAGTATAAACCCTGTGATAGCAAAAGTATATACTTTCTAAAAGGAAATTACAAGAAGAATCTAAATGTGCACTAAAAATGGCACAAGATGCAAGACAAAAGAATTATGTAAACATGAATATGAAAATTGTAATAATTCTTATTATCTCATTGTTTTCAACATAACTTTTTCTGTAGCACTCCTAGGGCAGATCTAATGTTATTCTTACAGGAGGCAATCAGACCTTTTCAACAAGGTATAATTGTCTAGGGTTAATGATCATGTAATAACTATAAAAAAATCATTAAAATTTTTTGCCAAAAATATCAAACATTTTTATGAGCCACTGTAGATTAAATGTTCTATAATCTATTCAAGACAAGCATAAGATAGTACAGCTGAATGTAATAGCTTTAATTTGGAACCAGAAGTGAAGCCATATTGCAAGTTTTGACCAAAATATTGACATCTTCCCCAAACTATTGAAAAATGTAAGTTCTGTATTGACTTTGTACAGTCAGTGCCAATTTTGACCTAAAATTCCAAGTATTTCAGTTTTTAACACTACCACTGCTTAGCTAAACTCACTTTTCAATTATAAAACAGTAAAGAGGAGTATAGCTTTAATTTGGTACAACATTTGAAGTCATATGACAAGTTTTGACAAAAACATCAACATTTCTTTAAAAAATGCACTGAAATCTGATTTTTTCCCATTCATTTTGTACATGCTGCGCTGCTTCCGGCACCACCCCTGGCCTTCCAAATATAAAAGGCTGTAATTCAAGTTATATATTACCCTATAGCTGTGAAACTTTGCAGACTAATAGCATATTAATACAGCTTTAATATGATACCAAACTTATTACGGTAGCCTCAATGGTTCTGATAAAAATCAAGAAATACTTCAGTTTGAAAGCACAAACTGTAACAGCACCACCCTTTTGGTAGGCGAGTTCATGACACATGACCAAATAAATGAATTTCAAGTACATAACATTTTCCCCCTCATAAAGAAAGCATAAATACAATGTTCAGAAGTACATAAATAAATACAAGATCAATTTCCTTTTTTCCCTTCTTCTTACTGTATACATGTACTATATACCTTTAAATATAATGTTTCTTACTTTCTTTATTGACCACTATAATATTACAAAGTTTTTTCTTCCAAAGTACTGTACCTTGAATTTTACTGGATATATGTCAAAAACTATGTCATGAAAACAGGTAAAGGTATGCATAAAAACAGTGTTGAAGAATATAAGCAAATCAAGTTTAATGTCAAGCTAATCACTGTTTAATGACTTGGATCAATCTAAGAATGCTTACTGGTCTAGTAGATTCAGTAAAACTTGTTTTTTAGTCTGTGATTACTTCCATGTGCTTAACATAGGGAATAAAAATATTCTCAAGCTCTAATTCTTGTTAACCATACGTACAGTGTATTTATGTTCACCAAGCCAAGAAATAATCATATGTTCTCAGAATTATTATGACCAATATGATTCAAAGTTTAATGTTATCTCTCTTTGTAAGAAATTCTCATAACATTTAATGATACATAAACAATAACCTACATGTAGCTTTGGCCTTAATAATATGAACCATAATATGTCAAAGCCATTTTGTCCTTTTGTCATGTTTAGTGGTACATACAATTTCCATTGCTGACAGTGGCGGCGATTTGATGTAACGAGTGGGGGGGGGGGGGGAGGGGGACGGAAACACGGCCGCCAAAAATCTGTTTCGAGAAGTGAGAGGGTGATGATCATTATTATGCGAGCGAGCAAGCTAAAAATAACCGCAAAAAATAATGTGATTTTGCCATCAAAATGTATTCTAGGCCTATAAAATACTTAAGTGGTTGGCCTAAAATTGGTCACCCGACTCAAAATAGAAAAATAATATATTAAACTTTAAAAATCAAGGGGGGGAAGGACGATCCCCCCCCCAAAAAAAAAATTCTAGGCCTATAAAATACTTAAGTGGTTGGCCTAAAATTGGTCACCCGACTCAAAATAGAAAAATAATATATTAAGCTTTAAAAATCAAGGGGGGAAGGACGATCCCAAAAAAAAATTGAGGGGGGGGGGCATGTCCCCCACCCTGGGATCGCCATCTATGATTGCTAACATTTCATCATTCAAATTTCATACGACAGATTCTGTAAGATTCACTCTTCATTAAAAATCATCAATAGTGATTCATAAGAATCTTTATTTTTCTTTGAATAGTCCTGACTTTCAATAATTTGTTACTGCTTGATTTCAAATGTATGATACTGATATACCAAAAGCCTATTTGTTATTGTCTTATTTGTAGTCATTATCATCATTTGTTTTGTTCCTGTAATTATTTTCTTTAATACTCGTTCTGTGTTTTTGTATAGATTTGTGTCTCTAATACAGTAACCCTGCCTCTTGCCAGTAAAGGAGGATTGGAGGAAACTTCCTCCCCTTCCGACAAGACCGACAGAGGACTCGCATTTCTTATTGTAACATCTTTGATTTTCTTTCAAACAAACTAAAAATGATATAAATATACTGAGGTATATATATATCCCAGCATATATGTACCTTGGTGAAACATAGGCATAGTAGTCTACTCTTTCATGACTTTAAAATTAGCCCTGTGTAACCCTTTATTCCTTGATGGCTTCACGTGATATCACATGACTGATCATAACCATGCACCCGAGACAAACAAGTAAAGGCCAATTCGGTCTTCATCAAAGGGCTTTAACAAGGCCAAGTTCCTCCACTTTAATAAGCAAATTTATCTCAATACATGCCTGCAGTGATTTCAGGGAGTTTTATTCCTATGTACAACAAATTATGTACCATTACTGAGGACATTAGCATTCAACTTTTAAACCTGAAATGTATTACCAGTCTACATGCTCCATATTACTTTTGATAATTCACTGAAAGCCTTTTTAAAAATCAACAAATTTTTAACATTATCATGCAGAGCTAACATTCAATATTCATATTTTTTTCGAAATATACATACATGCAAAGCGACAAGATGATCACACCCCTGATCATGCAAAAAACACTGCAACCCATGACATCTTAAGTTTTCCTCACCAGAAGTCATCTTCCTCTCAAAACATTTACATCTCATAAACAGCACACAACACATAGCATGAACAATTCTTATAATACACTTTGTAGACCTTTAATCTGCAGTGATATTGGGTCATGCATGTATATTACAACTGATGATGAGAATCCTACCAACCAAATTATACATGTATGATGGTTCTTTTGTGTACAAACACACCCACGGTGTAAGCATAACAAACCAAAACTGAGTATTGGAGAGTGACAATGCATGCTATATACTTATCAATAGAAACTAAGTTCTGAAAGTGAGTAAGAGTAATAAAAACTGGGGAATTTTACACCTAAGTTGCTACAGTGAAATAAGTTTCAATCAAGCATTAATTTGCAATTTCATCTGTGTGTTGTTCAAGTGAAATCAATCTAGCAAAAGTAGCATTATCATATACAAATTACAATCTCTACAATAGGGACAATATGTTTTTACAGTCTGTTTACAGTCTACTACTTTATCTGTGGATGATCAAAAGCTGAGTAATATAAATATAAAAAGGAAGTGTTACAAGAGATTGTGTGCTCATGACAACATAAATTCACTTACTTTGAAATCAGATAGCTGGCAATCCTCATCAATACTGAACTCTTGTGCCTCAAGAGATAAATAACTTTCAGAATTCAACCTCGGCAGACTCCAAACTTTGACATTACACTGAATGAAAGCCTGAATTTCAAGAGATATAATTCAAACAATGAACAAATATTAGACATTTTAAAATCACACTATAGTATTAATATTTAAAAAAAAAAAGTAGTATAACAAATATATGTAAAGTGCCTATAAACTAAAATTGATACATGAGATTTTTCACTTTGGTTTTGATATGCATACATGGAAGTTCACCTCTATCTAGGGACATTCATACATGTACTTTAAACAAATAATTGCTAACTGGCTTTGTTTGTATATTGTTTCTTCAACTTAAAAAAAAAAATCAATAGCACCATGTAATACCTAAGGTTTGCTGAAATTGTTTTAAATACTCGCACCATAAAGGCATACATATTAGTTTGTTTTGTTGTTTTGTTTTGTTTCTAATTTGGAACACTATGTACAAACCTTTTGAAGTTCCTCTGGACATGAATAAAATGGTTGACTTTCTTTTGGAGCTTGTGACAATCCAGCAATGACTGTAAAATAGTACATCATGCCTCTGACAATCTGCAGAATGGAGGATATAAACACAAATGATACAGAAAAGGAACAAAATTAATAGATCGAACAGTATGCAGAATGGGACTTTGAGGGAAAATTTCATATTCAAAGAAAGTTTTAAATATCTTGTGCTGTCTACATGTAGATGATTCATACACACAGAAGTATGCACTTGTTTTTATTTTCAAAAAATATTTTTCCATACTTACCAAATATTTTCACAAATTAAAAAAAAATTGGTGGATATGAAAATAGTGTGAGTCAGCGACATTTTAAGACACCTTCAGATCTACTTAAGCAACAAAAATTTACAAACAGTTCAGAAAATTTGTTGTCTTATAAACTTCCCACATTACCTTTTTTGGCTTTTGTTTTTAATTTTAATTGGGAGTGAATTATCATATCATCAACATCATCTGGTATACAGGAGTGAGGTAGTCCTGTGAATCTCCCGGTCGTCTTCTGAAAAATTAGTTCATATGTACTGTAACATTCACGACTGTTAACGGTATGCAATATGCGTAGATATCAGGAAACATGAAATTGTTGCGCCAAAGTTTATCTAAGCCTTTCTTAAAGGTTTCCGTGCTGGAAACAGTGACAAGAGATTCTCTTTATAAATAGGAAACATATGAAACTAAATGTTTATGTTAATGGTAAAGTGATTTTCAAGAGGCTTACTCAGATTCTCAAGGGCCAACTACTATGGTATGCTATTGGGCAGACAAGAAAGGTATCAGATTCTATTGAGAGTACTTAGCTTCTATAACCCTCTTCCATGGAGAATCAAAGTGTATCAATTACCAAAAGACATTTTGTTCTATAAATTAAATGTTCCAGATCTATGTCATTAGGATAAAATCCCAAGTTTTCCATGATATGGAAAACGGAAAATTTCAGGAAGAACAAGGAATTCATGGAAACATGATTTTGTAGGCCAAAAACTATGAATTATGAAAAATACAGCCAAAAAACAAAGCAAAATGCAATAAAACAAAACTGTGTATCAGCGGAAAATCTCGATCATACCTGTTCGCACTTTGCAGTGTTTAGCATGTGTTTGTGAAGCTTCAGTTGTGTCTGCAGTGCATACATTATTAAGCCTAACAAAAGTTAGGGTAACTTACGACTAGGCCCTACTTAAGACTTTTTTAAAAAAAATAGATTTTTTTCTATTTACATGCTTTGTCATAATTATGTTTTAGCATGTCACCGAAGAACACAGAATTTGAAGTTTATAACAGAGAAGAACACATAATTTGCATTCTACTAGAAAACGGAAAACTGGGGACTTTACATTAGGAGGATCATAACTAAAGACATTAGTGCCTTGTGTCCTCTGGAAAAATAACTACAATTTACAAATTATAATTACCGTAATTAGACTTCTATATAAATGCAATCATTATGACATAGTCAAGAGCTCTGATAAATGAGTTAGACTGAACAACATACCTGACTCTTTACTTGTGTCACAACTGGTTTGGTTAATGAGCAGCCATAACTCCCTTCAAGAAGCTCTCTCATATTCTCAAATTTCTCCAGAGCACTGTCAACAACGTTCTGCGGAACAGTCTTCAATTCAGAGTCAATAAGGCCTCCTCCCATTCCCCTTTTCACCCCATTGTTAACAGCTAAAGCTATACCGACGAACATCACTAGAATGCAAAGAGTCTTGATCCCCATTTTGTTCAATGATTTCCAGTTCAGAGCTTGAATAAAAGTGTGGAATTGGTTGAGGAAGCAAGTTTACTGTGAGACTTCTGTCAGATGCTGATCGGTTTTGTTGTCATCCACTTATGACGTCACAGTCTAGGAAATACTTCGGCCTGTAAATATTTCGTATTAGTAACTCGGCCTTATAATTGCATTTGCTGGAGATCTCAAAGATTACCCTTTTAAAAATTCTGGTCAAGATTTGTAGACTGACGTAAGAATATAAAATTAATATTCATATCTATAATGTTTGATGAAACAATTATAAAAAATGTCTCAGCTGGCTTAATACACAATGAGGTTAGTAAAATAATTTCATTATTTATCTGGTTAGTGAATATATAGATAGACCTGTCTGTGAGCCCTCATTTTCCACTCAGTATGGGATAAAGGAGGAGGAGTGGCCACACATGTATTTACTCCCATTTCAATGCACAATAGAAGTTAAACTGAGGGTTTTCCAGTTTTAAATTTTACATAATATTCTATACACCATGGAGAGACTATTTAAAATGAAACAAGTAGAGACACAAAGTTGCACGTCTTGCAAGATCACGGTTGAAACTCCTGTACCGCACATCTTTTTTTTTTTTTTTTTTTTAATATATATATATATATAATTGTAAAGTTGCTGAAAACTTAAGACAAGCTTTTGTTGATAAAACTGGTCTAAAATTGTCTGTCTCGTATGAAGATTTAACTAGAAAAAGAATGATGTTTTGTTCCATAAAAGATTGGAAAGGACCACATAAGATCACACCACTTAGTTATCTTATTCAAGAGATACATTTATATTCAGAGATGCAAGAATTCATTAGTCACTATAACTGGTCTCATAGCATTTATTTGAAAAATCAGACACACGGAATTGGTTAAGTTGCCAAACAAAAGCAGAAGGAAAACATCCATTATAAAAGTCCCCTGTTGAGATTATCTTTAATCAAAACCACTATAAGATTGTATTTAGCTTTTTGCGTCAACGGTTTGCTTTTCTGGAATTTTTTGTGACAGCCACATTGATTCATGTTTGATTATTGTTTCTTTAATATTACACAATTATTTGATTCTTGTATGATTTTTTGTTCTTGTAATGTTACAACATATATGAAAATCAATAAAAATTTGGAAAAGAAAAAAAAAATCAGTATAGAAATCAGGCCAGTTTTGGGGAGCTATATAGCAGATATAGTTACTTTTAAAGGCGAGCAACAAAAAGGCTTATAAACATAAAAGGATTTAATGTTATGGAAAAATATTCGAGTAGATAAATTAAGTAGGATAAAATTGGCAACACGTACTGACTGAGATGCCTTAATACAAATAGCTAGCTGAGCTTTTTCCATTGCAGTTAAGCTGACTGAAGGTGCTGAAACGGTGAGAAACAGAGAAAGTTTAATTTCATACGGCTACAACCCTATATGGGTGTTACAGAAGTTTACTATGGATATACAAAATATTATATCATTTTCATACATTTGGGGGAAAATTTCTATTGATAAAAAATGGCTGACAAAGACAAGGATCTCCTTCAAAACTGTGGATAGAAACTGGGTGTTATGAAATAACTGGGAATGATGGTTTTAAAACATAAGCGTATCAGTAAATAATTATGATTCACAAACAAAACGTCATTTTAGCTGATATCTGAGAGTTTTATTTTTATAACATAGTATTCAAAACAATCATTGTTCTAGCTAGACTGAGAAAATTCTCAAAATATGAGATAAAACAAAGGGAAGTTCTTTAGCTATATCGCTGGTACAGTTCCTGACACCTGTTTTGAATTTTTATCCATTCATTTGAAAAAATGGTCGGAAAATACATCACACCTTGCACTGGTGTCTAGCTCACAAACAGAACTCTGCGAGTTGAAAACTTCTTCATCTAATCTAAATTATATCTATTTCAGTTGGGCTCACTGGGCAAAAAAAAAAAAAAAAAAAAAAAAAATAGACGCAAGTTTAAAAAGTCGAGATGTCAAGGTGAATTTCGAAGATCACATGACTTGCTATTTAGTCATGTGATTTCGACTGTCCGTGTTTACCACTGAAATACTAGTAGTAGAAAGACAGTGTGTTGACATGATGTAATTTACATCGTATAGCAGAGCTCACGTAGTGTGCATATGTACGTTCGTACCCTATATTGCGCATAGCCCTGAAATATCCAGCTGCAAGATCAAGAGCTAGCTAGGTAACGAGCTCGAAATCCGGCCGCGCCGCGGGCTGAGCGCTCTAGCAGGACAGGAGTCAAAGCAAAGATTATGGATGAACCTTGGCCCTTGCACTCATGATACTAGCTAGCTCGTTATTGAATGACAGTCATGACAGTAGGATTAGGAAGATCAGAGTTTCAGACATCGTAATAAACTTCGAATCCAGACCATAGCTCCTTGAATTGTGAGTCTACTCTAGGCCTTGTTTTTGCGGAATCAGAACCGAAGTTTTTGTTTGTTTGTTTCTGATTCCAGACAGTTCCTGTCATCTGGTGATTGTGAAATATCATTTCAACGTGCTAGCTTGCCACTGCATGTCTTGTCTTATAACAGCTATGGGTGAGGTAAGAGCTAGGGCAGTCATAAGTTGTAGACAAATATAATTTAACAGACATTTAACATACATTTTACAACCTTCCCCATACATAGATGATACACTGTATTGCATGAGCTGGCATAAGCACAGCTGATTTGGGCTGGAATCCCCGGACGGAATCTTGCCAAAATGGATTTCCCTGATTTTTAGCATCTAGGCCTAAACTAAAGTTACTGATTAGATTAAACAAATGCCCAAGAGTTTCATATATGTACCCCTGCTAAAATTGAAAAAAAAAAAAATAAGGATATGACTTGGAATGATATGTATAATCATAAATACTGAACATGGGAAAATGTTATAAACATCAAAATATTGGTTTATTTTGTCGGAATTAAAAGCTTATCTGTAACTGTGCATTTCATTAAGATACATGTAGACCCTACTTGAATGTGAACGAGTGAAGCGAGGAAGTGTTTCCAAGTTTTCCCCTTTTCTTTTTGGCAGTGTATACAGCCACACGCGTGTGTCTTTACCTTATGGCCACACGCGTGTGGTTGTATCCACAGCACCGACATGAGGATACAGTCACACTCAACTGAATTCCCACTTATACTCTGCGCCGCTACAGCTGTCGCTAGTGTGTATGTATGCACTGCATGCACAAGCGATGCGTAAATTCATGCGACAGTGTGTTGCCAAACCCCAAAACTTGGATCGTCACGAAGGTTTTATCTCTTGAAATTCACTGAAATACAAACAGTATTGTACTATATTGTCACCTGCTTGCTGACCAGGTGAGAATGAAGTGAAAATATTGTTTGTATAATAAGTGAAATCGAGAGATAAAACCCTCGTGACGATCCAAGTTTTGCAAGTCGCAACACATACCATCGCATGAATACACATCGCTTGTGCAGTGCAGTGCACACTAGCGATAGCTGTAGCGGCACAGACAAGTGGGGAATTCAGACAAGTGTGGCTGTATCCTCATATCGATGCTGTGGATACAACCACACGCGTGTGGCCGTAAGGTAAAGACACACGCGTGTGGCTGTATACACTGCCTTTCTTTTTTTCCCCCTTTCTTTTCTCTTTCTTTCCTCTCCTTCTTCTTCTTCCATTGGAGTACATCCCTCTTAAAGAGTATTGTCTCCTTTCTCTTCCTCTTTTCTCCTTCCCTTCTCTTCCCCTCTTTTTCCCCCTTTCCTTCCATCTTTTGCTGACAGCTGTGACACAGTGGCGCATTTGCAGATGTAAATTTTTAGTTGGGCTAGCAATGGCCCTGCTCTTTCCAAATTATTTTCCCGATCTCATGAGTCTTGACTGATCTATCAAGGACTAATTAATGATCTGTTGTGTGAATTCAGATGGTTCTGCTTAGTTTGGCATGCTAAATGTCCTTCCTACATATTTAATTTTGTTAGGTTTAATGGGTTAATGGGGACCCATTGTTTCACTTTCCATGTACTCCCAATTGCTTCCGTGTGCGTATCAGGGTTACTGGGTTAGATCATACCTACAAAGTTATTTCAAATAGCATTGCAAATTAATGTAAAAGGGAAAGTTACCTTACTCCAGTCCTTACTCTCCTCAGTCATTTTTTCTTCAAAGTCCAATCATTTTGAAATACTGATTTTAGACATCCCATTTTTTTATTCCTGGCTAAAAGCCTGCTAGATATTGAATGTTATTGTAATCTTTATTCTGTACAACTACAAGCATACTGAATAAATAGGTGCAGGCAGGAAGGTACAAGCAAATGGGGAGGAACACATTTTGGAGGAGAGAGCAAGTGATATACAATTCACAATTGATATTTTATCTGTTGTTTGTTTTATATTGCTTTGTGTAATTTTTTTAAAATTTCAATTTGAATTTTCAGTATAAGCACATTCAAAGTAAAGATGGTGAGGATTCACCTATCCTTGAGGATGGAGCTCTTCATGGAGGACGGTGGGGATCATTCTTACTTCTAGCAGTATTCTTTATAGCTGTCCTAGTGAGTCTCATCTTTCTGGTGCTATGGATCACAACTCATCCTCCTGCAGTGACTCCTGAACCTGTACCATGTCATGACCCTTGCACGTAAGTACCTGATCAAAGATCAACTTGTAGATCAGGGACCATATTCAATTCTGTGAGTGGAATCAGTCGGTATTTACTTACCATTTTATTTGGCCAAACTAATATTCAGATCACATTTAAGCCTTTTACTGTAGCAACCAACTTCAGGCAAAATGTATTGATAACCATTGTTATGTCATAGAATTTGTCCCAAATGACAAACATTGAAGCCAGGGGGGGGGGGAAGAGGGGGGCTGGTCAAAATTATTTCTGTACACAAATGAAACCAGAAAAAAATTAAGCAATTGCAAAATTATACATAAAAGATTGTAAGATTTAAATATGAAATGGCAGCATGATAACAAGTCATGTCTACTATTAGAAACAGATTGGACCTACCCTCCTCCCTCCCCACCCTTCTTGCTAAATTGTTCCTAAATTAATTCCAACCTATTCTTTATATCGCACTTGGAAAACTGTTCCAAAATTTAGCCCAACAATAAGGAAAACTATTTTTCATGAAATTAGAAAATAAACTAAAGAACTCTTTAAAATGTAGAATCACCATGTAACACAAAATTTGTGAATTTATGGTATATGACCCTACACTTTCATATTTAATCATGCTGACACTTCTTTCACCATCCAGTTTAAGTCGTGATAAATGAAAATATAAAATCTGAGAACATCAAAGTTGTGTTTTTAAATGGTGATAATTCACCATGAAGTTTAGAAAAGTTTACACCCTTTCTCTCTCTTTTCTTTCAATGGACATACATCAACATAACAGTGTTATAGTGGCAGAATCCATGCCTCTGAACCTAACCTTTCCCGATGGGTCCCCTAGATTTCAATCAACCTATGCCATCTGGAAAGAGTTACTTGCCTCTGCTAGAGAGACCATTGATATATCTTCCTATTATTGGACCCTTCGTGGTCAAGATGTATTTAATGATACTTCAGACTTTGAGGTGAGTTTTACAAACAGATGTTCAATATATTTTGAAGTTTGTCAAGAGAGTATCAACTGTGGAACTATGTATCTATTTTATTCACCTAATGTTCATAATGTGATTTGCATTTGGCTGTATCATTTAGTCGAAATGGTATATTCTTCGGTATTTTCACTTTTGTGGATTCTACAGAAATGGTTTAGTACCCAAGCTAAAACCTTCAAGATGCTGTGCAATGATTAGTCCATCTTTTGTGTTGTTGCATCAAAACAAAAGATAGATAAGTTATTAGTTAAATGATATATCCTTAATGACACTGCTGTTGCAGTGGAACCTTATACTGAAATGACTGGGACTAGAAAAACCATGAAATGCCAAGGAGTGGAGTGGCAAAATTGTCTTGCTATGCTGAAAGTTTATTTGTAACAGCCTGTTTACAAAAAGATTCAACTGAATATCTTTTATCCTGTAATCAATAAAATTGACATTTTGTAAACAAATTTTCAGCATTACTCCCAGTGTTAAAGATCATATGTTTGATCTGTAATGAAAATCACAAGTTAGAAAAAATTGGAACCAGCAGGATTCGAACCTGCCATCTACTGCTTACCGGGCAGCGACTTAACCACCAGGCTATTCTGGTTCCCGGCGAAGTCACAATGAACTGGAGTCAAATACCCAAGGTCCTCTTCTTTCTGACTCATTAATATGCAACGGTCCGCCATGGACAGTAAATAAAGAAGCTTAATGGGAGAAATTCATGATTTGTAAACAAATTGACATTCATCTACAATTTCAGGGTGAGGAAATTTTCAGGGAGTTGATGGCAGCTGGTACAACACGAAACATCAACGTCCGCATTGTGGAGAATAAACCATCTCACACTGTCAAAGACGTTGACAACCAAAGAACTGGCTGCAAAAGGTGCTGCTGAGGTCCGGGCCCTGGACTTCAATAAGCTCATGGGAGGAGGCATCCTGCATACTAAGTTCTGGGTTGTAGACAATAAACATCTTTATCTGGGAAGTGCCAACATGGACTACAGAGCTTTAACACAGGTAATGAGACCTATTCACAGATCAGAACAAGATACTCAGGATCGTGGTTAGGTTTGCATAGGAGTATAAGCACCAGTCGAGAAAATTTCTTTTTTAATTATGAAACTTTGCTTTAAAGAGCACTTCAAAACCGAGACACTACAATGCAGTGTTTATTTTGCAGTACTTTCGTTTACATGTTAATTTTCAAAATTTCTAAATGTAAGCCATTCTGAACAAAATTCTTGGAGAGGCACTTAAGTTTCCAATTTTCCAAAGCTATACCATTGGAAAAACATCAAAAGGAATTACCACTGGTTGTATTTGCCAAGGCTGTGGATGACAGGATGGTGCATTTGTTTGTGTAATAATAGTATTTCATTAATGAAATAATTTTTACGAATTATTAAGTACAGCCAATGGCAGACAAATTGAATATAATAACTAAATGGTATGTTAAGTTTATCTGCTCATAATTTAATATTTGATTGCTAATAAATGTTATTTGTTTGAGTAAGATATTGCATGAGATATTCATGTCATATTTACATGTACAGCACCTAAGGCATCACCAGTTTCTAGTTATACACTTTTAATTCATTGTCTTTTAATTTTCTTATCCTGACCTAGATGGAGTTGAAGGGGTGTGGGAAGGAAGACCTGTGGGTCATGGTAATTTAGTTCCCCTTTTCCAAACCCAGGCAGCCCCTTCTACTTCTTTATATTTCAGTAATTGCTGTATTTTTCATCTTGTTCTGTATTGTTCTTGTACTGAAATGTAAAATAAGATAATAATGATAATGATGATAATAATGATAATAATTATACATGTCTAGTCCTGCATGTTTATCTTTTGATATTTTTTAAGGTGAAAGAGATTGGTGTAGGGATCTTTAACTGCTCCTGCCTAGCCAAAGATCTTGACAAGCTCTTTGAAGTGTACTGGTATTTAGGCAACCATTCACTGTCCCACCCCATTGGCCTGAAGAATTCGCTACGGCCTACAATTTGGAAACCCCAATGCAACTCAAGCTTAATGGAACTAATGCAACAGCCTTTATTGGGTAAGTCATGAGCTCTGTTAGCTTAGCCAATTATTTGTAGATAATTTTTGTTAAGAAAATAAGCCAAATAATTTTTTTTTTGTCTTGGCTGCATAGCAAGAGAGAGACAGAGGATTTAATTTCAGTTACTTTTCTGACCTTGTGACCTTTGACCTACATACCCACAAATCTAACCAGACTGTCTTCCCCTGGTGATGCATATTATCACCAAGTTTTAATTTCATACCTAAAACTGTTCTTTAGGTACTGCATTAACCAGGCGAAAAGCTGATATTGCAGAATTGACCTCTATGATCTTTTAGCTACCTTCCCCAAAACCTAATCAGATTGTCTTCCTTGGGTGATTTTTACTAGTACCTGTATGAAGTTCATACCTCAGACTGTTCTCAAAATATCGTGTTAATAAGACAAACACCTGAAATTTCGGAATTGACCTCTGTGACCTTTGACCTTTGACTTACACACCCCACAATCAAATGAGATTGTTTTCCCATGGTGATGCATACTGGGACAAATTTTGGAGCCCATAACCTCAAATGTTTCTAGAGATATTGTTTAATGAAAAAGCAGGATGGGCGGATGAACAATGCAAAATCAGAATGTCTCTGGCACCACTTTCATTGGGAGAGGCACTAAAAACATGAATGAAAATGGTGTGAAACTGAGTAGAAATTTCATTATTGCTTAGTCTCTCCACTCACTTGCAAGATAATACATTTATAAATTACTGGTAATTACTGGCTTCAAATAAAATATTAAAGCATCCTCCCCCACCCCCCATTGTGGAACACCTGGCTACCCAGCTCACATTAAGTGACCTTTGATTTAGTGCAGAAAGTAGGGACCCATAGTAAAGGGGGCATCATCCCCCAATTTTAACTGAAAAGGAGTCCCCTATACCTCTACGTAGAACAAACTCCCATGAACAAAAAAAAAAAAAAAACAATTGGCTTTAGAGCTATGAAGTCAAAGAAGATTATGAGAATACACTTGTATACCAAAGGAAGAATAAAAATTATAACTGAGAAGCAGAGAGAGAGGAAAGCTATGAGGTATTGTTAAACATTATCCCCTGTAGATATCAGTTAATGTATCAAGGAAAGAGGAAGGAAGAATGCTATATCCTTTTACACACAAAGTGTGACAAGAATTGACAAGCATGTGACTACACAATGAAGGTCAGTTTTATTTGTCAGAGGGATAGATATCCATTGTTGTGCAGGAGTGTTGATTCCTCCGGATTATTGATGATTCTGTACTGCGCGGGTTTGAAGTGCATAGCAGTCCCGTTGCAGTTATGGTTTCAAACAAAAGTTTCTGTTCCTCATTTATATTTGGAGCACTGACTATATGCTTATGTGCTAGTTCATAAAGATAATTTTCAGTGTTGCAGGAAAGTGGTACAGAGATTTAAACTTTACCAACTTCTTTAATGGATATGAAAACTAGCAGACTAGTGGCATACGGGAGGGGGGATGGGACCACTCGTAGGGCTGTAAATTTAGCACCAAGTTCGGGTTTGGTTCGGTTCGGCAAAGTTCGGCACTTTTATTTCCGAACTTTGGTTCGGTTCGGGGTTCGGCAATACAGTATAAAAAAATATAAAAGGGTGAGCATCGATAACAAATGACCATCAGAATCCTCTCTACTTCTACTGCACTGAGAAGTCACTGTTTCTTATAAATATATTTTGTATGACGAAAAATAGTTACTGCATTTATTGCAAGATTATTTGTTATTTATTTTATTTTCTGAATGAAAGAGAAAGATAATTTTCATATACTGATTAATAGGAAACAAGAGAAAATTAAAAAAAAAACGAAATAAAGGAAAGGGACGAAAATATTAAAAGAAATTATCAATAAAGCAGTGTTTTTCTATTTTTCATTTTTTAAAAAGATATTTATTAGATATTTATTTAGTATTATGATCGATTTTGATTTTTAATCGATTACAACCATACTACGATCGATTACAGTCATGAGTATCTTTGGGCATATTTTGAAGCTTTTAACATCATTTGGGGGGAAAAAACTAGAATTCATGGTGCCAAATATTATGACATTTATCAGAATCAAAGGAAAAATGTGACACAAGCTGTATTTAGTGGTTTTCTATCTATTTAAGAAAAACTTTTAGAAGATGAATTAAAAGAAATCCCAACGATAAATGTAAGTATTAATTTTACAATAAAGTAAAGGTTATCTCCAATTTAGCATAATGAATTCAGGACAAGGTCTTCACCGAGGGCCGAATCATTGATCCTATGTTATAAATTGTCGAACTTCCGAACTTGACCTTTGAGTTCGGTTCGGCGGTTCGGTTCGGTTCGGTCCTGTTCGGAAGTGCCATGTTCAGCGAATTTCCGTTCGGTTCGGCGGTTCGGTAACAGCCCTAACCACTTGGCTGCAGCCCCCCCTTTGTCAGAGCCTTTTGTTTGTTAGCTAATTTTGCGGGTTAAATAGACAACTGAAAAAGCTGAGGACTTTTTTTTTGGCGTGTCAGCAGACTTTGGCCCTCCCTTTTGAAAAAACCTTGATCCGCCATTGCAGACCTTGTGTGAACTTGCAAACAACAATGTATGTTTACTATGTGAGTCACTATTGAGATGGCCTTAGGTGGTTGGTCTTAAATATAAAATATAGACCATGTGGTCACTAACCTTTACAGGGCCAGGAAGGAAACAATAGATTAGATCTAGGTCCATGTCATAACCCAACAACCTTGGGATTATCAGCCAGACCCTGATAAGGACCAAGGCTGTCTAATCACATGTCTCCCTACAACAAAAATTAAACTACACTAATGATCAGATGACAACAAAGAATATACTATATAACCCCCACAGCTATGATCATATCCTAACATACATTAGAGACACGAGAATGAAAGTCTAGACTACATGTGCATATTAATTACTGATAATACACACTTATCTCAGTATACGATTCCCATGAGTTTAGGGACTTAATTCACTTTCTTTTTATTAAGTAAGAACCAGTAATATATAGAGTTTTTATTGTATAGAAATTGGAAGAAATTTTACAGGAGTAGTCCTGAAGAATCTCTGTATAGCACCTGGTGCACAGGACACAAGTTTGACGACGCACCACCACTTACCACAACAACAACAACAACAAAATCACATGTCTAAAGCATGCGAGACATGGGATTGCTTTTCCTTTTCCACGAGTTTCTAAGAACTCCCCTTCCCCGAGTTAGTGCTGTCCACACAGAGTTAGCAATATTTTAATTTCGTATATGATATGTTTCCATAAAGAATTTTTTTCTGTCTTTAGATTAAAATCAAAATCATGTTCATGAAGGGTATAATCAACATACTTCATAACACTTGATACATCAGGATGAATAGAAAGGAAATGCAAAATTATATGAAACTTGTCTCACAAAATATTTGTAAGCCCAAACTGTTGTGAACTTTCTAAAGATCACCACACACTATACAATCCAACTGCAAGCAGACTTCGAACATATGGCATTTTGCATCACATTTGAAGGTTTAAACAAATAAAATAATCTTATTTGAGGTTCGGGATAAATATAGGAATATTAACATCAAAATTTGGGTTAACTGCAAGCCTTTCGGTTAGAGTAAAGGCAAAATCGGTTTCAAATTGTAGCTGATCGCAAAATTGCTATGACGTCACTACGATTTGGAATGGAATTCGGTATTATACCTACAAGGAGATTCGCAATAACCTAGAGTTTCAACTTAAGTATTTATACAACTATTTAGAACTTTGGATAATATGGTTTTCCATGTTTGAATGTTCATATCAAAAACTACAACAATTTTTTCCAAAAATGAATCGCAGACAGATCATGTAGTGTGCTGTTGGCTTAACACAATGAAAAGGATAAACAAATCCCCAGTGTTATAGAATATTAGATTATGCAGTTTCCAATTTACCTTCCAAACCATACAGAGTTCTCCACCTGCTTTCTGTCCATCTGGACGTACCTCAGACATAGATGGCCTCCTCAATGTGGTAGAGTCTGCCAGGAAATATGTCTACATATCTGTCATGGACTACATTCCAGAAAAAGAATTTGCACACCCCATGGAGTGAGTTTCAAGTGGACACAGTCTGGACTTACTTATCATTTCTGTTTCTCTAGCCCTGTTCATATTACCCGTTACCCCATTATTACCGATGCGCATTGGTAAGCGATTTCCCATGGACACCGCTCATATAATAGGGAAATTACGGTAATATTACCTTAATATTGGGGTATGCTCCCATTCACCTCCGTTCATATTAGCATCCACAGTATTACGGTATTCTGTTCTATTGGCAAGTCTTGCATTCCATCCTGGTTACCCAGCATACAATGCACATTCAGCTCAGGGTCAAACCCGCTGATGAGATGCTACACTCCACTGCACAAGTCATAAATGTTGTGCCTATTCTGCAGATGATGTTCATATAGACCAGATATCCGTAATATTACTAGGTCTTGAAGCGTAAACTAGGCATCAAATAGGCACAAAATACGAGTAAAATAGGAAGCAAAATACCGCAATATTTGATGGGA
Source organism: Echinometra lucunter (assembly GCA_029962745.1). Lineage (NCBI taxonomy): Eukaryota > Metazoa > Echinodermata > Echinoidea > Camarodonta > Echinometridae > Echinometra > Echinometra lucunter. The sequence continues at coordinate 40,310,070 of CM057152.1, forward strand.
ACTGTTCATATTACTGGCAGTCCGAAGCGTATCCGTAAAATTGGCGTAACATTTGGGCCTATCTTATGGATAGGTGGATAATATGAATGGGGCTCCAGCAATCTCAAGATTCTCAAACTCAAGATTACCTTTCAGATATAGAATATATGAGTGATGGAATAATCTTTGTAAGTTTGTGAAGAAATAAACATTCTCAGCCCTATCATGAAACAGAAAACCATCATTCATTTAATTTTGTCAAAATTATTGATGTCTTTTCTCCTCTTCCCTAGACTCTGCATGTAAGTGTGTCTGGGTAGACGAATAGGTGGTTTTGTAGACCTTGTTTTGTCCACATTTTCTAATTATTAAAAAGCCACATTCGTACATTAGTAAAATTAGAGCTCAAGTGAATAGCGTACTTGTCATATTTCCTGCAGATACTGGGATGTGATTGATGCCAAGCTGCGAGAGGTGGCTTTCAATCACCATGTCAATGTGCGTGTTATGGGTAGCATCTGGAACCATACCTCATCCGATATGATCATCTTCATGAAGTCACTGGCAGAGATGGGTACAACAGGAAGATTCAACATACAAGTGGTACATTCTGGTTACATTCTGAAGGATTGTTCACTTATGCATTGGAAAACCCCAAATTTGTGTGTGTGTGTAAAAAGGAATCTATGAATTGGCAAAGAAAATAAATAAAACACAGAGACAAGAGGCATATTTTTTTCTTCGTGATGGCAAAAAGGTGTGGACCAATTAGATTCTTAGAAAGTTCAATGATTTCGAAAGTCACAACCTGTTCTGTGCACCTTTTAGCAAAACTCATTTGTTTGGAGTTGATATGTTAATGCGCGTCTCATTATCATAAGTGGCACAGTTTACCATGTAATATGTGAACACAAAAACACTTGGGGGATTTGCTGCAGGGGTTTTTTACTTGTTATCTGAATGAGCCTAAATCCTGGTAATTTCTCTTTTAAAACCAGTCTCTAGTTAGCAAAAGGAGAATTGGCATTAAACTGATCAAGTATAGTCTCACATATTCTGTCTTGCATTAAAAAATATGTGTGTGATATTGTGTGATATTGCTTCCATGAATTCCGGCGAATTTTAGTGAAAATGTCTGAGAGGAACGCAATAAAATGGTCAAACTCAGCGGTAGGCTCTGATGCCTCCATGCCAATGAGCTTGGCGTAAAACACACACAGCTATTCGTTGTGTGTATGTTGGCAATTGGAATTCCCATTGTTTTACATGTGTGCGGGGACTGTGTGATGCTGCGTTGAGCCATTGACGATGTTTTCGGGGACTGAAACTAAAGTTTTGAGATTTTGAATGTAAAATACACCCACACAAATGAGTTTTTATTTAGTATCCTATACATCATACAGGTTTTATGATTCAGTCTTTCATCTCATTTGGCAATGAATTGAAATATTGAAAGATACTTTTCTGAGATTTATCAAAACTAGAGACCAGCTTTGGAATTCTAAATCTCACATGATTAGGAAGTGTTGATTCTCAGTAAAAAATTATAAGGTTATTCATCTGCAAGTCGAAGGTTGCTTTTGTCAACCGCTTAGGCTCGTTTGAAATTTTCCATCGTAGCAATAACTCATAGATTCAAAGTGTTGTCAGAAATTTTCTTTTTTTTTAGAATCAGTTGATGAAAATATGTAGATAGTAAAACAAGCTATCTGCCATTTCATTTTTCAAAAATCAAATACAAATATTCTTCTTTTTGGTTCAGTATCTGATAGTAGGAAGATGTCGTAACTTTGAATGTGGTAATCTTTCGTTTATTCAATGCACTAGAAATTACAGATATCTTTCTAATTTGATCTTTTGCTCTGTTTTGTTTCATTTTCATGATCTAGAAACTTTTCTGTGTACCAGCATACACACCTGCAGAGCACATCATGCCATATGCCAGAGTTAATCATAACAAGTACATGGTCACAGATAATGCTGCATATGTTGGTAAGTTAAAGCTCATGTACAGTTGTGGTAGCAAAAAAAATTGACACAAAAATGATTACATATAGCCTCACATTGTCTGTCTTACATATAAAGATACGTGTGTGAGATCATTTAATATTCCATCAGTGATTTCCAGTGAATTTTAGTGTAAATGTCTGAAAGGAAAGCAGTCGATTGGTTGCCCTCTGTCCTACGCTATGACCTCTGCTTGCTGACAGCTCCGGTAGTACGAAGAATGTTGTACAACATTCACAGTGCTTTGTTGTGCTTTTTGCACAATTATAGAAAGTCTCATTTGTTTTTCACAAGTTTGCAGGCACTGTGTGAGGCACGTGAATATGTTGACTTTTGATCGCCTGACCCAGTGACAAAAGTATTTTTCGCCTCTCATTTCCTTGATATTCAACTTCCGGAGGAAAAACTTCACAGCATCTTAATTTTGCTGTTACTTTGCTTCTGAGCAGCTAGAGGCAAAGAAATCTGACAAATAATTTTTGATGGCCTACCAAAACTGTACGTAACCATTCAACAACAGTACTGACTGTTGGGAAGGTGTTGTACATAAAGAGGTGATTCTACTGATAACCTAATCCTCTTTTCGATGATGAGATCCTGGGGATTAACAGTAGCAGAGTCCTTCTGTGGTCATTGAGGACAGGAAGTCAGCTATTCAGCTACTGTGAAGGGTGAAAACAATGACTATTTCATGACTAAACCATCATCACAAATCCAGACTGACTTTACAGCTTATCCACACCTCTTTTATTGCACAATAGCAAAGTATTGGCAACAAAACTAAATGAACGTAGACTGTATGTACAGCTTATCCATATCTCTTTCACTGCACAACAGTTTGCACAACAGTGCAACCAAACCATCGCAAAGGGACACAAAGAGACTCATAGACTGTATGTACATCCACATCTCTTTCATTGCACAATAGCAAAGCGCTCACAACAAAGCCATCACATATCAACGTAGACTGCACAGCTTTAAATAGCCACAAATCTGTTATTGCAAAGCAACAAGTCTTTCAATTTCAGTGCATGACAGCAAATCATTCACAATGCATTCACAAAGAAAAAAAAACACCCCAAAACAGTGGCTTAGATAAACTTTTTTTCTCCACAAAATCATATGCATTTTCACAAGTACTGTACCTATACCTGTTCTCCCTTTTTCATCATCTGCATCCTTTTGTATTTTTTCTTCCGTCTCATTATTCTTTTCTGCATTAGAATTCTTTCTTGTAGTACCATGTATTTCATATCAAGTGAAAACAGCTACCTTTGTATCTTTTAGAAAAGATAACTCCACTTATTATTGATAGTAATACAGTGAAACCTGTAAACAAAGACCACCCAAAGGAGACAAGAAAACAGTCTTTATGAGCAGGTGGAATTTATGGACAGGTTCCTTGAATACATGTTTCGATGGGAAAAAAAATATTCAAGGGAAACAAACCTGTAAACCTGTAAACAAAGACCACCCAAGGGAGACAAGAACACAGTCTTTATGAGCAGGTGGAATTTATGGACAGGTTCCTTGAATACATGTTTCGATGGGGAAAAAATATTCAAGGGAAACAAACATTGTGGTCTTCATAGACAGGTGGTCTTTCTATACATTACAGGTGGTCGCTAAAGCAGGTTTGACTGTATCATTGTTATTGTTCTTATCCTTTTTTCTTCAGGCACGTCCAACTGGTCAGGCACATATTTCACACTGACTGGTGGTGCTAGCTTAGTGGTCAATCAGACGTTAGCTCAGATAGAGACCAATGCTACAACTCTACAACAGCAACTTACACAACTCTTTGAGCGCGACTGGAACTCCATACATGCCCGACCTGTCCTGGATAGTGTGAAATGTACATGAAACAAGGGGGGATGGTGTTTTTTTTTTACTGCCACACATGAAATTGGCACAAGTTTACTCTGAAATATGTTGGGGGTGAGGGTGTTAGGTGCCTTCATATTCCATTTGCAAATTGAAAAGAAAGTATTTTATCCAAAGAGAACTTGTTAAATTTTCAAAATTGATTTATTTCATTAGTATTAGTGCCTTTTATTGTCTATCCTGACTTTTCCACTAGTGGCAACTAACAGTAGTGATGGTATTTTATTTTCGGTATAAACTCACAAAATTAGTTATCCTCTCTCCAAAAGTGTTTATCAAAATTCCATCATTCTGCAGAAAATCACTTCCTGGTATTATATATCAAACTTATTCAAACTTATTCTGTGGCAAGGGGGGGGGGGGGGATTCAGTATATGTGTTCAGTGGGTGTGTGCCACAGAGGGGGGGGGGGGCATTCAGTATATTGTGTGTGGTGCGTGGGTGCCACAGAGAGGACCCCCATTTTTACACTCAATTTCCATTCCAGTGTATACTCGTTTTTTCTTGATAAAAAGAAGAGAAAACCATTCCAAGGCACTGCATTTTTTTCATTCCTTCATTCCGGCTTTTCACCCCGTTCCAAAGAATGTCATTTTTGTTGAAAAGTTGAAAACAAGTTTCATTCCAGGTGTACTATTCAGGCTCGCATGACCCGCCTCACCCTCTGGCACAGCCACTGGGCTAGGGCTTGCATGTATATGCATGCTTAGGCCCACAGATGAGGCATATATTTCAATAATGACCTGTTCTGTGGCATATTTGCATTGAAATCCAGTTCCACTGACCCCCTTTTCAAACTGTTAGTAGTTCCAAAGACCATCCTTTCCATGATAAGCTAGTTCCAAGGCCCCCTTTTTTTATCTTGCCAGCGGCACATACCTACCACTTTCAGGGTCGAGTGGCCCCCCCCCCCCCCGCCTGTTCCAGTAATTGAATTTAATTGTGATAGCAGTAGTGTACAATATATTAAAGTAGAAGGATTTAATAGTACTAGCAATAGCAGTAGTAGAAGCAGCAGACCAACATGCAAATATGTTGTTATAAAATTTGATAATCTGTGCTGTAATAACCTGCCAAATTGATTGTACTATGCAAATGCAATATGACCTCCTATTATTCTTTTTATTTTACCCAGTAAGGGCTAGTTCACATGTGAAACTACAAACCCCTGCAGTAAGCTCTGGTTTTCTTTTTATTTTTTTCGCATACTGTGAATCATACATGAGGTGGCAAATAGAAAAAATGCCACGGTAAGAGGCATACTTTTTGCTTCCTGGTGGCATAAAGGTGTTGGCCAATCAAATTATTATATAGTTTACACATTGTATGACCTCACAAGTTTGTGTAACTCATTGCAAAATTCTCTTATTTGGAGTTGCCACGTTAATGCTTACCGGTATCTCATTATCTTAAGTGGTAAATCATGCCATACGTGAAGGGGTTTACTGCTGGATATTGGAACGAGCCATAAGATATTGTTTTTACTATTACTTGTATACCTATCTGGAATTGTTAAATATATTGCATTGTGGGATTGCAAATATAGATGTACATCCTTGACTGGTGACAATACCATAGAAAGGTTGCTCATATACTAGTACTAGTACAGGGATGGAGTCGAGGCCACATTTTGCCGGCCTTGGGCTTGGCCTAGGTCCAAGTCACATGTACAAAGTCTATGGGAGAAATTTTTATCCAGTGGCCTCGTGACTCGGAACTGCCGGCCTCGACTCCATCACTGACTAGTACCATAAATTGGACATCACATTGGACATCACATGTGGTGGAAGTTGCTTTATATGACCCAAGAGTATTTGTGAATTGAAGTGCCTACACAATGTAATCATCAATACACTGTAAATCTTAGAATAAGAAGAGGCAAATTTATTTAAGTAAAAAACAAATTTTATACTTGTTGTAAAGAGTTATAAAAAGAATACAAATGATATGTATGTACTGGTACACAGACTACTCATATTGAATAACATTTATATGCAAGATTTTAACTGCCTTATACATAATATTTTTCTGGTTTTGAGTGATATTCTTTTATCACAATGTAAATATTCAACAACATGGCTTTTTTATTGCAAACATGTTCTTTATGCTGTGTAATGTAGGCACCAAAATATTCAAATATATCCTGCCCTGAGAGGTTCTGGTTGGAAACTATGTTACGCGAAGTGACATAAATGCAACTATTTTCCTGAAGGGTGCAGCCCTGAATTATGGAAAATTGTCACATTCTAGTCACCGAGGGCATTAGTTTAACAAGACACTTAAACAGAGGCAGTATATATTTGGTTTATATCCATAATCTTTAGTAAATGCACAAAGAATACAGTAGATGTGTGTATCATTTAATTTAAACAACAGTGACTGCATCAGGCAATTAGAAGCACCTACCTGGTAATTAAATTAGCGAAATGATGACATCACACCGAGACAGTAGACGTATATGAAACATGACATCACAATACAGTATGCTCTTTTTACAGTGATGTAATTCGTTACTAATATCCATGAATAGTGTTACTATTCACAGATTGTGAAGTTGGATGTGACCCCAATGCCCAATAACACAATCAACTGCACAGAATACTGTAAATGCTATTATTTTTGTATATGATTAAATCATCGCGCTGAGCAACCCAAGAACATATTCGCAGGTTCTTAAATTTATTTCACAAGTACTTGCAAAAGTGCAAGATTTGACTTGATATTTTAATGCATATGAAATTGAGCTAATTCTTTCACGAGTTCTAGAATTTGTGCTTGCTGAAAATAGCACTAAATCCTCAACAATTAATGTGCCGCAAATATTTTGGCAGTTATTGTAGTTCTCATAGATGTAATATTACTTAGGTTAAAGTCAATCAGCCATATACTATGTAGTATTTTAGCATAGTGGTTACTCATTTAGCATACTCATGGGTATAGAGATTCAAATGTAGCAGAATTTCTTGCCAGATGATATTGATGGAAGGCTGAGGTTCGACAAATTCATAAAAATCCTTTACTTTTTCAATAGTTAAAAATTACTCCTTGAACATTTGTAGTGTTCATTTTCTTGAATTATGCCAATATGTATCACATGTAAGCAATATCAAAGCCTTATTTGGCAATATGCAATTGACCTTCTGTTAAATCTGTACTTATATAGAATGTATATATCTTTTCATGAAAATATGAAATAAGTAAAATCTGAATTTTTTACACATGTATTACATTTGGGTTCTTTCGCCATCGTATTTTTTTCCTTATTTTTACATGCATCCTTTGCTTGTATGCCATTTTAGACTGAAATGTGTAGGTTTTTGTAGCTCATCTAAGAGCTCTGGTAATGGAATTGCATTTTGAGAGGAGCTGGCTTAGAATAATCTCAATTATTGTGTATAAAAAGTCAGTGAAAAACAATGGAATTCTGTTATGCATGTGAATTGGAACTTCTTTGTTCATCTTTGTATAAATTTCACCTTTTCTTTTTTTTTTGTTGTTGCTTATTTCACTGGCAGACATTTAATTGCTATCTTGACATACCTACATTGTGAAAATGTAGAGTCCATGATTTTCTATTACCAGAAATCAGTTAAGGGAGGTACATGTACATGTAGGTAGTAACAAAATGCGGCATGAAAAGATGCATCTGGAACAAAAAGTAGTAATTTCACATTCTAATCAGTAATGTCAGTTATAGTAATATTATGCCTAATCATAGTAGACGTAGTTACCACTTCTCTGTTTTAATGTTGTTCTGTCTTTATTGAATTAGAATTACGATTTAAAAGAAAACAATTATATATTTTGCATTCCAGGAGGGCGTTTCATAAAGCTGTTCATAAAGTTAAGAATGACTTGAATATGGCAAGCCAAATGGAATTCTCATTCATTATAAATCACATCAGCCAAAGGGGAAATATGAAGATGTAGATGAACATTACTTTTGTTTTAAGAACATTTTTATTCCAAAATATATTTTTTGCCACAATTTAAAATTGAGATTATGGGAAATACAGTTACTCTTTGTTAAAACATCAGGAAAATCTTTGGGCATCCCATTTGGCACTTCATATTCAAGTTGTTCATAAAGTCATGCGGAACTTTACGGACAGCTTTATGGAACACCCCCTTTGTTTTTTTTTTTGTGTGTCACTAGTTACCTACAACATACCTTACAACAAATAAGAGTCAAAGGCAGACAAAACATTGGTCCTTGTTTAGTCATCTTTATTAATTATTTTTTTTATTTATAATATATATATTTATATATTTACAGTACGAATGTCTCTAATGATTTCTAAATCATCTTTATATTGTACACAGACATGGAAATAACATATATCTGAGAGAAAAGTGACAACAGAAATGACAGTAATCATAAGTTTCATCATTAGGATAATAAATAATTTTAAGAAATTCACTCTGATAATATCTAACTCAGTTACAGAGAAGCATAATCATCCCATAGTTGCTTGTAAAAACAAACTGATTGAAGCTAAAGCCAGACCCAAGGTAAATAAATGAAGCATAATTAAATATTCCTTTTTATACAAGTAGAAAATAGTTGCATCCATTAATTTTAATGAGAGTCAGTGATGTGAATTTTTGCTATTAATATAGAAATTTTATGTACAATCTTCTCTTAACACTCTTTGCAGTGCTAAAAGATCTTTCACGAATACAATCAGAATCTTTCTTGTAGATCTACATGTAGATGATGCTTAACAAAAATACTCTTCCCACTCCTAAATACACATAACATGTAGAGAAATTGAAAGCTTTAACTGTTTCATAGTCCATACTGTTTTATAACTTCAAAAATAACAAAAAAGAACATATTAATGGAGTAAAATGAAGATGTGGTTTTACAAGGAAAAATTTGTTTTATAAGATGCTCTAAATTGAAAATTTCGGCTAAAATGATAAAACTTAGCACATTAAATCGACACTCACAAAATACCTTTGCAGCCAAACACCATGCCTAAGTTTGTGTCCAGACAACATTTCAGTATTGAAAGTGTGACACAAAGTCATGAGTTGGCTATAATATGCTATTTAGTGAAACTAAAAGACTAAATTGTGCTTTATCAACAGTGTGCAGTGAAATATGCTTTGGCATAATTTGATTTCAGGTATACAATATTTGCAAATATCCATGCATTAAATTAGCCATCCCTTTATGTTTTCTGTAGAGAACAACATTTTCCTGGCTTTCACCAAGACCCTGATGCTTAACAGGTCTTCACCCGTCTTTTATCCAGCCTGCTGACTAATATTTAATTGTATTCTTTGACTTGTTTTGTTTTTGTGTCTTTTTTTCTCATGAAAGTGGTAAAGAAATTCAATTTATCAAAGAATACATGTACCACTATTTTCCAGTCATACGGAAGACGGTTCTTTATAATGTGTCTAAATTTGAAGCCATCATGTTGATGTGGACAACTTCTATTCTGTATTTTTGAAAAGTGATTGTCCCATCATGGCTTCAAAGACCTCTGCCCTCACTAAAACGAGACACCCACTGCCCCATATGGTAATTCAAAACAAATAATGATGACAAATCAGAAATAAACAAAAACAAGAAAAGAGCACAAAGAGCACAGCTGAAAGAAACATTTTGAATGCATACAGAAATTCCTGTACATTCATTTGCTTGCAGAATAGACAAATTTTGACATCACAAAACTATTATAACAGCAAAGCCAGTTTGGAAGATTTTGACAGCAGCAGGTCACAAATGACCGCACAATGCAACAATCTCTGCTTCCAGACAGCCACCAGTTATTTCTGAGTACAAGTACATTTTTGCTTTAATGAACATCTGCTTATTACTCACTTGTTATTCACCATTACACAGCCATTAATTCTTCTACTTAATCAATGAGGAGAATCACTATCATTAATCCATAGTCTTGAAATTTCCGAGTAAATTTTGTTTACAATCATCTCTTACTTAAGCCACTGTACCACTAACCCGGCTCTGTAAACACAGCAATGCAAAAGAACATACATAATGTGTTCTTGAAAAATAGAATATTAACATCTATGAAAGACAGATACATATAAAGCATCAAAACTAATGAAATCAGATGTACATGCAACTAATATTTCTGGACAGCAAATTGTATCGTAAAAATAATCTGATAGGGGGTGGGGGGAGGGCTGGCACAAAAGGATTTTTATCAGGGCATGCATCAAACCCCCTGCAATTTGTGTTAAATCTCTAATAAGCATAATTTATGCTTAAAGTATGTTATACCCTCCTTTTCACAAATATGGCTACCACCCTTTATGAGAAAGATGTACAGTATCATTCTGATATACATGTAACTACATGTGTAGTTTATACAGTTATACAGGCTTACAAGATTTGAAGCATGATTAGACATAGGTACTCAGAGAAGCAGATCGTCACAATTATCAGTTTGAAAAGAAATGACCCATTTCTAATTAAGATTAATTGCACTGCATGCATCATAGAATCTCTAGCTCGATTAAAATCCAAATTCTATTTTCTCTTTCCATGATTTATTCATAGAATTATTTGGTAAAGTAGATAGTCTGGATTCTTACAGTGTGTTTATAGAAAAATATTACCTTGATTATTAGGAGCAAGAGTATTTAATTATAGAAGCAAGCACCATGCATTTTTCGAGTTTGTCAGTAATGAGATTTGGATTTTTCTCTAATGTAAAAAGGAATACTAGCATACATATGTCAACCCATATTGCTACATGTGGACACATACCCACATCAATTTGAGTGATGCTGTTATATCCTACTTCAAACAATCCAATTTCATTTTTGTGTCTTACTTTAGTAGATGAATTAGGAAGTCTTTGTAAACAACATGGAAGTCTACCAGAGAGACTGTATAAAAACAATTCAACCAAAACAGAATGTACCAACAAGAAGTGCACATGTATGAGCTTTAACCCATTCATGACAGGTCCACATTTTGTGGTTTGGCCTAATATCTGTTGATGCAAAGCCCTAACAAGGCAAACGCCAAGCGTTGTCTCGCCTGCATATTGCAGTCATGAAGAGACTGCATGTCAAAACTATGCTATATGACTTCTGAGGCTGTCAGCAGTTTAGGGGGTGAATTGTGGTTCTGACAGTTTACATATGCAATAATGGTATAGGCCTACTTTATCCCTAGGAAATCAGATAACACTAAGAATAGAGAGTAGTGAGTTCACTGCTATTATACAGTAAACTGTAGAATGAACTCTGTTGAACTGAAGTAAAATGTTAGTGTTAAAAAGTATCAAATTATAAAGTTCATGTCATTACAGGAACAAAGTGGTGTAAAGCATAGCACAGTGCCAGTCATGGAAAGTTCATTGACCTTTAACCTTAATCAAATTCAATTCACATTCAAACTTGACCTGCACCTTCAAGAGATGGACCTCTGGTATGAATTTGGTGATTCCACGTCAAAGCTATAGAAAGTTATTAGGTGTACAACATAGCACAGTGCCAGTTATGAAAAGTTCATTGACCTTTGACCTTTGACCTTAATCAAATTCAACTCACATTCGAACTTGACCTGCACCTTCAAGAGATGGACCTCTCATATGAATTTGGCAATCCTACCTCGAAGGTATAGAAAGTTATTGTGTGTACAACATAGCACAGTGCCAGTCATGGAAAGTTCATTGACCTTTGACCTCTGACCTTATTCAAAATCAACTCATACTCAAACTTGACCTGTGCCTTCAAGAGATGTACCTCTGGTATAAATTTGGTGATCCCACCTCGAAGCTATAGAAAGTTATTGTGTGTACAACACAGCACAGTGCCAGTCATGGAAAGTTTATTGACCTTTGACCTTTGACCTTAATCAAATTCAACTCACATTCGAACTTGACCTGCACCTTCAAGAGATGGACCTCTTGTATGAATTTGGCAATCCTACCTCGAAGGTATAAAAAGTTATTGTGTGTACAATATAGCACAGTGCCAGTCATGGAAAGTTCATTGACCTTTGACCTTTGACCTTATTCAAATTCGACTCATATTCGAACTTGACCTGCGCCTTCAAGAGATGGACCTCTGGTATGAATTTGGTGATCCCACCTTAAAGCTATAGAAAGTTATTGGGTGTACAACACAATTGTTGACGACGACGCCGACGCCGCCGCCGGAAATAGTGATACCTATGTCTCGCTCCGCTACGCAGGCGAGACAAAAATCATACCAAATACATGAGCAGAAAGAGCAAAAAATTCTACACAAGCTGTGCCCATTTTGGTTGCGTCAATATTCGTTGTTTGATGCTGAAAATGTTTAAAAGGAAAATAAGCATTAAAATCCTTAAATTGGCAATGTGATAGAAGGTTTAAAATCACTGTTTTCCCCTGCAAATTGGCAACTTTTTGACTTCTCATAATTTTTATCAATTTATATTCATTTCAGATACATGACGTTTTATAAGAAAAATGTAGCAATAAAATAAAAATGTTGGTGTTGCCAATTTGAAGAATAAAAGCTGATCAAATTAGGCTTTAAATAATTCCTGTCACGAATGGGTTAACCTGGACTATTTGTCTTTGTCCTCACATCAACAAGATAAACTTCCATAAAGCTATAGGTGCAAATCAAAAGGATGATTTCATCATCTTTTGTTAGTTTTGGCAGTGGGTATATAAGGTTGTACTGAAATTTCCCCAAGCCTGTTCAATACCACAGCATTTCTTTTTATAGTATATAAATCTATATCTAGCTGTGCACAAATGAAAAGTGAAATCACCATTGCAGCAAGAAATATTAAAGAGAGATAGAGAGAGAGAGAGAGGAGGGGGGGGGGGGGTAGAAGAACAAAGATCAACTTTCTTATACTTCAAGCTTGAATTATAGAGCATATAAGATTAAAGAAGAAAAAAAAAAACCTGGTATGTGAAAATTAAGAGATGAAACATTAAGAAAATCCACATACAAAGTATATTCCTGTCCCCTGTTCATACTTGTAGCTCTTCAGAAAAAATTGTATCTGACATTATAAAGGGTAAGACAAGATTAAAGTCCGAAATTTGGAGGGATTCGTCATGATGCTGCAAGAATTACAGGAAACAGCATGGCAAAAATTGGTACAACTTCATTTCTCGTAGAGACAATTATAATACCAAAGTTACACATATGTATTATTCAAGTTACTGGTATATATGTCGCATCTTGCAACATTTCTGAACAGCAAGCAATACTTGACAAGAAATTATCTTTCCTCAGCAAGATGCAATTAATTTCATATTTATCATCACAAACTACAAAATAATAATGCATCTAAGAAGAAAGTACCTTATTGCACTAATTACAGTTCTTCCTACATACTATGAAGACATTTAGGATTGCAATAAAAGAGGACTAGATTGGTTGTTAGATACGCTGATGCTGAGACATTGTTATCTATGAGCACTGTGACCTTAAAATCTCTGGTATTGAATAGCATGTATAGAGGGTGTGCTACTGTCAGTATCACACAGTGCGACATTTATCACCATATGCCATCACATTTGTACCATGCACTATGTAGTGTGGATACATGCTGCTTCTGTAATCAACACTGAAGTCCAACTCACACTAAGTGATCTTACTGTGATAAAATCATGGAAGAAAAAAATGTGCAACTGATATGAACATAGAAAATACATGCATGAAATCTTCATGGCCGAGGTTTTCAATACCAGTAGTCGGGTAAATACAGGTAGTAAGCCAGCAATCACCAATCACGTAGGAAGGCTAAATCGGCTTGGAATCGCAGTGATAGCACATCAGTCCAGCAATCTTCAAGCTCCAGTTACTTTGTAAAACACTGAAATACACTAAGAACATACTAAAAGCAATACATGTAACAATGCTACATACAGAATCAACTTTGTCTTTGACACCGACATGATCCAAGTCTAGAGATAGAGAAGACACACACATACACAATGAATTTGTACTCGTGATACAGAAGCATTTCAGTATGAACTGCAAGCTTGATTTGTATTTGATACCATATGGACTACTAGGGTAAAAAAAAAGAAAGAAACAGGGAAATCTTTCATTTTTGTGCTGTATATCTGCCATAATGCTTAAAAGGTAGAGTATGAAAAGCAAATTATGAATTTTCAGTTAATCTTTAATCCCATAATGAACCAAATGTAACTTGTTTTATGCTGTATCTGGGGAATATATATATGAGCTGGAGATAAAACTAGCTGTACTGCAGATTTGTTTGTCACATGACATAAACATGGGACACAGATATGACATCTTGATTCAAAAGCATTTGAATGCATTTTGTTGGTGTAGTACTTTATGGAAAAGAACCTTTTATGATATTAATTACTAAAAAAATGAGTATTATACAATGACTTTTTAAAAAAGTTGTTTTCTCTTTCTAGTCCAGTACAGGGTGGCCCATAAAAAATGCAACATTTGAGATTTTGTAATTTCAATGATATCACTGACACTATATCATTTTTTTTTTCATTGGGTGTAAAATTCTTTTCCACGTACAATAAGATCTAGATAATTCATATTGGAAAGATGTTTTGATTCTACATTTGTTTTGTAAGGTAGTGATATTTTCAAAATTTGTTTCTTTTACAACTGTAGTCATGCTTGAAGCAGTGTCCCATACAGTCAGTTTTGTTGACAAACACAACACTGCTCTTGCTTTGAAAAAAAAGACAATAAAAAGGAAACTGAAATAGTATAGAATGCTGTAATAAGCAAATATGTCACTGCTTCAAGTATGGCTACAATTGCAGAAGTGTTGAATTTTGATAGCTCTAAAATAAAAAATCGTTTAATACCTGATTCCTACCAATACATTGTATAATAAAACTTAATAATTTGATGTCAATGATGTCCTTGAAATTTCAGATCTAAGTGTTGTATTCTTTCTGGACCACCCTGTATATTCCAAAGAGGTTTGATGTAATGATCTTTTACAGTAAGTCGAATTGCACTTTACAAAGTTTATAATATTACGAACAGAAGTATGGGTGTAATTTAAAAAAAGTTACAGTTGTAAGTTATCCACAATATTATTAATCATCATAATACAAGTAGGTGGGACATTTTATAACTTCAAAACTTGCAAGTATTTATTTATTTGAATTTCTTAATAGTCCATATCTAATGGCCAACTGTTGCAATTAAATAGTACATGACAGGCTGGTACATGATATAAGTTCTTCAAGTTTGTGCTGTTTTATACAATGAAGGACAAAGATTCTTTCAGAAAAGTTATTTAGTGGAGAAAGATTACAGATTATCTCATGATCTTTACATATTGTCTTACTTTCGATTCTACATACATGTCTGTATGCATGTATGTAGAAGGAAGGCTCCGCACCTTCTACACTGTGCATCCCTCATATTACAATGTAAGAGAACAACAAATACTGCAGCAGTGGACACAGGCCTTACAATTGGAAGTAGCAAAGCTTTGATCAATGATTTGAATGCCACCGCTCTCTCATACCACCGTTCCTCCCATTGTTACTTGCTGTGTCATTCCCTGCAGAAGTTTACAAAAAGACAAGAAAGGAAAAAAATGAGAGAAAAAAAAAATGTTAAAGCTAGTGAGTGCATGTGTTTTAATAATGGTTAACACTTTTTTAATTACCAAATCTGTTCAAGTTAAAACACACCCAGGCCTGTACCACACACATTTTGTTAAAAAAACTTTTCAATTTCTGAGAATTTTAAAATGAAAGCAATCCCATCCAGGATAAAAGGATATAGTTGGGTACTTTAGACAAAGTTGGAATTACCGAGTATGAAACTGATTTTTTTTTTTTCACTTCAACCCATTAATAGTGCTCATACAAGTTTTACAGGGCCTCTCTATTCTATACTATTTATAGAATTTCAGGAGCAATGATACTGTAGGCCTCTTTTTTTGTTGTTTTTAGAACGTGAGTGCTCATAGATCGTTTATGGAAGATCGATACTTAAAAAATCATACTGTTAAAAGAGCAGGAAATCTCACCTTAATGTTAACCCATTCATGACCGAGGTCCACATTTTGTGGTTTGGCCTAATATCTTTTGATGCAAAGCCCTAAAAATCATACCAAATACATGAGCAGAAAGAGCAAAAAATTCTACACAAACTGTGCCCATTTTGGTTGCGTCAATATTCGTTGTATGATGCTGAAAATTTTTTAAAGGAAAATAAGCATTAAAATCCTTAAATTGGCAATGTGATAGAAGGTTTAAAATCACCGTTTTCCCCTGCAAATTGGCAA
Organism: Echinometra lucunter; assembly: GCA_029962745.1. Lineage (NCBI taxonomy): Eukaryota > Metazoa > Echinodermata > Echinoidea > Camarodonta > Echinometridae > Echinometra > Echinometra lucunter. The sequence goes on from CM057152.1 coordinate 40,326,187, forward strand.
CTTTTTGACTTCTCATCATAATTTCTGTCAATTCATATTCATTTCAGATACATGTTTTATAAGGAAAATGTAGCAATGAAATAAAAAAGTTGGTGTTGCCAATTTGAAGAATAAAAGCTGATCAAATTAGGTTTTAAATAATTCCTGTCATGAACGGGTTAATAGCAAAATTTTACATACAGACACACCACAACGCTAAAGTGTTAATCCTACAGTGTCTTACAGTGTAAGTACAACAATAAATTTGTTCATTCTATTTTGCTTGTAAGGTGAAAAAAGGATGGGACATGTGTGATCATGCAGGAATCAATGGGACATTAAACTTGCCCTTTGGGGTGTTAGTATAGTACCTCCACACCCCCACTAATCTAAAAGCATGCATGACTGAGTGAAATCAGTAAATACATGTCAGTCTTTATACCTAAATCATATCTTGTGCAAACAGGGTAAAATAGGTCAATTACCAATTAACTATCAAACTATATAATGATGGAGTGATACCATTGTATACAGGTATATCATATTAACCTGCTTATAGGTCTATTACTGAATCAAATAACTGCCTCACTATGTACTTGTAGACATACATGTACATGTAAATGTACATGTACATACCATAATTCAAATACATTTACCGGTATAACTCTTCCTTCAAGTGACAGCATTTAAATTGCAGTTTATGTCAAGTGCCATTAAAATCATCTATTATTGGAATGCATGACAATTGAGAATGGACATCATATCAACAAGAGACTGCATCAGCACAAGACACAAACTCACTAATACATGTACAAGTATCTATTGGATACAATTAGATTTGGTACACACTTATATCCAATAGATGTCCCATCTTTCCAGTTATCAAGGACTTTGCAATATGTATTCACCAGGTTTCAAACTCATTGACAATGTTATTATTTTTGTATAATATTAGCTCTGAGAATAAATTTCAGTACCAAATTCACCGAAGCAAATATTTGTATAAATGTACACTGTACCAGTACATGAACAGAAACAAACAAACAAACAAACAAACAAACAAACAAACAAACAAACAAAATGTTCTACAAGAAACAAATGTTTTGAAACAAAAATGCATTTGGAGCATAATTTGAAATTTCATGTAGGCCAACATGTGCATCTGCATGTACATGTAGAGACAGAACACTATGTACATGTACACAACACCCTGTAACTGAAAGAGATAAGGTCAAAATATAAATGACATGAAGAAAGAAGAACAGAGAGAAAATCTGGGCTAGTGATAGGGATAAAGAGGGAAGAAACTTGATACATGTTTCACTCTATTTTAACCCAGTGACTACCAAGTTGTCAAATTCCTATAGATTTACACCTAATACAGGGACCACCCGGTTCCTGTAGGCTTACTGTAGGTTAACTGTAAACGTGAAATATTCGCAGTGTGTGGAAACCTTCGGACATTCGCCATGAAACTTGCACGAAAATAAAACCGTGCAAAATGTTTTGTTTATTTTGCAGTTTGCACGTGAATACAGTTCCTAACTGTCTGTGAGAATTAAAAATGTGTGATTGTGTTCATCTCGGCTGATCGAGAATAACTAAGTATGCAAAAATTTCCACTTTCATAGTAATAATATACAGCTCCAAAATGAACACTGTACTAACGATGAAAATGGCTGCTGAACATTTGATTTCTAATGATGGTTAACTAAACCAGGTGATACATGCATATTGTACATCTACTAACAAATGTACATATAGCTGTCTGGGTCTTTTTTCTTTCTTTTTTTAAATGCCTGTTGGAGATATTTGAGAAAAATGCCCCACTGAAAAGCTGGCAGTGCCCCTATGTACCAATGAAAAAGGGTCACTTTCCAGGAAGAGTTCCAAGGACAGAGTATAGAAGTTACACCTCTTTAGTAAATATCACCTTTGGTTATAAACCTGTAAACAATCACACCCATACATGTACATTACCATTCACATGCACAGTAATATGTGAAAACGTCTAAACAAAAAACAAAAAATATGCTATAACCCCCCCCCCCCCCCCCCCCCCCGGAAAAAAAAAACTTGACCAAATGAATGCAAGTTTTCATATCATTTCATTTGGAAGAAAAGTTCTTCAAAAATTCTTGCAGGTCACAATTTCAATAGCTTGATTTCAATTCAGCATGGATATAAGTTCTTCCATTTAGTTTGTACAAGGAGTATGTATTAATTGTATGTCTACCAGGCTCTTGTCAGCTTCTCATAACAGGATTAATCAACATTAATTTCATTACTGGCAAGCAGAGAGAAATACCTGCTTTTAAGTGTGACAGTAAGCAAGACTACTAGATGCAAATTCCAGAAGCACAATATAATCCTTCATAGAACTTCACAATGGATACTGAAGCTAATAGCTTCTGTATGCATGATAGTGTAAATTTGTACTTTGAACCAGAATTTAATACAATCATTGGTTGAAGCAAACACTGCTGTTCAGAGTTCAGAGTTCAGAGTCTTGAATTTTAATGACTGAGCAGACAGTATAAATATCCTGGGTATGCATATATTATGTATGACTGGTGTAATGCAACAGAAATTCAGATATTATGTGCTTTCACTTTATACATGAAGGGAAAATGTCTTTACAATGTAATGCTACAAATATCATTTTGTCATCTGATAAAAAAAAAACCCTGCTGCATACATGTACACATACATGTACATAATTTAAGCAAACATGTGTTTGCATACATGTACCTGCATGTAAATAGATGCAAAGCAATTTGGAAAAATTTGAACTGTTGTACATGTGGATGCAATAAGATTAAGGAGATAAACATACATGTACAGTATTTCAGGAAAATGAAAAGGAAAAAAATTGCTGTGATATTAACCCATTCGTGACAGAGGTCCACATTTTGTGGTTTGGCCTAATATCTTTTGATGCAAAGCCCTAAAAATCATACCAAATACATGAGCAGAAAGAGCAAAAAATTCTACACAAACTGTGCCCATTTTGGTTGTGTCAATATTCATTGTTTGATGCTGAAATTTTTTAAAAGGAAAATAAGCATTAAAATCCTTAAATTGGCAATGTGATAGAAGGTTTAAAATCACCGTTTTCCCCTGCAAATTGGCAACTTATGACTTCTCATCATAATTTCTGTCAATTTATATTCATTTCAGATACATGACGTTTTATAAGAAAAATGTAGCAATAAAATAAGAATGTTGGTGTTGCAAATTTGAATAAAAGCTGATCAAATTAGGCTTTAAATAATTCCTGTCACAAATGGGTTATCAATGTACATGTACATCTACATGCTGGAGTATGACATTTAAGTTAGCTAAACCGATTCCTAATTAAAAAATGCCCCCAACAAAAGTGTGCAACACTTAGCCTGCAAGACTTAATTATTGGTTAATGCAAAGTTGCAAACATTAGATTTATGCTGAAATGTTAGTTTCAATAAAATACCAATTATAGCACTGTAAATTGCACTAAAGTTTAATAAAGATACTGTATTTGTTAGTGACACACACAAGTTACCATACATACACTGTAGTAGTGTTTTTAATATACTCTTCACACAGAGACAACAGTAAATTATTAAACTTGAATGTTTTAGTTGCAAAGTATTCCAACACCAGAAAGAACTGACTAACCCCTTTTCAGACGACTAAATTCACCTTGAAAACCATATACATGTAGCTGTACAATAAGTCATTAAATTTGCACAGTCCGAACATTACAAAGAAACTTTGTAGAGCGAAACTAATTTTTGAGCGATGTTTTTGAACAAAAACTCCACGAAAAATTAGCACTCCCTTCTACATCCTTTCATTAAAAAAAAACCATCTTATAACTATGTCATGTTTATCAGTGTGTGTGCTGATATGACCAGTCAGCTGTACCTTTGTTTGTTGTAGTGCTGACCTTGACTTGGATTCCCATGTAACCTGATAAAAAACATTATCGTGTCAGCTGACTTTCTCCCTCCCCCCCCCCCCCCAATTGTGACTCTTTGCTCTAAAATGTCACAATTATAGTAATAAACAGAAAATCGTGCTGATTGACAAGGACCCTAAATAAGCAACATGCAGTGTTTGTCATACACATACATAAATCTGAAGAAAAAAAAATTAAATTCTAAGGCTACTCACTGACAACCAAACCAAATACAACAAATCCTAAAGCCTTTATTCCCCCCCCCCCCCCCAATTATCAAAAGCTCTCTGAAAACAAATTTGTTTTACATATCTCCCCTATATGGCCTATAGACACATGTACTAGTTCTTCAGCAAGTTTCTACATATTTTCAGGCTGACATGAAAAATACATACGATAAACAGAACAAGCTTTGTTTCATGAATGAATTTGACATCACTGGGCAAAGTTACAAGGTCAAAAAAGCTTTGGGTAATGTACAATGTACTGTAACATTAATTGTTTATGCAAAAAGATGTCAAAATGTGATACTTATTCTAGAAAACTTGCTACCCCCTACTCTACTGAAGTGATGAGAGATAAGAAAGTTTTGGTGGAAAGCAGTCCCATTACCACAGAAAAAACATATAATTGTTTTTAGTATTAGCATGAAGAGATAAAGGAATAAATCAAGCACTAACTGGTTTGAACTAGGCCCAGGCAATGACTGACTGTGACGAGACAATCACCGTGACAATAACTCTCTTGAGGTACCACTCAGACCCTGTGGTAGAGGAGGGAGACGGGGCAGGGGAGTGGGACAGAGGGGGAGGGGAGGAGAAGGAGGGATGGGGAGCAGTGACAGGGGGAAAAGGGAATGGGGAGGTGGGGAATATGGGAAAATGGAGGAGGGAAACAGAGGGAAGCAGAGGAGTGAAGAGGAAGGGGGAGGAGGCAGGGTAGGAGAAAGTACATGTAGAAAGTAGACAGTAGAGAGAGGGGGGAGAAGGAAGAGTGACAGGTGGAGGAGAGACAGAGGGAGGGAAGGAGGGAGGAGAAGGGGGGGGGAGGACAGGAGGGAGGGAGGAGGAAACAGGACCAGAATTAAACATCACAGATCACAGACACATCTTGTGTCACTAAGATTATTCTTCTTACCCTGTTAGAAATTGTATTTTTGCTATCAAAACTTGCAGACCATCTTCACTTCCAGTGGTCCATTTTCAGCCTCAAAGCAATGAACACTGCATTACAGTACCGGTCAGGGTAGATACATGGTATCAACACACAGATAATTCAAATGGTTTCCAAGTAAACCTCATTTGGTACGAGTACAATCCTGTTTCTTCTGCTTCTTTCATTCAGTGACAAGCAACATGAAGACAATTAAGATCACTGCTAAATTAAGCATTAATGACACATACCAACATACATATCAAACACAAACATGCTATACCTATGTACATTTTATAATGTACATCCCCTCTTTAAACTTTTATCTGTGTACAAATATGATATTTTCTGATATAAAGTAGAAATTCTCTTGCATTCTATAAATCACATTTTCATTCAACATTGATAGAATATATCATGAACTGGACAATGATTATAATACTGATCAGCATGCATACTTACCACTTTCCCTGGCCTAGCCCATGTACTGACAAAGCCTTCTTGACATGCTGTTACAAGACAGTCCTCTCTGAAGAGCAATGATGTGAGTCTCTCATGTGCAACCTTCTTGGCTACAATAGGTTCTAACGTGAGTACCTCATCCAACCTTGGACACAGCTGAGTTCCAATGGCTCTGGATGCTTCCTCAAAGATCCTCAGGTGCATCTTATTCAAATGCGAATGCACACTACTCTTACTCGACACACTGTCCTTCTTGTTCTTCTCCTTGTGCTTGTCTGACAGGGATAGAGTGGAGAACTTGGAGTGGGTTCCATCAGGGTGGTTAGAGCTGGCATTGCTGCTGCTTTTGTGTGAGATGTTATTGCAATGGGATGCAGATAGCTGCGTGTTGGTGCGAGTTCTTGCAGGGGGTTGGAACTGTTGGATCATGTCCTCCGTCAGTTCCCATAGGCACAACTGAGTGTCCTGGCCAATGGAGCCAAACCTGTACAGGTGCGGGGGAGGGAGGTCACTTGTACTACGTATTGAGTGCCTAGAGTAGTTGCTAAATGAACGTTCCCTGTTATTACTCACATCATGATTCTGAGTACCAAAGTCATCATCGCTACCAAAGTCTGTGCCCTCAATGTTCATCATCCCTGTCGTGTAGTGATCAAAGGTCACCACACTGACCCATGAACTGTGACCTCTCCCCCTCGCAATGACCCTTTGCTCGAAAAATGACCACACTGTGACGAGGTCATCCTCACCACCAACTACAATGTACTTTCCATCAGGGCTCCAACACACACATATCAAACCACCAAAGTAGCTCTTCATCATGCCATGGAGTTCCATCGTGTCATAGTTGAACACTCTGAGGAAGCCATCTTGTGAAACACACGCTAGATAGTTGGCATCAGGAGAAAAGGCAAACTCGTTGGCAGAACCCTCGCCTACCGCCCATCTATAGACAGGATTCCTTGGTGTTTTGCTCTTGCACGTGAAGACAGCATAGCCCTCGCCCTGCTTGACATACTGGTAGTGAGGGGGTGTATTGACTGGTACGAGAGTCTCATTGTATACATACATAAAACCACTCTGGTGGGATGCAATGAACATGTGTTCTGTTCCAGGAACCCACTTTAGGCACATTACTTTGGTCTTGTCTATCATTCTCTGCAAAAAAAACAAACAAACAAACAAACAAAGATAACACAATTATAACTTTCCATATTCATGTCATGCATCATTGGAAAAGAAAATAAAACGTCCAATCAAACGTTAATTTTATATATATACTCATACTACTTGTACAATCTCATTTTGACCTGCTTCAGATGAACTGAACTCATTCACTCAAATTGGAAAACAAAATTTGTTCATCTACTGTGTATATCTGCTGTGTACACGACCAAAATTGATTATTATATCAGAAACCCAAGGATGCCTCAATGTTCCTCCTTGACAAGTTTCCTGACGGTAGGAAACATATTGAAAGATCATTTCATAATAGAGAAGCATACTTTCAAAAGAATGCAACCTTGCTTGTATCAAAACAATAAAAGGCCCATTCAGAAAAGATGGCAAACTACTCTGGAAATAATGCTCAAGCAAATTTGTTAATAAGGAAAATGTAGCACACTTCACATATCTTTAGTTTATAAGTTGGCATCTAGATGAATTATTGTCTTTTGCTAATTATTGACAAATTTTTGCCATACAATTTTAAGTGTTTTACTACGTCATGTCTGAACAGGGGATAAAAAGATGATAAATTACACATTAAAAGCACATGAGAGGACTTGCCTCTTCATTGTAGATCTTGCTGATATCTTTTCTGATGGGGTCAATGAGCTGGACCTGGCCAGCTGAGAAGCCCACAATGACTGATACGCCCTTGGCATTGGCAGTAAGCTGGTTGAAGTCATGACATGTTGGTAGTGTTCCACCCTTATAGGTTCTCTTGTCTAGAGGCTTGGTCAAATCAGCTGCCTGTATTCACATAGGAATGGAGGATATTCAAGAAAAAAAGTGAGATGATGTTGAGGATAGCAATAGAGGAAGGAGCTATAAAACTCAAAGAAGACTTTCATTTACAATCAAATTAGACTTAACTACAAATTTTTAGTTGTATTATAAACTACATGTACATGTATAACTTTAAGATATGCATACAATAGAGTTCTCATTTTGGTCAAATCAACTGCCTGTATTCACATAGGAATGGCGGATGTTCAAGAAAAAAAAAGTGAGATGATGTTTAACCCATTCGTGACAGGAATTATTTAAAGCCTAATTTGATCAGCTTTTATTCTTCAAATTGGCAACACCAACATTTTTATTTTATTGCTACATTCTTCTTATAAAACATGTATCTGAAATGAATATAAATTGACAGAAATTATGATGAGAAGTCAAAAAGTTGCCAATTTGCAGGGGAAAAAAAATGTGATTTTAAACTTTGTATCACACTGCCAATTTAAGGATTTTAATGCTTATTTTCCTTCAAAAAATTTTCAGCATCAAACAATGAATATTGACGCAACCAAAATGGGCACAGTTTATGTAGAATTTTTTTGCTCTTTCTGCTCATGTATTTGGTATGATTTTTAGGGCTTTGCATCAAAAGATATTAGGCCAAACCACAAAATGTGGGCCTCTGTCACGAATGGGTTAAAACAGCAATTGAGGAATGAGATAAAAAAAAACTCAAAGAAGACTTTCATTTACAATCAAATAAGACTTAAATACAAATTTTGAGTTGGATTATAAAATAAAATGTATAACTTAGATACATACAGTGTACATGTAATAGAGTGCTTGTTTACACACAAATATGAGCACAAATCTGTAAAATTTATATCATGAAGGATTATTCAACAAATATTTGAGGGAATTATTGCTATGATATTTTTCCATTATAAGATATTTACAAGACTTACAGAGAAGATTTAAGCTTGTGACCTTATAGAATAACCATGTCTAGTCAAATGACTCATGAATGTCTATTTAAACTTGATTTATTTTTTACATTTTAGTTATTCATGTATCATAAAGATACATGTAATAATGAAATAAAATCCCAACCAACTGTCATTCTAAAAAATGTATATCTTTTGATACAGTAGACAAAAGGAAGGGAATACCTAGTGTACTTAAGGTAAATGTATTAAACATACAGTACATAGGACAAGTCCATATCTAACACATTCAACATGTACACTCAGCAAGCCTATATCAAAACCAAAGCACTATTTAATATTCATCTTGGACTTGCCTTAAATTACCTGTTATGAAATGCTTTCAAATGATGCAATCAAATTATTTCAGTAAAATAATTTAAATTTCTACATACAGTATTTCTCCTACTTACTGTTACAACAGATATACATGTATCTACATGTACATACCTGTATGAAAGATTTATATCAAACAATTTTTAAAATTATGCAATGGATGCTGCCTTATGGATAATGTAAATTTATTATAGGTTGATTCCACCAAATTTCTTGGGCTCTATATTGATCATGATTTGTCTTGGAAGTGTCACATTAATTACTTGAGTAAATTGACTTCTAGGAGTATTGGTATTTTAAGCAAGCTAAAATTCTTTTTCCCTGATTATATACTATTAAACTTATATATGACTCTCATTTCATCACGATTAAATTATGGTATATTGGCTTGGGGTAATACAAACAAGACTGTATTAGAAATGTTATTCAAACTACAAAAACGGGCAATTAGGGTAATTAACCAATCTGACTTTTATGCACACACAAATCCATTATTTATAAAAAATAAAATCCTGAAAATTCATGATCTTTACGAATTTCATTTGGGTACATTCATGTTTCAACTCTCAAAAGATGATTTACCGGAAATGTTTTCTTCCTTGTTTCAAAGAAACAACCTCATCCATTCTTACCCTACCCGCCAAAGGGACTCATTTCACCTTCCACGTACTCGCACGTTATTTGCTCAAAGAACAATTGTATTCGAAGGACCAAGGCTTTGGAATAATCTTCCAAGCGAAATAACTAGCTGTTTATCTCTAAGTATGTTTAAATGTAAACTGAAATCATTTCTTTTGTCCAGTTATGGACACCGTTAAGATGCACTGGCTGAATATATGTAATGTATTTGATTTGTACCTTTTTAAAGGTATAATGCGGTATAGTTTTTTATTTATTTATTTTTTTCATTCTTCGCTCATCCCCCTCCTATATTTCACATTGTCCACTTTTCCTCTAATTCTTTACCCCTTGATTTTGTGCTAATGTTTGGCTTTTCCTTTGTAGTCTAATTATTCTCTAGTGTCCGATCTCCTTACGAACTTCATAATTACTTTAAGGAACCTGCAGACACTACAAGCTCTGCTTTTCATGCAGGTTCCTTCATATTTCACTTTATTTACTGCCATTATCTTTGTATTTTTCTATGTAACCAAATGTATTTCTTGTATTATGCTATTATTTTGTTATCTTGTGAAGTATGAAAATAAATTCAATTCAATTTATAGCATGTTCCATTCTGAAAACGTATACAAAGTGGGTAGCTCAAAGCTATAGGTATTACATGTACATGCAGTTATACATGTATCTAGCCACTGAATGAACAAACTGAAGGAACAATAGAAGAGCAAATTGCATTCTTGAATTACCATGGTAACAAGGTGATATCAATGGCCTACTAAAGAGAGTTTCTCATAATAACCTCATAAAAATTGGTTATTCATATATGTGGATGGCCTAAAGATGATTACATGTATCTACAAATTCACCTGCCTGAAGGCTTTTCTTGCTAAGCAACCCTGATTCACTGGCAATGCTCAAGTCTCGTAACAAATTAAATCCTCTCTCAATCCAGCAAAATTTATACAAGTGTTCCAATATAAAAATAAACAGAATTTGCTAACTAAATTGCAGAGAAAATAAAGAATGCACTAAATATGGAATAACAGTAGACGACATCAATCTGCTTGAACTACAACACTAAAGCAATAACGGTATTCATTCATACATGTATACCTAACCCAACTGTTCCTAGTGCATTTCACTGGTTAAATACAATTTCATACTTACAGTTAACAATTATTCATACCCTTACCAAGTTTTGTTATGTTTTCAAGTGTGCAAAAATTTGAATTGTCATTATTCTAACGTAATTTGTTCATGAAATCTACTGAATTGTATATCAAATTAAAGACAAAGGAATAGTCTTTCATTTGCTTGTAGTTATATACCTTGATCATTCATGCATGAAAAGATATGGTCCATTGAACACAATTATGTTATTTTCTGACCTTTCTGTGATCATTGAAGTGTAACACAGAATGCTTTCAATGATCACGGCTTGTTTGCTTATTTTTGATAGCTGATGTAATATGCTTCAAATTGAATTCTTAGTATTTCAATAGGCATTACTCATTTTGGAAACATTTTTGGATGGATTAATTTCCAAAGTACATTCCCTCCATTGAGTTTGTACAGAGGTTACTCATGAGATTCATAATTTAAATTTCAGTTCCTGTCAAAATTATCAAAACCAACTGAGATATCTTGAATCGTATATCAAATGAAAGGATATCATTTCATCTCTCAAAAAATGAATGAACGAGCCATGATCACTGAAGCATGACGAGTTCCACTTCAGTGATCTCAGAAAGGTCTAAAAATGACATTAATGCACTCAATAGTCCATATCTGTTTAGGCATGAATGATCGTGGTACGTAACCACAAGCAAATAAGAGATGAATACCTCTTCTTTAATTTCGTATATAATTCAATAGATTTTATAAACAATTTATGTTAGAATGGGGACATTCCAACTTCAGCAAATAACAGAACATGGCAAGGGTATGAATAACTGTGATGTTGACTGTATATAGTAAAAAAATTATATTTTGTGCATACTCAACAATTTAAAGTAACTACATGACTTTTTGCAGAATTTAGAATTACATGTATCTGCCCTGTGTAAAAAGCAACATGGGATATGCAAAAGAATATGAAGAGTTTGATGAAAAAAAACAAAACAAAAAAAACTGATAAATTCATTTCTGTGAATTTGAGATAGTTGAAATTGTAGTTGCTAAAATATAAACAAAACAGTAAGAAAATATATGATGCTTTAGATCATCATGTCAAACTTTTTCCTTGATATATAATGAGTGAGATATCAAATGAAAGGCAACTTTCTTTTTTGTTTCATACGATTACAATGATCTGGTAATTTTACATTTTTTTTCCAAATGGCCTTTCTCTGTTATTTTAATCAAAATCATCTGTACTGCATGCAGGGCGCGACAAATCTGCTTGCCCACTTGCCCGGGGCAAGTAAAAATCACGGGCGGGCAAGCAAATGTAAAAACCACTTGCCTGATCAGGCAAGTGGTGATTTTTGCATTGAAAATATACATCAAATTAGCCTACAGAATGGTGGAAAAATCACAATTTCCCCCATAATCTCAGACCCAGCGGAAACCGGAGAAATTTAAGTAAGATTACCATGATTTATTCAATAAGTTTATGTTCAATTATTGTCTGAAAATGGTCTGTGGAGGCTACCATATTGAAAACGAAAACACTAGATCCCAAACTGACTCGATCACACAAGACTCGCATCATGATTCAAAATCGAACTTGGCCTGAATAATTTTATTTTCACCATAAAATTTAATCAGGAGGGCACTAACGAACGAACAAGCTCTTGCTTGCAAGTATAAATGTCAATTTTTCAATAATGTCAGTTCGTTTTTCATTTATTTCTTTCTTCAAAAATATCTTATCAAGACTTGTCATACTTTAGTATTGCTTCCGTTCATTATCTTCATGATTATGTCAGTGAGCTCCTTTGCTCATATTGTAAATACAGTTATGCCAAGGCTGAAATAGTGCAATGGCCTCAATAGTTTTCACCCACGTCTGCATACAGTGCATATACATGTAAATGTGTTTCTTGCCTTTGCTGTTTCATAAAAATCTTGTAATGGCAAGAGTCGATCGGGCCAAAACAGAAATTAATGATCAAAAACGACAATCAGAGGTGAATTCGAGACATTTTTGCGTAATACATTAACATCACCATACCTTCAAACTTTCAAATGTAAAGATAATTATTTAACCATAATTACACATTTTGGGGGATAATTCTTGAGTTGAAGTGATGTTTCCGAGTAACTAATAGTCTGTGCAAATTTTAACATTTGTGCAGTCTAGAGATTTTACCGAGCATGTATACGAGAAATTGAAACTTGAAATGTGTACGTTCCGATCGACTTACATGACAAAATTAAGAATATGCTCGATGAAGTCACACATTTTTTCAATAGGAATTACACAATGAAAATCAGGACTTATTGTTGTCACGTCTGGTTAAGTTGATTTTTAGTGCATATCTCTTGTAACGAAATTTATTCTGGGCACTAAAAATTTCAAAACATTGAAATCTGTACGCCGGCCGAACCCCCAGAAAAATGTCAGTATGGAGCCCTGTTTTACCTCTCTTTATTTTTTTAAAAATCTAACATTATTCTAAAGTTAGATCTACAGTATATTTTGAAGGGTTAAACGAAACCGCCGTTATTTTTTTCTTGAACAGTTTTAAAACATTTTGCAAAAAACCTTAAATGACATAAGCCCTATTTAAAATGATATTTACTACTGGAAGAAAATGGACAAAAACAAGGAAATAAAAAAGAAAATTCGGGCAAATTGTCATTCCTTCCGGGCAACCAATTTTGTAGAGGCCTGCTGCATGCATCTGAATCTACTGTACATAAAATAATGAAAAGTTTGGAGAAAAAGAACACACATACATGTTCAACATTAATGAATAAACAAACATTTTCACCTTAGCAGGCAGACTTGCCCATCTATACAGGATCTCATGAACTCCAAAAGATTCCTATCCTACACCATGTACATGTATATCAGTATCATGTTTGAATTTCTTGCTTGATGCTTACTGTAGATGCTAGATCTGTTTTCATTTGTGTGTGTGTGTTTTTTTTTTTTTTTTTTTTTTAATAAATAAAACCTCGCTGAACTGAAATATATAAAGTTCCCATATTTTAATATTCAAACATTTTTAAGTACCGGATTCTTCACATTTAGCACAACTACAATGTATGGTCCTGTTTGGGTGCTCTTTTGAAGCATACCGCACCCGTGCCACGGTGCCACCGCATACCGCACCTTGCTAGCTGTGACGCCTGAATGCTCCAAAAGCAAACAGTACTGTATCAAGCCGTTCCAGAAGCTTGCCACAGCGGACCTCTCAAGGTGGTCCAGAGCATACCAAAGCGAACCTCAACAAGTGCCTGAACACAAACCTGAACCATACCGGAACTGGTAATTCAATTAGTGCAATAAATTTGGGGCTAAGCCTATACATTCAAAATCACACAGAATATTATTAAACACATGTAGTGCATGCTGTTATATTGCAAGTGCGTGCAATATGGTGTTGAATAGCATGCCCAATTCCTGACCTTTGACCCTTGTTGCAACACAACATACTGTGCCCTCGGATTCAAGCATGAAGTGTGATAAAGACGTACCTCGGATGTATGCTTCTCTATAACGGCACGATGATAACTTGTAAGCAATCAAAATTGAGATAAATAAGTTTTGAGATCTAGTCAAGCCAAAATAGTACAACGTGATACATGCCCATTGGATACCAGAAGTACATGTAGTACAGTGCGATACATGACGACGCCCATTCGATACTAGAAGTGAGTGGGTTCCAAAGTTGAGCCGAGTTTTCTAACATTTAGGTATTCTTGACTAAGGTTGATAGCATATGTCCCAAAATATCCCTGAATGTTCTTCCCGGTCTTTTTCATGGTAGTGGCAAAGAGGCACATACACATAATTCTTTCTTGACATAAAGCCACTGCAAAGGCTGTTTCAGCACAATGCTTTGTGTATAAATGCAGAGTGCACCCCAAGCACTCTGCTATTTTTTGCAAGGTCGAGTCTTTGCCAGGTCATGTGCATTTTGTATGGTGAGCAGGCAATTGCCACAGGGGATCTTCATAGCATATATGTGGTATGTTTTGTATGGACATTACTTTGACTTCTTGCATGTAGGTCATGGCTTAGACACGTTTTGGCTTTTGAATCTTTGATGCAAGCATAAGGAACAAAAACCGTTTTCATTTGTCACTTTTCCTCTTCGAAACTGATGCTGTAAGTATTTTTCCATCTTGGCTAGTCCTTAAAAATTTTTTGAGGGACTATTCATCAATAAATATCTACGTTTTTTGTGAGGTGGTAAGACTTTCTTTCCAGTTTAATTGTAATTACGTCTTGATTTACAAGTCAATTTCATAGCTGATTGCCCCATTCGCAGTAAAGTGAATGGGCACATACGGGTCTCCAGTGATGTATGTGTCTGCAATCATTCACTACATGTATGTTAGACTCTCTTCCTTTTCATAAGTATTTACATAAAAAAGACAGACATATCATCTTCAAAAATTCAATGCAATGAATCAACTTGGCTTTTTTTCCATGTTCAAAATTTCTGAGACAAGGTTCCCTATGATTATTCTATTCCCCTACATTTTTTTTCCCTCTCAAACATGTTGTCTACATTGGGCATGCAGCCTCCATGTAAAAAATACAATGTACAGTAACCGTTTTCTTGTAGGATAACAAAATATCTAATTTCCATAGACAAAATATGCCTTCCATTGGAACTCTATCACTCAGATCAATTGAAAATTCCTATTCTGAAATTCTCACATGTGATTCAATGTGCACTACTACACCGTAGGCAGTTGAGACGGTACAGACATGTGATGTTTTAACTTTGAGGTAATCTATAGACAGCTTTGGATTGTACATGTAATGGAGTTGGGTTAAGAAATTGACAAGAGCAGGCCTCGAAATAATCGACGGCCATCGACGGCCACGGCCGCCGATGCCCTCATTACTGGCCGTGATGCCCTTCTTCCCTTTGCTCCAAGTTATGGCCACTAAAATTGTGCCCTCTTTCATTTGGCCGAGGTGCCCTTTTTTCTCATAAATATGCCTTTTTCTTATATGTAATATGCCCGTTTTTAAAGTCTACACTTTTTCTTGGTGAGTAAAACTGTCTCCAATCTCATAAAACTAAAAATGATGTTTTTGCAAAGCATCGCATCCGATGTGATGAGCTAGTGTTTGTGCATGCGCATCCAGCCAGCCAGTCAGAGCAAAGCCTGCCTGGCTGGCCAGCCTGGGCGGCATTGCACTGCTGCTTACAATGGTGTAGCTAGCTGTGTGCTGCTGCGCGCACACACAGCATACACACAAACATACACACTCATACACAAAATATGCACAAGCTGTCCTGGATTTCGAAGTCAGAAATCACAACCCTAAATATCTGCTTCTGACCTTCAAAAATTATTTGTGGCTTGCAGAAATAAGTTTTAACCAAGTTTATTGCCATTTTCCATGATTCAGGTGACATCAAAATTGGCTTTTTCCTCATCCAATCGATTGTTAAAGTTCCAGCAGTTATTTTAGCAGGCAAAAGCAACACTTCTGTCTTCTTCCCCAGCACTAGCGGCCCAGCACTTCTTCATTTCTGGTGGTGTGGCGATGCAAGCTTTGTGCTTCATCGAGACATTACCGAGGCTAATTTTTTTTTTTTTAATACTCTTGAACTACATTGAGAGATATATCTTATCTATCTGTGATTAGCTGCTTCTGGTCAGTATTATTTGTTGCTGCATGCAAGATTTTACAAAAATGATGGCATGCCTTTATTGTAGACCTAACAGTTAGGTCTACATCATTTTCATTTTCAAATGTTGGGCAGGTAATAAAATGGTTGCACATGAATGTTCATTACAAAAAAAATTTCTGAGATTTGTGTTTTGATATATCATTCAAAGGTTGCATTCAGACTTGTGCATTGTGAATAATTTGTTGTTTCTTTTGTAAATAATTTGTACCGGTTTAATAATGAAACTAACGTAGGTCTACACTGTACTACAGAACCCACCCCCCCCAAAAAAAAAAAAACACCAACAAATAATTTATTATATGCCCCCTAGAAAGTGGCCGTGGTGCCCCTCTGTTTAGCCTTGGTGCCCTCTGCCACCTGGCCTCTGTAAACAAGTGCCCCTCACCAAAGTGGCCTTGCCCCCCAAAAAAATCCTATTTCGAGGCCTGCAAGAGGGCGCTAGAGTGGCTGTTACGGATTTCAGAAAAATATACCGGTATGAGAGTCACTTTAGTTTTGCAGTGACATCAGGGGGAGCATTGAGTCGTGAGGGAGTAGTACAGCTTGGGTGAAATTGGACAATTGCTTTACACACCATGGGTGATCTTCCAGCATCTCATTGGCTTTGAGTGTGAGGTCGTCTCTACACTCTTCAAGATAGATGCAGGATGCTATGAAGTGGTCCAGCGTCTCCTCTTCATACTTGAACAAGGGGCACAAGGGGTTTCCTTCTTGCCAATCTTGCATCTTCTTGCCTGGACCATGTATGCGCCAGTTTAAAGGAGTTGCACTCTGACCAGCAAAGCTTATCTGCTACCATCCTGTACTGGACTGGATGGGTAGAGTAGTTCCACCCTGACATCAGTTTTCCCCTTCCAGAACTTCAGGGATGATGTCAATTCCTTCATCTACTTGCTCTCTCATGGTAGCATGAACTTTGCTCTTGACTTTCTGCTTCCATCAGGCATACAGTAGTGGTAAATCTAGCACAGAGTATAGGTTGGGAAGGCAGTACTTGGAGAGTAGATCCTACAGTGCTTTGATGGTACATGTAGGTGTGGAGAGTGTGTAAGCATGAAGGAAAGTCTTGAGTTCAAAAATGACCATGATTAAGGTTGATAACCTGTTCCAGGAGTAGGAGTCTGTTAAAGTCGATTTGGTATGAGATAGGAATGAGGCCGGTCAACAGGAACACTATTTCATCAGGCGCTGTCTTGGGAACACTGAGGATCCTCTTGAATACATGTAGATGAGTCTGGCATTGGTCTAATTTGTGGTACATTGCCTTAGTCAACTTTATGACTTCCACTCCACAGAGCATTTGTGGGATGCAGAATGTCTGTCATAGGCAGGGGAACAAGTTTGCTGGTGTAAGCACCGGTACCTGACATGGCATAGAAAGTGAGCAGGCCTTTCTGGATGATCTCACATGTTTGCTCCAGACAAGCATTGGATTTCTTGATGCCAAGATGAGTGGAGGATTCAACCTGAGCAATCTCCTCT
Source organism: Echinometra lucunter (assembly GCA_029962745.1). Classification (NCBI taxonomy): domain Eukaryota; kingdom Metazoa; phylum Echinodermata; class Echinoidea; order Camarodonta; family Echinometridae; genus Echinometra; species Echinometra lucunter. Next base: position 40,343,934 of record CM057152.1, read on the forward strand.
CCATTCATGATCCATGATATTTTTGTTGATTTGGTTTTTTTTTACTCCCCTGACGTCCTTGGACTACTGGTGACAGCATTCCACTCCCACAGACTTTGTACACAATGTGAGCACAAATGCAGGAAGAGAGGTGGCACATTTCATGATTAGGCCAAGACCAATTTTATTTTCAATTTTAATACCCACACTTGTGACAGAATGAAGCACTTTTCTGCATCTGCATGGATGGAGTGAATGGTGGGCAGGCAGTTTCCTATTTCATCATCATGATCATATTAGATCTAATGCCTGAATTATATTTTTAAGCCATGTTTGTTAACTGTGGAAATAAAGTGCGTCCTTATCCCCAACCCCCATCATACATTGTATCTAGACTAGATCTATATTCTAGTAGACCTACATAGTACAGAATCATACCGGGTACAATTACACTGCTGCTACAGTACAGTGCTCCTGCTAGCGCTCGCATATTGCTGCTTACAAGTAGACTCTAACGTTACACTCTGCACTGCAGCTTGCCTTTGCTTACCTTCCGTACTCCCTTGTACGGGTAGAAATAGAGCTCGCGACCAACATTGAAACATATCTTGTCGTTACACACCCCAGTCTCATTAATACTGGTAAATGACACTTTTACAGGATGGCAGCACTGGACACTGTACGGTTGTCTTGTAGGTCGGGAATACTCAGACAAGGTCATAAGTTTGTACGTCCCCTCCCGAGTGGTGAATTGTGTTTTCACCTCGTCTTTTCCTCCTCCCTCAGAAGTCGCCATGTTGCTGGAAGTTGAACATAGCCCGGATGTGATTCTGCATTATAGCGCATAGGTTCACACATGCAATATTATCGGCGGCTTCTCCAAGAAACGCCCTCTTATAACACACACAATCCTAATAGCGGAGTTATTAATCATCAAAATCTGATTTATTTGGTTCAGTGAGCAACGACCCCCTTCCAAACTATAAACCATTGGCGTAAATCGGGGAAAAGGGCAGGGTGGGGTGGGGGGGGGGGGGGGGGGGAATGGGAGTATGCATACCCCCACTTTTTCAGGGGGGGGGGGGTGGCGTATAGTACATATTATATCCCCTTCACTTTCTGAAGAAGAAATGATATATTGTAATCAGTTAATTGTTGAATTTTTTGATAAATCTGTCATAAACGACGGTTATCTTAGAATTTCTATTGAAATGCTATATACAATCCAGAGATTGGATGCATGGGTGTCGATCCCGGGGGATGAGGATGTATTCCCCCCATTCAGGTGGGGGATGGCCTGCCACAATCAATAATTCACCTTTAAAACATGACATGATAAAATAATGATAATGATGATCGGGAGGAGGACGGGATGATAATATTTATTGTGATAAAGATGATACCATCGATCAACATCGTCATACTGTTTCTTTTAAATTTTCATTATGATTATGATGTCCAAACCAAGAATTCAAATAATGGAATTAAGCAAGTTGGTATTTCCCATGAAAACACACTCAAATGCTCTAAATGTGATTTTACTGATGGTTATTTGAAAGTCCAAACCACTGGAGGGGATACTCCCCTCCCACATCAAATGGCATAGACAGGGGGCACAAGGGGGCCATGGCCACTGCTCAACCCCTAAAAAAATGAAAAAGTAGGAAAGAGAAAGGAAGAAGAGGAATGAAAATAAAGGAAAAAACCTGGAAGCGTTCGCTCGCTTGCATTTTCACTATTTTTTTTATAACCAATGCCTATGATCAGAGATTATTCTTAAGAAAGGGCGAAAAAGGTTTGCGTCTCTCTATCCAGTGTTATTCTTCTACTCATAAATGTTTGTAATATAACTGCATGGCAAGGCAAACTGACCTAAAATAGATGAATTTTCAGGAGATAACGGCCTGTGACCTTTATTAGCCTATGGAAGATGCATGTCTCAGATTTGCTGAGAGGTGCGCTCACGGATTAGGGTGGAGAAGGGAGTATATATACAGTTCAGTTCAGTTCAGTTCAGTTCTCTTTATTGTCATGTTTTAAAAAACACAAAAATTGTTTTCGGACTCTTTATAAAATACAATAACAACAAAAACATCTTTGACATGTACAGTATACACAAATAGGGTGCTACAAATACAAAATGAATACCTGAGAAAGACATATGCAAAATACAACTTATGTAACAGTAAGAGACAAAAGAAAAGATGTCATAAATGCCCTCCTCTGTTACCCATACCCCATATTGCACAAAATTATTGATGACCGATAACCTGTGACTAATGCCCCCCCCCCCCCCCGGAGTATCTGCATGAATTTGTTCATAAAGAAAAGTTGCGTACATGTAGTAATGAAGTATCAAAATCATATGCGTTAACGGTACCATAAGCCCCCCCCCCCCCACAACACCAGAACAGAACGGACCAGGGTGTCCACTATAAAAGTAATAACCCCCCCCCCCCCTTCCCCATCTTGGGTAGTTACTGTGTCGAGAAATTTACATAAGTAATAATGAACTTCAAAATCATGGGCACACAGACCCTACAAGCCCCCCCCCCCCACAACATCAAGAGCAAAAAAACCAGTCCACTGTATATGTGTAAAAGTGATAGCCATCACTAACCTTACATATGCATGAATATCATGAGTTGACATCATATATTTTGTAGAGCTTCATTTTTAAAAAAACCAATAGGCACTAGGCCTACGTAATAACCAATGCCAAATACCAACACCTTAAGAATTGCACATATAGTATGTAGTGTGAGAGAATTCCAATATTATGTGTAGAGATCCACCCTCCCCCTTCCTCCCTCCCCCCCCCCCCCCCCCTCCCACTGCCTGACCAGACAAAACAGGACCAGTCCACTGTACAAGTGTCAATAAGTACATGTAATAAATAATAACCAATGCCCAATGCCACTACATGTACCTTAAGAAATTGCACATACAGTGTGATAAAACACTTCCAGTATCAGGCTCAGCAGAACCAAAGACCACTGTAAAGGTGGCATCTCTGCAATAATCCACCTTACGTTACCATGAGTATAAACCTGGATATATGGAATAATCAATGAGGCCTCCAAGCCTTCCTATGCATATCAAAATTTACATATATGTAGAGGTTCAGTCCAACCAGTTATGTAAAAAAGTCTCAATGATCTCATCTATCCTAATTATCTTCCAAAATTTGCGTTGTAGCACTTTGACGCCCACAACAGGAAAGATGTCTTAAACCTTTCGGTTCTCACCTTCGGGAGTCTGATCCGACCAGATCTATTCAAAGTTAGCTCCCCATGTAAGGGATGAGATTTATCCTTTAGGATGGTATGAAATTTCACAGATATTGCAGATTGAACAATTTCTTCTAACTTAGTTAACGGGATCCCAATGATCTTACTCGATTGTGAAACTATTCTCACCAATTTTGTTTTGTTCTGTTCCGTTAGTCCACTAAACCAAATGATTGAGCAGAAACATAACACAGATTGGATCACACTTATATTACCCCAGTAATATAAACACAACAAAAAAGTAACTCCCCCTAATTCAAAATAGCACATCTTTTAAACGAAAAAGTTTTGAGCAAAATGATTTGGCAGGAATGTTCCTACACTTATTGACTAACTTTTCTGTGAAAATGAGATTGATCCGTCAAGTCATGCATGAGTAGGCAGACATTAAAGGGAACAATGTCACTTTTCAAAAGTCACAAGAGTCATTTTTGGGTCTGTGAAACAAAACTTTGGCGAATTCGGTTTCTTCCATAGTTTGACTCAGTCATGCCTATCCCTGACACTTTTCATGTTTAGCACAGTTGGGTGAACACAGTTTTGTTTGTTGTTGTTTTTTTAGGAAAATGATGTTCAGCCCTACGAAATCTACAAAATCCATTCAGTTTACGGAAAGAATTGTTATAAACTATCATGAGTCAGCACATTATGTGAAAATACCGGGTAGTCTTTTTTACGGCATTAAACAGTAAATTTTTAGCATTTCTTGCTTCATCGTCAAAAATTCTCTCACTCATCCATGGCACAACCCCGTAAAATATCAACAGCATTTAAATAAACACTCGAAAGATCTTGTTTCACAAGCCCACCAAAATGACTCTTGTGACTTTTGAAAAGTGACATTTTTTTCCTTTAGTGTCTGCTCACTCATGCATGACTTGACGGATCAATTTTTAATTTCATAGAGAAGTTAGTCAATAAGTGTAGGAACATTCCTACCAAATTATTTTGCTCGAAACTTTTTCGTTTGAAAGATATGCTATTTTGAATTAGAGGGAGTTACTTTTTTTGTTGTGTTTATATGTATATATATATATATATATATATGTATATATATATATATATATATATATATATATATATGTGTCTATATATATATATATATACATATATATATATACACACACACACACACACACACACATATATATATATATATATATATATATATATATATATATATATATATATATATATATATATATTAATAACTTCAAAGAGAGTCGAAGGTACGCCATGTGTAAATCCAACATTAGCTTTTATTGGATTTACACATGGCGTACCTTCGACTCTCTTTGAAGTTACTGTCTACATTATTGATCATCCAATACGTGGGAATTATTCTCATATATATATATGGATGGTTGGTTTTTTTCTTTTCTTTTAAGTGGACGGGGAAGGGGTGTATTGTAGTGGGATATGTGGGTGTGTCTATCTTTCATTTTTTCTTTTAATCTTTCATGAATCTTTGTTTCAGTGGAAAAAAAAAGAGAAAAGGAACATTTACTATTACTAAAAGGTGACTAGGTTGGTATTGTCAGTAAGCTGAGATATTAAGTGAATTACAAGTACATCTCTGTATGACTTTTTTGTTCTTCCTGCATGGAATGTTCATTGGTACCGTACGTACAATTTTACTCGCAGATTATAAATTTTTTTTTTAAATTTTCCTATTCATTATTGTATAATTTCTTCTAAGACTGAACAGACTACTGATTTCAATGAAAAATATGAATGGATACTTAAAGCAAATCAACAACAACAACAAAGTTTTGTCAAATGATCATACCTTATAGGTAGGCCTACACAAGACACAGATTTTTCTCCCTCCCATTCCCCCATTTCAATTCACGACGCACTGCTTGTCATTTTTGACCCCAGCCCCAACTATCCACTTTTACAAGAACCTACCCTTGCGTGGGCCATTATAAATTTATTTCACCTCACATCACAAGATGGCGGTCACTTGCACCCCGTATGCTCCCTTTGATCTGGGGAAAAACATATAAATTTTTTGCGGGGGGGGGGGGTCCACTTAAACAATGTTGGTGCCATTTTTTTCGTCTTGAAGGTGCTTTCACACATGATGCGACAGTGTGGTATCATGCTGTGTCACCACACTTTTTTGTTTACAAGCTTATGGGGCAGGACACACTTTTGTTTGCTGCCTAGATACAAAAAAAGATGCGTACCAATCAAATTTCTAAAAAGTTAGCGCAAAAATTGTTGCCATGAGATTGCTTGCGCAAGTTTTGACAATATGCTCTCTTATTGAGAGTTGACGCATGTGGTGACACAAAGTCCCATCATGTGTACGAAGACAAAACCAGAGCTAGAGTGGATTTATAAATCCACTTTGGACAAAACCAGAGGTGCCACAGTGTGGTGCCACACTGTCGCATCATGTGTGAAAGCACCTTAATAGGTCTATTTTGGGGTCAAGTTGCAAGAGGAGCAGAGCAAGTCCCCCCCCCCCCCCCCCCCCAACCGCTGATGATAATTGTCTCGTCATTGATACAGTGGTCATAAAACAACAATGCATCGATCCCTTCTCCTCTTTAACCTATATGAATATTTGTGTATAGGCCTAATATATAACGTATATGCATTTTTAAAAAATCAGTATTCGGCAACAATAGTCATAACTGATTGGTTTGCCTAATTCCAATAAACAAAAACAATAACAACAACATTAACTCTTCAACATGTTCAAGGGAAATCTATCCATGCAGTGCACACGGGTTTTTCTCACTCTTCAAGGGAAATCTAGGCTATGCAGGCCCGTCTCTTTTGGGTCTTCTCACTTCTTGTTTTCCAATTATGCCACCCCTATGAGAGCTGTTCACTTTTTTCCCCTTATTGTCTTTACATTTCACTCCTCGCCCCCCCCCCCTCTCCCATCCCTTTCCCGTGTCGCTATATTATCCCCACTCTCTTGCTCCCTCACCCAATCCCTTCTCTCTCTCTCTCTCTCTCTCTCTCTCTCTCTCTCTCGTGCTTTCTCACTTTCGTAGTGCCACCCTCCCTTGCACTTCTTTCTCTCTTCATGGAAATAATGAAAAGTTATGGATCCCTTCAGTCAAGAATATGTTTCTCTAACTTATACATTACAAAAAAAACCAAACAACAACAAATAAACAAACAAACGAAGAAAAAAAAAAACCCTTGATTTTTGCAGGCTACTTTATCATCATTACACCACTGCCATAAAAAGGTAATTTATATGTCAAAAATATATAATCATTCACTTTATCAATGTACGTATCACTTGAACACCTTGATCATATCATTTCAATCATACTTCAATATTTCATAAAAATGCAATATCTATATATTTCATTTGGACACCATAACACATTTCAGTCATAATATTGACCGTTTCTATCGCAAAGATATAATCATTCACTTTACCTGGCCATGTGTATATCATATGAACACTGAATAATTGCAGCAAAACTAATGATAAGAAGCACTTTGTATCCAGTGGAAAACTCGCTGTATAAAATGTCAACTATTATTATTTATCAAGAAAATAAAATTTATTTTGAATCAAATGGAAATGACAGTCAGTTATGTTAACATGACAAGCATGTTATGATTACAGTAACAACACTATGCATTTTTTTTCTTTAAAAAAACTGCAGCATTAAAACAAAAAGAAATAGGAAACGTTACTCCATTGACTTACGAGTAATCTGAAAATCCTAAGCAAATTCATTTCAATTCAGTTCAGTTTATTTGACAACATAGCAAGCAATTGACAAGGTAGTATACAGATCATGATAAAGGTGAATATAAAGTCCGGTTATCTCACAACTTTTAATAGCCCCTTTGGAAGGTATCACTTCATTAAGTAGTTACTCTTTGGACTCTGTATCTCCCAGAATGTTTTCCAAGCCAAGCCAAGATGAACCAACTTATGGAGAAATGCCCTGGTGTGGTCAGAAAGGCAGACGACATCGCAGTCATAGTAGGGAAAGTATACCTCAAACGGTTCTTGGGATATCCCGTTTGCCCTGGTGTGGTTGGCACGGCAGACGACATCACAGTCACAGGAAAAGTTCATACCTTAAACGGTTCTTTAGATATCGTGTTAACGAAAAAACGGGACAGACGGACAATGTCATGATTCTGGCACCACCTTTGGTGGAAGGAGGCATAAAAATGCAATCAAATCAAATCAAATCAAATCAAATCAAATTTATTTTCATTCTTCAAAATGATACAAATAAGTACAAGATAGATTGATTCAATTTAAATAAACAATAGCATGAACAAAATTCAATATTGGAAGAAAAAAATACATATTTGAAAGTAATTTAAATATAAATTAATATACATGTCCAGTTAAATCAAATCAATATAATCAATATCATTAGATATAACTGAATCAATGCAATTATATATCATAAGAAGAATGGAGGGGTCCACTGAAAAGCAAGCTTGTATAATGTGGACCCCTCAAAAAATAGATACAAGGAATATAGAAATATACGTAAAGTAATACATGAAGATAACGAAAAGGCAAGTAATAATAGTAAATAACACGAAACAACACAACACATGAACATGAGGTGGACAATAGTACGATAACAACTGCCTAGAATCTAGAAAGAAAATAGAGATAGGGAGAGGGATGCAAAGCTAATTTGCTGCATATATATTATGTCTACACATACATACACATCAATACACGCACACACACACACATATACATATATACATATATACACATACATACACACAAATACATACACATATACATACATATATATATATACATATATATACATACATATATATATACATATATACACATACATACATACATACACATACACATATACATACACACACACATACATACATATACACATTACACATATACATACACACACACACATACATCCATACACACACATACAAATACACCATTACACACGCACACATACACACACACACTCGGACATACACACATACAATATAAAAGGTACAATATAATGTATAGACAAGCTATAACTTTTATATTTCAAATTTTATGTCTAACTGGAAAAAAAAAAAAAAAATCGAATGAAGCACCGGCGTAAATCCACTTTGAGGAGTGGGGGGGGGGGGGGGGGGAGGGGGGAGGATGATTGACTTTTTTGCCGATTGTTTTTTTTCCGTCGAACTCACACTTAAGTTTAAACACACACCATCACCCACTTGCAGAGACCCCCTTACACATGTATCAATTTTTATTTTGCGAGCGAGCAAAGCGAGCGAGCCAAAAATAACCTTTTTAATCGCATTTTCACATAGAATTTCTAAAATATGATGGTTGTTTATGACAGATTATCAAAAATTTTACTACCTGATTAATCAAAATATTTCTTCATTAAAAAGTTGGGGGGGGGGGGGTTATTTGTACACGCCATCCCCCCCCTTTCGAAAAAGTGGGGGATATATTCCCCCATCCCCCGCGATTTACGCCAATGAAATGAAGTGTACTATCATTTACCGTCGATGAAGTTAATATTGACAATACGACACTAAGTCAAAAATTTAACCAGGCCACTAAACTAACTACAAACATAAATTCTAATAACATACTACAGTATTGTCTCTCACAGTGGTGTTATGCTTTAGAGCAATTTATAGAGTTGCACAAAGTTTAACAGCTCATACCTCATTCAAGAGAGTGAAATCACAGGTTATGAAACATGTAGACAGAAAAGCTGATAATGCTTAATTGAAAATTGGCTGAAGGGTGTCATTTCATTTGGGATGTGATGTTTTTCACGGCCGTATGGGTATCATTTGCAAAAAAGAACATGAGGATCTTAAGAATAATCCGTCAAAAAGTTCTGTCAGTGTGCCCAACTAGTCAGACCATGCGGAGACTAGGATCTCGAAAGGTTTAGGTTTGCGGGCCAGTTCAAGGAGACCATCCAGTGGGATGGAATCGCGACCAGGGGGTAGAGAGAATTTCATCTGCTGTACCATGGAGGTGAAGAAAATAAACAGTTCCATCTTGGCTAACTGATCTCCCATGCACATTCGTTTTCCTGGACAGAAAAGAACAGAAAAGAAATGTAAACATTCATCCCTTAATACAAATTTTATCCGGTATCCAGACGAATAACTGAAATAATAATATATCAAAACTAAACATGATAGTTTAAAGCCCAGCTCACACGATACATCTTTAGCGACGTTAGATCCTCATCACGGTAGATCTTTCGTGAGGCCTAAAGGAGATACATTGTTCAAAATGTGATTGCAGAATGAACAGTACAAACGATACCTTATGTGGATGATATGCATTGTTCCGAAGATTCGTTATTCCGAAACACGCAAATTGCGTATACTTAGATGTTCATTAGTCCGAAAATGAAAAAGGGTTCGTTAATCCGAACATTTGTGGCGTTATTCCGAAGGTTCATTAGTCCGAAGGTTTGTTAATCCAAAAATGAAATAAGGTTTGTTATTCCGAAGGTTCGATAGTCAGAAAATGAAGTAAGGTTCGTTAGTCGGAAAATAATTAACGAACTAACGAACCTTATTTCATATTCGGACTAACGAACCTTCGGAATAACGAACCTTATTTCGTTTCCAGATTAACGAACCTTTGGAATAATGAACCTTTCGGAATAACGCTACAAATGTTCGGATTAACGAACCTTATTTCATTTTTTCGGACTAACGAACCTTCGGAATAAACGAATATGCGGAATAATGAACCGTCGGAATAACGAACTGTAATCTCTTATGTAAATGGCGTGTAATCGCCTCGACAGGGGATAATCCAAATGCCTCCTAGATTGAGCCTCGCCTAAAAGGGCCTGAAATAATGCATGGATATCATGGGAACAAGACAATGATACTTACCAGCAGAAAAAGGCAACAAATTCTCTGGCTGTTTGATGAGGGTGCCGTCATCCTGCAGGAATCTATCAGGGTTGAACTGTTTGGGGTCTTTCCACACGGCTGGGTCATGATGTAGGGACCTTTACATGGAAAACAAAACGTTATTCTGTAACGGCAAAGACAGTCTACTAAATTGTTCACTTTCAGAACAAGTAAATACGAGTTCATATTCATTATTGTATGCACAAACTTCAAAGCACCTAAATCACACCGTCAAACCGACTTCCTGCACCAATTCGAAACCGATCGATTTTGTCGCCATTCCTAGTAATCTTGATCTCTTGATGCTCGGTCTGTCTTGGGTCTCAAGTCAGTCTTGTGCATGGTTTGACTGAGGTATCAATGAATATGCTTAAACCAGAGTCTCAGGTCCAGAGACATGTTAAGATCTCTAACATGCCTCCGCTCCAACAGGAATAGGTAATTGTTGGAAACATTTATTGTAATCTGAGACACCAAATACTGCAGTATTAACTTTTTTCTTCATTCTAAAATTTCATCGAACTCTTTCTACTGTTGGAAAAAGGAATGGCCGTATACGCCGAGTATACGCCCAGTACCCAATTAAAATAAGTCACTTCACGACCGTCGAGATAATAGTGAGATGATTCAATCACAACACCCGTCTTTAAAAGGTCACTGTTAATAATTTGATGATGGTGACGACGACGATGATGATAATGATGATGAAGATGATGACGATGATCATGATGACAATGATGATGACGATGATGATGACGATGATGATGAGTCATGAGTGTCACAATGAGCCAAAAACTTTGAGGGACTGAAGTCTCCGGATATAAAATCTCCTATTTCTAAGACTCACAACTAAAATGTCACCTCTTTATAATGAGAATTTACAATTTTCTGTATTGGTACTTTTACTTTTCCTCTCTTCTTTTCTCTTCTTCTTCTTCTTCTTCTTCTTCTCCTCTTCTTCCTTCTTCTTCTTCTTCTCCTCCTCCTTCTTCTTCTTCTTCTTCTTCTTCTTTCTTCTTTTTCTTCTTCTTCTTCTTCTTCTTCTTCTTCTTCTTCTTCTTCTTCTTCTTCTTCTTCTTCTTCTTCTTCTTCTTCTTCTTCCTTTTGTGTGTGTGTGTGTGGGGGGGGGGGGGGTGGGCTGCAGTCCCCCATCACTACGCCAGTGATGATGATGATGACATGATTACATCATTCAAATCCATTATCACCAGAGGATTCACATTTTCATGACCGCATTTTTTTTCTTACCATAGATTGAGGAAGAGCGTGGTTCCTTTAGGAATCTTGTGTCCAAGGAGCGAGGCATCCCTGCATGCCTGGCGGGGTACTAGTGGTGCTACGGTGGCAAGACGTTGAACCTCGAAGAGTGCTGCCTGAGTGTAGGGTAAACCAGAGCGATGGGACAGGGACACTTCTTTGTCGCCGATTTCCTGAAGGAGAGAACGTAAAAAGGACTTTAGAAAAAATGCAGAAAGGTGTAGGAGACTGGGAGAGACTGTTGCATTCTGCGTGACATAATGTTGCAGCAACATTGTATGGATCGTATAAGTTTTGTAGTTGAGACCTTAAACTTCAAGCCGTGATCGAGAGTACAATTGAATGACTCGACCCGACCTACCAAGTCCGAGGACTTCATTGTGCGTTTCGACAAAACAGAAGGATGATGAATGCTTGTATTAGGCCAGGTGTAGTGATACAAAGACAAGTCATTTCGGCAAAGCTGATTATAGGTTCAGATCTTTAGCTCTTAAGACAATATATGCTTTTCTAATTTTTTTCATTTGATTTGATTTGATTTTTCTATATTTCCATTTCACAGTATACAAACAAAAATATGAATTCAATAATCTTTTTCAGACAAAAGTAATATGATGAAAATGACATAAAATAAAGAACAGAACTATTGAGATACTGATAAATAATGCTGAACAGACTGACAAAAAGATATACTAAAACGGAGGGGCAAGCTAAAAAAAGCAATGCTTGTGAGGTGCAATCCCCTGAAACTTACTTATTGAATCTGGCATAAAAATCTCAAATTTAGTATAGGTTTCCCATTTAATTTTGCCTCAGTATTATGCAGAACATTCAATATCTTGAAAATATTTTCCCCTATATTTTGCACCTCGATGTCCCAATAATTATGTTTCCTGTCCGAAACTTCCGTTTCTAAATATTTTGTACAAGCGAAGGGAGCAAAGTAAAATACAACCCTTTTAAGTTAGAAGTGTTATTTCTTCATCAAAATACACTATAGTGCTATAAGATATTTCAAAATTATTTTGATAGTTTCTCTTGCCAAATTTGTTTGCTTTCCGATCCCTTTTCTAAAATAAATATCAGCTAGCGAAGCAAGCGAAAAAAAAATTCCTCGTCATCAAAATACACTATAGAATATGTAACTAATGCACCTCACTTGCCAAATTTGTTTACTTTCTGAAACCATCCTGTTTCCAAAAAGTATTCGAGCGAGCGAAGCGAGCCATGAAAAATTACACTCTTCAGGCCTAGAAGATATATGTTTCTAAATAATATGTTTAATCATTTATCTCCCGAATGTGACCATATTTGGGCAGTGGGCACCTCGCTTGCCGAATTCGTTTGCTTTCCAAAATCATTTAAAAAAAATATTCTTTGAATTCGATGGTGATAGAACGTATATGGTAGCAGAAGGCTTCATGGTTTTTCTTTCTTGGAAATGAGTGTGAGCCTGAAAAGGACCTACTCACTCTCGACGTTTCGGTAAGAATGTTCTGACCGTCCTCAGGAGATTAAAAAAAAATATTATAAGCGATTCGTCACCAAGCATGCCAAAATTCACCAGATAATTAAATGTGCACTTTCCGGCAGGATTCGAGGATAGTCGGACACCTCGCTACCCAAATAAAATTATATTATCTCACCGCTGGAATAAGAGAAACCATCCTTATTTTCTAGATTTTACGAGTGAGCATAGCCAGCGAGCGAGAAACTAATCAGAAAATTTGTATGCTGCATGAGAACAGATTCTAATGTATTGTTATTTGACTGCCCATTTATGAATATGAATGCCCGAAGTGTCCCTTCGGCAGAATGATTCTTACATGCACGTACATAATTTGAATATTGAAAGCAAAATCCCTTGCTCGAAACGCTCAAATAGAATGTACTTTTGATTGCAACGGTGAACAAAGCTTTTTTCGTTGTTGTTGTTGTTGTTGTTTTTTTATTGCTAAATTGAATAAGATCTTTGTCAAATTAACCTGAAAAAGTGTGAAATCGGCCGGGAAATCTTAAAATAAAAACAAGAAAAGATGCCTTTCTAAAAAATTGCAAATTATGCTAACCATGGCACATGTTTATAAACTTGTTTACACGGGAAAATCGATGGGCGCCCAGTTGATCTGCTCTTCAAAATAATCCTAAAAGTATGATAACTCACATTTATTATCTCATCGTGAATTTTCTGCTGGATCTCCGGAAAATTGACAAGATAGGCGACCGCCCAAGTCATGGTGGTAGACACAGTGTCGGTCCCAGCCAAGTACAGGTCCACCAGGACAAAGTCAAGGGCTTCGAGGGAATAGTTGTCCGGGTCCGAACGGCGGTGGATGAGGTAGGCGTCTAGGAAATCATTTATCTCCGGTTCACCTGGTCGTTCGTAACCATAATAAAATGAAGTAACGAGATAACATAGTGCTTGGTAGTATAAAGCAACTGACCTTTATAGGACATTTCTTGAAAAATCATGAATGGCTATAGGGCGAATAGGATAGTGCTAATCCAAAACAATTTTGACGTCAAGGTTGCCCACAGTAAGCACATAAGTGGCACTTATTTTTGTTTATAGGAAAAAATCATATAATATGCAGGTATTATTCGTTAAGTTAAAATGCATTATAAAAAAATGGTCATTCCAGGAGCCAATGTTCCTCCCTTTTCCCCATTAACAAAAGGAAGAGGGACAGAAAAAACAGGGGTGATTAACCACATCTAAAATTTCAATCCACTCGAAGTGCTGAAGAATTTTCACAGTCATGTTTCCAGGAATAAAAGAAATATATATTCCGTCCACTTTATTCCTAACTGATGAACCTGGAACTATTCCTGAAATTAACAAGTGAGCCTTTTCTAAAACTTCATTTTTTCTAAAATGTATAAATATGCATTAATAAATGATTTCGACAAGTTTTCCGCTGTATATAATTATTCTTCGCCTGATATGGCTAATACTATTATGTAAAACTTCATTGAATATATCATACGTTGGTTGTCTTTATATCGAAAACCAGTATGAGATATTTGATAATTTTGGTGTAACTGTGTCAGTAAGATCTATCATACCTTTACAAGCATCAATTCGTTTCTGTCGGATGTCTGTCTCACGATGAAAGAAGGACTGAACATTATGCCATGCACGATACAGATTACGCCATTTCTCCTGGTATTGGAGGATTGGCCACAGGGAAGGAAATAGGGTTAATAATGCCCCTTCATCGCCCACCATGAGATCACGGACATTCTTGATCAGTTCGTCCCCGCTCTCGGAGCCGTGGTCCACCCGACGGTCGAATACCAGTTGGTTGATGACGTTGGATGATGTGACACCGAAAGCGGTGCTCGGGTCCAGAAGAGATCCTCCTTTGGTCTAGTAGTGATAACATATGATGAGAATTAAAGGCTAATTGTACATTCTATCTCTTAATGCTGAGAGATTCTTCAGTGGTCTCAAAATGGACATGGAGTTTTAAAGGCTACCATGGCATTATTTGCCATTGCATACATGTACCTATGAGGGAAAATGGTATACAAGGTTATGACGACGTAATCTACATTTTTGTGTGAAAATGATAGTGACGATTGCATGCAGTTTGATGAAATTACCTATATACTCCGTCGTGTAAGTCCATCAAATGTCACAATGCTAAATAGATTGGATTCTAATTTCACTTCATTATTTGCTGATGATAAGAATTAAGGCAAGCTCCATTTTGTGGATTTTCTTCAAAAAATTGAATGTCACAAATGCCACGCTCCTGCATTTCCCACCTCTTTGATCGACTCTCTTTTTTCGACCCCCCCCCCTTCCTCCCTAACAAACACCAATAAAGTTATCAAGACATTTAAACTTACCTTGAAGTAGTTAATGACATGTCGGGTCTCTTTCTGAAGCAAAGGTTCCAGAGACACTTTACCAAAACCCATGCCACGGAGGGTGGTGTGTGCAAACTTTCGTTGACGCTTCCATTCTTCATCAGCTCGAGTGTCGAAGAGACCTGTGTAGTTAATATTTATACTACCCACACTCAGATTCTTCCTTTGGAATATAGCACATGTACACAAGTTTGTAAAACGAAATTAATCATCAATAGGTATACGAGGAGGGGGGGGGGGGCTGGAATGATCACGCGCAGCCCCCTCCTTCCTCTCGAGAAAGTTTAGAGTTCGGGCAACCTCCACTTCATATTCGGGCAGTAAGGTGCCTTAACATATTTCATTTTTCTTACATACTGTATTTTCAATCAAAATAACATTCTTATTGTCTCCCGCTTTTTTGTTTGTTTCGCAAAAATTTATAGAAACCGCAATTCGAGCAAAAGGCGTCAGCCCCCTCAAGATGAAATATATTCACCTACCTAATAGCGGCTAATGTTATTACATTATAACGGTAGTGTTCTTGAAATGGGTTCGAACGGTAGGGAACCCCGGGGGGATATGTCTCATTGAGACATGTATATCATCCGCTTAAATCACTTTCTGAAAAGCACCCTAAATGGGGATCAAGGTAGCAGTGATTTTAATACCCTAAACAGGAAAAATGTCTAACATCTTCAATTTGTATACTATCCAAAGTTTGCATCATTACCTCTGATTTTTGTTACCCTTAACGCGTTAACGGGATATTAGGGTTCTCCATCTAGTGCAAGAAACTACCCTTTCCCCCTTTTTTGTTACACCCCAGGAACGTGAATTCAAGTAGGAGTGGTTAAAAATTTGATACTCTAAATCATGACGAGCATCTCCGATGTTTATACCCTTAGTGGAGAATCTATTTAAAGATAGCATCATCATTCCTCTGAATTTGATGCCCTTTTTCCAGATTTTTTCCTGTTTTTGATACCCCTAATGGGATCCCCGAGCTCCCCACCTGGTGCTGAAAACAACCCTTTTTCTACGTTTTCGTTTACGCGGATGATGTACAGGCCTCAGTGAGACATATCCCCCCGGGTAGGGAACAAACTAAAAATGACCCAATAAAGAAAAAGATCCTTACATTATCAAAACTGTCAAATTTACTTATTTTTACGACATTTTATATTTTGTCAATACTACTCATCAAGCACGGATGCCGTAGGACTTAAGACATAACTGTGGAAATAATAATGATAGAAACATAATAGTAAAAGTAATAATAATGATGATGATAATAATAATGAAATAATAATAGTAATAATGATGATGATAATAATAATAATGATGATAACAATTATATTAGCAATAGTGATCACAACAACAAAAACAAACATTAATAATGATAACAATAACAATACTACTTTATTGTGAGGTGTTCATCATGCTCAGATGCACTCAAATTTTGTAACAAGCGCCAAGCCTAATTTATGCTTTCGGTTGATTTCTGTTCTTATGGTTTAGAAGTTTATGAGTGACAACATCCATGGAATGTCATCTCCTCCCACACAGATTTAGTTCCAAGTTACGCATATACATGTATTAGATCTAAATGTACAGGTAAGAGAAATAACACTGTACAAAAAAGTGTGTGGAGAATTTATATTGTGTAAGATCTTTTCATGTTAAAGAAGGAAAGAATACCTAGTCGACTGGGGTTGACTGAGAGAAAAGGAATAACCTCTGGTCGATCAGCAAAATCCGATCCTGTTTTGGAGGTGACTTCCTTCACAGCTTCTAGTCCATTGACAACGATCACTGGTTTACTACCGAGATACAGTGAGTATAGAGAACCATATTCCATGCCCCAAGTGATCAACTGCTCAAGAAATTCATCATGTTCTTTTATCGATAGTGCGTTTCCGAAGAAGGGAAGTGGGACTGGTCCTTTAGGGATGTTGAAACCAGCCCTGGTCCTGTCCTTCATGAAGACTAGAACCAAAACGAAAGTGGATAGGAAGATGAGCAGCGTCCAAAGATTCTCAGCTAGGAATTCGGCGAGCGCCATTTTTGTGATGAACAGTATAGAGGCGTAAGCAGTGTTTGCAAGCCCGAGTATAAGGTCAGGTTTGCGTCAGCGTCATGATTCGTCCACACGTGATTACATCTGTTCATATATCAGTATTGAAATTACTTCGTATTCTTTGTTCGAAGACTCGGTCAACACTTGAATCCATTCATTTTAAGCACAAAGCAAGGCTTGTGGGTAACCGTTCATGGTGCTACCATGGCATTTAAATTGACTGGTTTTCAAGTCATGTGAGAACTAAAGTACAATGATATACGGCAGTATTAATAATATGTCCATGCACGTACACCCACATAAAGAAAATGACTAAAATATATTTAATAGACACCCTCCCTATCTCAGGGGCCGTGGCATTAGCGTAGACGGGTCTTCATACCTTGGGGGGGGGGGGGGGGTGATTAACCCATTCGTACATATTTTTTTGTTCACACATGAGTCCACCTTAAAATGTGTGTGTGTGTGTGTGTGTGGGGGTGCATCTCCATCCCCTTCCCCCCTCCTGCTTTCTTTGCCCCTGGGTGGTGGAACGGTCTAGGGGCCAAGGGCTCATGGTGGGGTCCAGGGGCAAAGCCTCGACGGGGGTTCAGAGAGGCAGAGCCCTCTGAAGCAAGTCGGATATTTTATGGTTTTGCGAGCCTATTTTGACCCCTTAGCTGTCAACACAGTCTGACAGTTGTTAATGTGAAGGTGAAAATCACAGCAAAATATATAAACATGTCCCCTTGATGAATGACTCAAATTCTAAAAAAAAAAAGGGTTTTTTTTAAAATTTTTTATTTTTTAAACTTAATTATCAACTGTATATTTAGCAGGTTCTCATGCAGAGCGTTCTCGGTAAAAGGCTGAACGAAAACTTTCATGGGAAAACTCTGACAAAACCCTTTGAATATGGCCTACATTCAAAGGATTTTTGACTCGGATATGATTAAATAGGACGTCAAGATATAGCCTGAAAGTTGATAGATAGAAGAAACGAGATGTTGAATAACCTTTGTTGAGAGAAATGTGAAAGAGAGAAAGCAAAGAGAGTAATCGATTACACCCCCCCAATAAGAAATTTAATATGTGACATATTCCTCAAGTCATGCTCTAGTAATCTATATCCAAATATGAAGACAAAATGTACTCAATACATATATTTCTGAATGCCTAATCCAACGTGGAACTCTGTAGAGAAAGTAAATAGGGAATATGAATGCTCAAGTCATAAATAAGCGCTTTTTAGTTAAACTGGTGCATGTAGGATTTTTGTAGAATGTTGGGTTTCATTTGGAATAATTCACCGTTTATTTTGATTTCTATTTTTGTAAAGGTGTAAAACAAGTATGAGTAAACTCCCATTGTATGATGCGCTATTTTCTTATATAATCATTAATCACTAATACAACACTGAAATCATAAGAGGTCATGTTATACGAGGCGCTGTGGCTCAGTGGATATAGAGCAGTTTCTCGTAACCGGGAGTATTCGGGTTCGAAACCAAGTGGATGCGCTAATGTCCTTTGGAAATTATTAATCCTCATTACCAAGTCCTCCGGAGGGAACTTGAAGTTTGAAGTTTGAAGTTTCTTTTATTTCCACATAATGTAAGTAACACAATTAAATAAACATACATATTCTTATTCTTGGAATAACAATATTTGAAATAAAGTTGCATATGAAAATATTACATTTTACTGTTTGTAGGTATTAAGTTAAATTAAGAAAAATAAATCAGTGGAGGAGTCTATTTAAAGAAGCAAAGCTTGTATTGTATAGACCCCTATCTGGCTTACAAAAATAATACAACAATAATGTAATACGAACGTATATGTGCTTATATGTTATTCCACCCTTCCCCCCCCGCCCCCCGCCCCCCCCCCCCCGCCCCGCGGCCCCGACCACAGAAAAGAAGGAGTAATATGACTTACATTAGTTGGTACATGTAAAATACAGAAACAAAAGAATGAAAAAAAAAGAAGAAAAAAGAATGAATTCAGAGAGAGAGAAAGGGAGAGAAGTGGAGGGATGTAGATGAAGGATGAAAATGGTGAAGATGAGGGATGGAGGACGGGGAATTTTACATTACGATTACTTTTGCAAAGCTTTAGATCTTATTATAGTGTTATTTTCATTAACAAGTTTATGTTGAATAATTATGCATTCCATTCGTGCTGACAATTAACAGTTATATTTATCTAAAAAGAACTTTTTAAGTTTACGTTTGACTGAAAAAATAGTTGGGGCTGCTTTAATGGTATTATTCAAAGAGTTCCACAACTGTGGAGTTTCACAGCTTAAAGTCGTCGATCCCCTGGTTGCTTACTAACAAGCATACACATGCTTTCTTAGCAGTCAGGTAAATTAACCAACCATTTAACCATTTAACCATTTGATACGAATGCGGAATTGTATTTAAATGTTATACTGCTATTGAAAAGCTCAGACTTGATGTAGTGGGGTTGTGAAGAGAACGTTTTATAAGTGCGGGGTAATATATGAGCAAAAGTAATTTTGTGAAAGGATGCAACATTTAGACTTGACAGGAATTGGTATTTATTCTGCATGGGCATCGGCGAGGTCGAGCAATGGCGGATGGGGGGGGGGGGGGCGAAAGAGATATATGTATATTCGGTCACCTCATTAAGCACTTACCAAATTTGCTTGCTTTCTGTAACCATTCTGTATCTCAATATGATATGAGCTAGCGAAGTGAGCAAGGAAGAATATACATATACTTTTTCCATGGTATAAGTAATAATTCGCACTCAACATGCTCAAAATACACCATGGGCCTATAAGATATTTAGAGTATACATTTATTGACTTCGCTTGCCGAAATGGTTTGCCGAATTGGTTTGCTTTCCAAAATTATCCACTCTCTAATACGAGCGAGCGAGGAAAAAATATGTAGGGTAACTGTAGGGAATACGAGACCCTTAAGCTCATTTGCATAATTATCATAAACATGGATACAGACACACACGAATAGGTTTTACCAATGTTTTCAGTAACTTGTCTTGTTTATCTATTATAGGTACCATAATAATGACTAAAATTTGTTTACTTGATTAGATAATGGGCTTAATGACGTCAGAGGTAGATGGTCTCTTACCCCCTACCTGTGAAGGTAATACGAGACCGCTTCATTTTCAACCTAAATCTCAAGGAGTTGTGGAGTAAAATACATTTTTATTGGAAATACAAATGCCAATAAAGAAGTGTTTCTTTTAAAGTATGTTTGGGTTTCATCAAAGCAAAAATCTGTTGAAATTTTAACCAAAAACTAAACAACATTTATAATGAGAGAAAATTGATTACCATTTAAATGGCATTCAATGCCATGCCATTCACACCATCATGCTGCCGGTACTTTTGTCCCCAGCAATTAGCATTTTGTTGTTGATGATTTTTAGTACATCAGTACTGAACAATTGGCAATTATAATTATAATTATAATTTTAAAATTTATAGAAAGAAAGGCAACTGTGAAATGACATTAAAACATCTTAAAAACATCCATCCAAACTTGAGTAATACCATAATGCAGTGCAAAAAAGTACGCATTTTCTTCATGCAAATTTGAATTTGTTGAATTTGATACAAATTTTACACATCATTAACAATTAAGGATTTGCCTGAATATCATTTTTTTGTTGTTCTTATACTAGTAAAAATTCCTTTAAAAACAAACAAGATGTTTTTCAGGTCATCCAGAGAAAACAATTATTAGTACTCCAAAAGCGTTTTCAACCTGCACCAAAATATCACTTAATTAGCAGGAATTTTCTTTATTGCCAATATTCTGAATATAATTTAATATTTTTTGCCAGTTTTCAAAACATAAAAATCCATGACAGTAAGCTTACACGATTTATCAATGCACAGTACACACAGTAATCATGCACGACAATAGCCGCCACATTGGTGGTCTCGTATTACCTACACACATTATTGATTGGATGTCCTTATTGAGGTTCACTATATGTACTCTACACTGTATACAATGGTCAATTGACCTACGCAGTTTTTAACCAATATCATGATATTGTTATTAACACCATTTTTACAGCACACCTCTTTATTATTATAATACACCACTACATTCCTTGAAAACCCAGTATTTATATCTAAGGAAATTTTGACCATGACAAATTCTTATCTTGGCACATTTGGTGACTTTTCTCGGAGAATATGGACTTGTTGACCCAATGTCTACGTTGTATGTAAGCAGAAATGGTAACAGTGATGATAAAGGTGCTATAACAATATTTTTTCCAAAGCCTTGGCAGACAGACACTTTTTACTCTGGTGGTCTCGTATTACCTACGGTCTCGTATTCCCTACGCTTACCCTACTCATTTTCGTGGTATAAGTGATAATTCGTTATCAAAATACACCATGGGCCTATCAGATATCTAAATTATATATTTGGTCACCTCGCTTGTCGAATTGGTTTGCTTTTGCAAACCATCCTGTATCTAAGTATTATACAAGCTAGCGCAGCGAGCGACAATAAATATTATGTACTCTTAAGTTCATGGTAGGCATAATTCGTCACTGAAAAGACACCATGGGCCTATAAAATATCTACATTCTATATTTAGTTACCTTGTTTGCAGAATTAGTTTGCCTCCCCAAACCATCCCGTATCTAAGTATATATACGGGCGAGCGCAGCGAGTGAGGAAAAAAATATTTTTTTTTTCCATGATAGGGATAATTTGCCATCAGAATACACCACAGGCCTATAAGATATCTGAATTATATTTGGTCTTCTCGCTTGCAGAATTGGTTTCCTTTCCCAAACCATCCTTTATCTAAATAGTATACGAGCGAGCGCAGCGAGCGAGAGATAAATCTTCTTTTTCGTGTTATAGAAGTGTTATTTCGTCATTAAAATACACTATAAGCCGATAAGATTTCTGAATTATACATTTTGTCACCTTTATCGGTCGAATATGACTCTATTTGGACACCTTCCTTGCCGTCTATTTCTACGAGCGAGCGAACTTTTTTTTAAGAACGTAGATTCGTCACCAGAATACACTACATGATTTACATACTGCACATCTTCCTGTAGAACTCCAGGATAGTCGGACACCTCGCTGCCCAAATTATTATGATATTCGGGCTTCACGCTGCTGGAGTAAGAGGTGTTTGCTGACCAAAACCATCTTGTTTCTAGATTTATGAACGAGCAAAGCGGGCGAACGAGAAGAAAAGAACAATTTTGTATACTGAGCTGAGGTTCTTTGGTATTGTTATTCCATTCTCATAATTTGAGGAATGTACATTTTATTGGCATCTATCGTTCTCATAGTCATGATAGTGGGAAGATGCTATTGGTCACCGACATATCCTGAAAATTCATCTCTTTAGGTCAAATTGCCGCTCGATTCCTTGCAATTATATTGCTAACATTCTATTAGTAGAGAAAAGTATAACAATAATTAGAGACCCGAGATGCAAACCAAATAAATTTCATAAGAATATCATTTAGACCTATTAATATAACCTGCATTGGTTAAGATACCTAAAATGCGAGCGAGCAAAGGGAGCTAGAGCTTTCAGATTTTTCCCTTTTCTTTCCTTCTCTTTCCTTTCTGTTTTCTTATTTCATTTCCTTTTCTTTCTTTTTTTTCCTCCCTTTTTGTGCGGGGGGGGGGGGGGTGCTAAAGCTTTTAACCCCCCGGTTGCTACGCCTATGTTCATGATCATTCCTGTTTTCTTCAGTTGTAAAACAATGAAACATATTTTTGTTATGTCTTTCTTCCACCTACAAAGAAAATGACAAGATAAAAATTGTTGATAAAATATCCAGTTTCTTCACTCAAAGTTATTAGACTTTTAGATATGATTACGAAATTTGCACGTTTGCATTGCAGAAAGCATTCATTTAATTGTGTCAGCTAACTTGAATGAGTGTATAACTGACTGATTGATCGATTGACCTATTGACTGATGAATTGATTAACTGATTGATTGGTTGATTGAATTCTTGATCTTTTTTTTGCACGACCATGCGTGGGGATATTCCTTTTCTGACATCCACAGTATGCGAGCTTAACTGTCAAGACCTACCAAAACATAATATTTCAAAAGAATTCAATTGTTCATTCAAGCGTGACTTTAATGAGACATACCAGAACATACACACAAAAATGGATATTTCTTAATTCACAAATTGCTGTAAAGTCATTCAGAATACGAAAGATTCTAAGCCTTGATAGTTTACACCTCCTTGGACTTCCTTTAACTTCACTAATGCCGACCAGAATAAACCAGTTCTTGTCAAGTCTGAACTTTGCACCCTTTCACAAAAGCTACTTTTGCTCACACAAAGAATAAAATATTTTCTGAATTTTTTTTGTTGGTCATTTGGTAGAAGGGATCCTAGGCTATTTACAGGTATGACGAATTCAAGAAAATATTTTGATATGTTATATTTAGCGAGGGAGACTTTTTCAAACTGTAAACATTATTATTCATTTTCTTTAGGGGGTAGGGGTGCACTGTACACTCGAACTTCTAAGTTTGTTTCACTGTTGGTGTCATTTTCTCCCTCTTAATAGGCCTATATATTAATTGGGTCAAGTTGCAAGAGGAGCAGAGCAAGCCCCCCCCCCCCCCCCCCCCCCATCCGCTGATGATATTATTGTCTCGTCACTGATATAGTGGTCATAAAACAACAATGCATCCCGTGTCCTCTTTAACCTATATGAATGTGTGTGTACAGGCCTAATATACAAGGTAATGCATTAAAAAAAAAATCAGTATTCGGCAACAACAGTCATAACTGACTGGTTTGCCTAATTCCAACAAACAACACAACAACGACAATAACACCAACGATAACAACAACAACATCAACTCTCCAACATGTTCAAGGGAAATCTATCCATTCCAGTGCACACGGGTTTTTAGGTTTTTAGGGAAATCTAGGCTATGCAGGCCTGTCTCTTTTGGGTCTTCTCCCTTCTTGTTTTCCACCTATATATGTCACCCCTATGATGAGAGCTGTTCACTTTTTGTCCCCCTTATTGTCTTTACATTTCACTCCTCGTCCCCCCCCCCCTCTCCCATCCCTTTCCCGTGTCGCTATATTATCCCCACTCTCTTGCTCCCTCACCCCACCCCCTTCTCTCTTTCTCACTCTCTCTCAGAGGCGTCGATCCATTTTTCGGATTGGGGGGGGGGGGGGCAAGACGACCAAGCGGAGATGAACCCACGGCTACTATTTGTACACACACACACCCTCACATATATACATACCCATATATATAACATTGGCCTATATCAACGTGAAGCATTTTCAAATTGGGGGAAATTAGGCAACTTGCTATGTGAACCATCCTGCTTTGTTCTCGCTCGCGAGCGAGCAAAAAATAACAAATTTCTTCTTATGAGAGAAGGGTTTAGTTATCATATAGGCATAAATGATACCTAATATGTATGTATATGGTTATCTCGCTGCCAAATATGAACTCTACTTTGTCACATCGTTGGTCCATTGTTGCTGCCCCCCAAACCACTCTGTTTTTTAATATTACGAGCGAGCGAAGCACACACTGTTTTTCATGGTAGATGTAGTAAACCCTTCGGCAAATTACGCTGTGAGCCAATGAAACATCTACATTATCTATTCGGTCTCATCTCATCGAATTCGTTTGCTTTTCAAAACCATTAATATGAAACGAGCGAGCGCAGCGAGCGAGGAAAAATATACCCTTTTCCATATGATAAAAGTGTTATTTCGTCATCATAATAATGTGATAAAAATGTGATATGCGCTATACAAGAACGGAATATTATTATCATCATTATCATCAGAATACACTATAAACCTGTCATGCCTGTATGATATCTAAATAATACATCCGATCACCTGTGTGCCGAATATGACACTGTGTTAGCTATCTCGCTTGCAGTCCGAATCCATTCTGTTTCTACCATAGCGAGCAAAGTCAACGACCGATCCCGGCAAAATTATATTGATTCGTCCCAAAATCTTTGTCAACAACCTTGCTGCCCAAATATAATGATATTTTGGAATCTCACTGCTATAATAAGCTACTTGCTGCCCGAAATCATCTTGTATCTAGCTTTTACCAGCGAGAGTAGCGAGCGAGTTAACGAAAAATATGTTTTTGTTTTGCGTTTTTATTCTTATCCAGGCCGTTGTCTCCTGAAAGTTTATCTATTTTTAGGTCAACTGGCCGCTCGATTTCTAGGAGTGATATCTTGTTTGGTTATATTACTTCCTATGAGTAGAAGAATAGTATAACATTAGATAGAAACACAAGATGCAAACCGATTTCCTTTCATAAGAATAGTAATTATCATCGGCATTGGTTAAGATACTTAAATGCGAGCGAGCGCTTCCCAGTTTCCCATTTTCTTTCTTTTTTCTTGTTTTACGCTTTCATTTCACTTCCTTTCTTCCTTTTCCTCTCTTTTCTCTTTCTTTTTTCTTTTTCCTTTTTTCCTTTTTTTTTTTTGGTTGGGAAATTATTGGGGGGGGGGGCAAAATGATATCTTTGCCCCCCCAATTTTCTTGGGGGGAGGGGGGGGCAACTGCCCCCTGCCCCCCCAGGACGACGCCTCTGCTCTTTCTCTCTCTCTCTCTCTCGTGCTTTCTCCCTTTCGTAGTGCCACCCTCCGTTGCACTTCTTCCTCTCTTCATGGAAATAATAAAAAGTTAGGATCCCTTCAGTCAAAAATATGTTTCTCTAACTTACATTACAAAAAAAAAAAAAAAAAACCCAAGAAAACAGCAACAAATAAACAAACAAACGAAGAAAAAAAACCCTTCGGTTTTTGCATGCTACTTTATCATCATTACACCACAACTTTATATATCACAAATATATAATCATTCACTTTATCAATGTATGTATCACTAGAACACCTTGATCATATCATTTCAATCATACTTCAATGTTTCATAAAAATACAATATTATTTTACATACATAATTTGGACACCATAACACATTTGAGTCATAATATTAACCGTTTGTACCACAAAAATATAATCATTCACTTTACCTGACCATGTGTATATCATAATATGAACACTGAATAATTGCAGCAAAACTAATGATAAGAAGCACTTTGTATCCAGTGGAAAACTCGCTGTATAAAATGTCAACTATTATTATTTATCAAGAAAATAAGATTTATTTTGAATCAAATGGAACTGACAGTCAGTTATGTTAACATAATAAGCATGTTTTGATTACAGTAACAGCACTATACATTTTTTTTTTCTAACAAAAACTACAGCATTAAAACAAAAAGAAATGGGAAACGTTGCTCCATTGACTTACGAGTAATCTGAAAATCCTAAGCAAATCCATTTCAATTCAGTTCAATTTATTTGACAACATAGCAAGCAATTGACAAGGCAGTATACAGATCATGATAAAGGTGAATATAAAGTCCAGCTATCTCACAACTTTCAATAGCCCCTTTGGAAGGTATCACTTCATTAAGTAGTTGCTCTTTGGACTCTGTATCTCCCAGAATGTTTTCCAAGCCAAGATGAATCAACTTATGGAGAAATGCCCTGGTGTGTGGTCAGTAAGGCAGACGACATCGCAGTCATAGTAGGGAAAGTATACCTCAAACGGTTCTTGAGATATCCCGTTTACCCTGGTGTGGTTGGTATGGCAGACGACATCACAGTCACAGGAAAAGTTCATACCTTAAACGGTTCTTGAGATATCGCGTTAACGAAAAAACGGGACAGACGGACAATGTCATGATTCCGGCACCACATTCGGTGGGAGGAGGCATAAAAATGCAATCAAATGAAGCACCGGCGTAAATCCACTTTGAGGAGTGGGGGGGGGGGATGATTGACTTTTTTGCTGATTTTTTTCTTCTGTTGAACTCACACTTAAGTTTAAACACACACCCTCTCCCACCTGCAGAGACCCCCTTACACACATATCAATTTCTATTTTGCGAGCGAGCGTGCCAAAAATAACAATTTTTCTGGTTTTTGATCGCATTTTCAAATAGAATTTCTAAAATACGATGAGCGAGTGAAGTGAGCGAGCCCAAAATACCACACTAAGTCAAAAATTTAATCAGGCCACTAAACTAACTACAAACATAAATTCTGATAACATACTACAATTTTGTCTCTCACAGTGGTGTTATGCTTTAGAGCAATTGACAGAGTTGCACAAACTTTAACAGCTCATACCTCATTCAAGAGAGTGAAATCATAGGTTATGAAACATGTAGACAGAAAAGCTGATAATGCTTAATTGAAAATTGGCTGAAGGGTGTCATTTCATTTGGGATGTGATATTTTTCAAGGCCGTATGGGTGCCATTTGCAAAAAAGAACACGTGGATCTTAAGAATGATCCGTCAAAAAGTTCTGTCAATGTGCCCAGCTAGTCAGACCATGCGGAGACTAGGATCTCGAAAGGTTTAGGTTTGCGGGCCAGATCAAGGAGACCATCCAGTGGGATGAGTTCGCGACCAGGGGGCAGAGAGAATTTCATCTGTTGTACCATGGAGGTGAAGAAAATAAACAGTTCCATCTTGGCTAACTGATCTCCCATGCACATTCGTTTTCCTGGACAGAAAAGAACAGAATAGAATTGTAAACATTCATCCCTGAATAAAAATGTTATCCGGTATCCAGACGAATAACTGAAATATATCAAAAACTAAACATGATAGCTTAAAGCCCAGCTCACACGATGCATCTTTGCCGACGTTAGATCCTCATCAGCGGTAGATCTTTTGTGAGGCCTAAAGGAGATACATTGTTCAAAATGTGATTGCAGAATGAACAGTACAAGATACCTTATGTAGATGATGTTCGTTGTTCCGAAGATTCGTTAGTCCGAAAATGAAAAAGGGTTCGTTAATCCGAACATTTGTGGCGTTATTCCGAAGGTTCGTTAATCCAAAAATGAAATAAGGTTCGTTATTCCGAAGGTTCGATAGTCAGAAAATAACTAACAAACTAACGAACCTTATTTCATTTTTGGACTAATGAACCTTCGGAATAATGAACCTTATTTTGTTTCCGGATTAACGAACCTTCGGAATAATGAACCTTCCGAATAACGCCACAAATGTTCGGATTAACGAACCTTATTTCATTTTTCGGACTAACGAACCTTCGGAATAACGAACCTTCGGAACAAACGAATCTTCGAAATAATGAACCTTCAGAATAACGAACTTTAACCCCTTATGTAAATGGCGTATAATCGCCTCCACAGGGGATAATCCAAATGCCTCCTAGATTGAGCCGCGCCTAAAAGGGCCAAAAATAATGCATGGATATCATGGAGCCCGGAGGGATTTGTCTCATTGAGGCCTGTACATCATCCGCGTAAATCACTTTCTGAAAAGCACCCTAAACGGGGATTAAAGTAGGATGGAAGTAAGAGTGATTTTAATACCCTAAACAGAGAAATAATGTATTACATCTCCGATTTTATATCCTTAACAGGAATTTTATGCAAGAATTGCATCATTATCTCCTAATTTAATAACCTTTTCCCAGATTTTCCTGATTTTGATGCCCTTAACTGGATCCCCATTTTCCCTGCCTGGTGCTGAAGAACAACCCCTTTTCTATGTTTCTGTTTACGCGGATGATGTACAGGCCTCAATGAGATATAGCCCCCCAGGTCATGAAGCGCAAGCCGGGTCTATAATGCGTTTTTACCATCCTCCCAATCCTATAATAAGCAGGGCCTCTTGTCAAATACAATAACACCAGGTATGCTAGGTAAGCTTGTCAAGTAACTTATTTGCAAAACGCACTAACTTCTGAGATTGGATAGAGATGGAAACAAGACAACTACTTACCAGCAGAGAAAGGCAACAAATTCTCTGGCTGTTTGACGAGGGTGCCGTCATCCTGCAGGAATCTATCAGGGTTGAACTGTTTAGGGTCTTTCCACACGGCTGGGTCATGATGTAGGGACCTGTACATGGAAAACAAAACGTTATTCTGTACGGGAAAGACAGTCTACTAAATTGCTCACTTTCAGAACAAGCTCACATTCAACACTGTATGGACAAACTTCAAAGCACCTCAATCACACCGTCACACCGACTTTCTGCACTAATTCGAAACCGATCGATTTTTTCGCCATTCCTAGTAATCTTGATCTGTTGATGTTCGGTATGTCTTGGGTCTCGAGTCAGTCTTGTGCATGGTTTGACTGAGGTATCAATGAATATGCTTAAACCAGAGTCTCAGGTCCAGAGACATGTTAAAGATCTCTAACATGGCTCCGCTCCAACAGGAATAGGTAATTGTTGGAAACATTTATTGTAATCTGAGACACCAAATACTGTAGTATTAACTTTTTTCTTCATTCCAAAATTTCATCGAACTCCTTCTACTCTTGGAAACAGGAATGGCCGTATACGCCGAGTATACGCCCAGTACCCAATTAAAACAAGTCTTTTCACGACCGTCGAGATAATAATGAGATGATTCAATCACAACACCTGTCTTTAAAAGGTCACTGTTAATAATTTGATGATGGTGACGACGACGATGATGATAATGATGATGGTGACGAGTGTCACAATGAGCCAAAAACTTTGAGGGACTGAAGTCTCCGGATATAAAATCTCCTATTTCTAAGACTCACAACTAAAATGTCACCTCTTTATAATGAAAATTTACAATTTTCCATATTGGTACTTTTACTTTTCCTCTCTTCTCCTTCTCCTTCTCCTTCTTCTCCTTCTCCTTCTCCTTCTCCTTCTTCTTCTTCTCCTTCTCCTTCTTCTTCTTCATCCTTTTTGTAGGGGGGGGGGGTGGGCTGCAGTACCCCCATCACTACGCCAGTGATGATGATGATGATGATGATGATGACATGATTACATCATTCAAATCCACTGACACCAGAGGATTCGCATGTTCATGACCGCATTTTTTTTTTCTTACCATAGATTGAGGAAGAGCATGGTTCCTTTAGGAATCTTGTGTCCAAGGAGCGAGGCATCCCTGCATGCCTGACGGGGTACTATTGGTGCTACGGTGGCCAGACGTTGAATCTCGAAGAGTGCTGCCTGAGTGTAGGGTAAACCTGAGCGATGGGACAGAGACACTTCTTTGTCGCCGATTTCCTGAAGGAGAGAACGTAAAAAAGGACTATAGAAAAAATGCAGAAAGGTGAAGGAGACTGGGAGAGACTGCTGCATTCTGCGTGACATAATGTTGCAGCAACAGTGTATGGATCGTATAAGTTTTGTAGCTGAGACCTTAAACTTCAAGCCGTAATCGAGAGTTCGATTGAATGACTCGACCCGACCTACCAAGTCCGAGGACTTCAGTGTGCGTTTCGACAAAACAGAAGGATGATAATGCTTGTATTAGGGTATCAGGTGTAGTGATACAAAGACAAGTCATTTTGGCAAAGCTGATTATAGGTTCAGATCTTTAGCTCTAAAGACAATATACACTTTTCTAATTTTTTTTATTTGATTTGATTTGATTTATCTATATTTCTGTTTCACAGTATACAAACAAAAATATGAATTTAATAATCTCTTTCAGACAAAAGTAATATGAAGAAAATGACATAAAATAAAGAACAGAACTATTGAGATACTGATAAATAATGCTGACCAGACTGAGAAAAAATATAGTAAAACCGAGGGGCAAGCTAAAAAAAGCAATGCTTGTGAGGTGCAAGCCCCTGAAACTTACTTATTGAATCTGGCATAAAAATCTCAAATTTAGTATAGGTTTCCCATTTCATTTTGCCTCATTATTCTGCAGAGCATTCAATTTCTTGAAAAGATTTTCCCCTCTATTTTGCACCTCGCTGTCCCAATACTTATGTTTCCTGTCCGAAACTTCTGTTTCTAAATATTTTGTACAAGCGAGCGAAGGGAGCGAGGAAAAATACAACCCTTTTAAGTTGGAAGTGTTATTTCTTCTTCAAAATACACTATAGTGCTAGAAGATATTTCAGAATTATTTTGATAGTTTCACTTGCCAAATTTGTTTGCTTTCCGATCCCTTTTCTAAGATAAATATCAGCTAGCAAAGCGAGCGAAAAAAAAAATACCTTGTCATCAAAATACACTATAGAATATGTAACTAATGCACCTCGCTTGCCAAATTTTGGTTGCTTTCCGAAACCATCCTGTTTCCAAAAAGTATTTGAGCGAGCGAAGTGAGCCATGAAAAATACACTCTTCAGGCATAGAAGATATATGTAACTAAATAACATATTTAATCACTTATCTCCCGAATGTGACCCTATTTGGGCAGTGGACACCTCGCTTGCCGAATTCGTTTGCTTTCCAAAATCATTAAAAAAAATATCCTTTGAATTCCGTGGTGGTAGAATGTATGGTAGCAGAAGGCTTCACGGTTATTCTTTCTCGGAAATGAGTGTAAGCCTGAAAAGGACCTACTCACTCTCGACGTTTCGGTAAGAATGTTCTGACCGTCCTCAGGAGATTTTAAAAAAAAATATTATAAGCAATTCGTCACCAAGCATGCCAAAATTCACCAGATAATTAAATGTGCACCTTCCTGCAGGATTCGAGGATAGTCGGACACCTCGCTACCCAAATAAAATGCTATTATCTCACCGCTAGAATAAGAGAAACCATCATTATTTTCTAGATTTTACGAGTGAGCATAGCCAGCGAGCTAGAAAATAATCAGAAAATTTGTATGCTGCATGAGAACAGATTCTAATGTATTATTATTTAACTGCCCATTTATGAATATGAATGCTTGAAGTGTCCCTTCGGCAGAATGATTTTTACATGCACATACATAATTTGAATATTGAAAGCAAAATCCCTTGCTCGAAACGCTCAAATAGAATGTACTTTTGAATGCAACGGTGAACAAAGCTTTTTTCGTTGTTGTTGTTGCGTTTTGTTGCTAAATTGAATAAAATCTTTGTCAAATTAACTTGAAAAAGTGCAAAATCGGCTGGGAAATCCTACAATAAAAACAAGAAAAGATGCCTTTCTAATTATGCTGACCATGGCACATGTTTATAAACTTGTTTACACTGGAAAATCAATGGGCCCCCAGTTGATCTGCTCTTCAAAATAATCCTAAAAGTATGATAACTCACATTTATGATCTCATCGTGAATTTTCTGCTGGATCTCCGGAAAATTGACAAGATAGGCGACCGCCCAAGTCATGGTGGTAGACACAGTGTCGGTCCCAGCCAAGTACAGGTCCACCAGAACAAAGTCAAGGGCTTCGAGGGAATAGTTGTCCGGGTCCGAACGGCGGTGGATGAGGTAGGCGTCCAGGAAATCATTTGTCTCCGGTTCGCCTGGTCGTTCGTAACCATAATAAAATGAAGTAACGAGATAACATAGTGCTTGGTAGTATAAAGCAACTGACCTTTATAGGACATTTCTTGAAAAATCATGAATGGCTATAGGGCGAATAGGATAGTGCTAATCCAAAACAATTTTGACGTCAAGGTTGCCCACAGTAAACACTTAAGTGGCACTTATTTTTGTTTATAGGACAAAATCATATAATAATGCAGGAAGTATTCATTAAGTTAAAATGCATTACAAAAAAAATGGTCATTCCAACGTTCCTCCCTTTTCCCCATTAACAAAAGGAAGAGGGACAGAAAAAACAGGGGTGATTAACCACATCTAAAATTTCATTCCACTCCTTGAGCGATACTTGAAGTGCTGAAGAATTTTCAGAGTCATGTTTCCAGGAATAAAAGAAATATATATTCCGTCCACCCCATTCCTACCTGATGAACCTGGAACTATTCCTGAAATTAACAAGTGAGCCTTTTCTAAAACTTCATTTTTTCTAAAATGTACAAATATGCATTAATAAATGATTTCGACAAGTTTTCCGCTGTATATAATTATTCTTCGCCTGATATGGCTAATACTGTTATATAAAAACTTCATTGAATATATCGTACGTTGGTTGTCTTAATATCGAAAACCAGTATAAATGAGATATTTAATAATTTCGGTGTGACTGTGTCACTAAGATCTATCATACCTTTACAAGCATCAATTCGTTTCTGTCGGATGTCTATCTCATGATGAAAGAAGGACTGAACATTAAGCCATGCACGATACAGATTCCGCCATTTCTCCTGGTATTGGAGGATTGGCCAGAGGGAAGGAAACAGGGTTAATAATGCCCCTTCATCGCCCACCATGAGATCACGGACATTCTTGATCAGTTCATCCCCGCTCTCGGAGCCGTGGTCCACCCGACGGTCGAATACCAGTTGGTTGATGACGTTGGATGATGTGACACCGAAAGTGGCGCTCGGGTCCAGAAGAGATCCTCCTTTGGTCTAGTAGTGATAACATACAATGAGAATAAAAGGCTAATTGTACATTTTACCTCTTAATCTAAGAGATTCTTCATGGGTCTCCAAATGGACATGGAGTTTAAAAGGCTACCATGGCATTATTTGCCATTCCATACCTATGAGGGATCCTTGTTTGAACTGCCGGGGGAAAATGGAAAGTGGTATACAAGGTTATGACGACGTAATCTACATTTTTGTGTGAAAATGATAGTGTCGAATGCATGCAGTTTGATGAAATTACCTATATACTCCATCGTGTAAGTCTATAGAATGTCACAATGCTAAATAGATTGGATTCTAATTTCACTTCATTATTTGCTGATGATAAGAGTTAAGGCAAGCTACAATTACATTTTGTGGATTTTCTTCGAAAAATTGAATGTCACAAATGCCACGCTCCTGCATTTCCCGCTTCTTTGATCGACTCTCCTTTTTCGACCCCCCCCCCCCCCCCCCCCCTCCTCCCGAACAAACACCAATAAAGTTATCAAGACATTTAAACTTACCTTGAAGTAGTTAATGACATGTCTGGTCTCTTTCTGAAGCAGAGGTTCCAGAGACACTTTACCAAAACCCATGCCACGGAGGGTGGTGTGTGCAAACTTTCGTTGACGCTTCCATTCTTCATCAGCTCGAGTGTCGAATAGACCTGCATTGTAGTTGATATTTATACTACCCACACTCACATTCTTTCTTTGGAATACAGCACATGTACACAAGTTTGTAAAAAGAAATTAATCATTAATAGGCATACGAGGAGGGGGGGGGGAGCGCTGGGATGATCACGCGCAGCCCCCTCCTTCCTCTCGAGAAAGTTTAGAGTTTGGGCAACCTCCACTTCATATTCGGGCAGCGAATTTCATTTTCATGTCAGATTACATACTGTAATTTCAATCAAAATAACATTCTTATTGTCTTCCCCTTTTTTGTTCGTTTCGCAAAAATATGTTACCGCAATTCGAGCAAAAGGCGTCAGCCCCCTCAAGATAAAATATATTCACCTGCTATAGCAGCCCGGTATAGCAGCTAATGTTAATTACATTATAACGGTAGTGTTCTTGAAATGGGTTCGGACGGTAGGGAACAAACTAAAAATGACCCAATAAAAGAAAAAGATCCTTACATTATCAAAACTGTCAAATTTACTCATTTTTACAACATTTTATATTTTGACAATACTACTCATCAAGCACGGATGCCGTAGGACTTAAGACATTACTGTGTATAATGATAGAAATATAATAGCAAAAGTGATAATAATGATGATGATGATAATAACAATGAAATAATAATAGTGATAATGATGATGATGATAATAATGATGATAACAATTATATTAGCAATAGATCTAGTGATAACAACATCAAAAACAAACATTAATAATGATAATAATAATACTACTTTATTGTGATGTGTTCATCATGCTCAGATGCACTCAAATTTTGTAACAAGTGCCAAGCCTACTTTATGCTTTTGCTTGATTTCTTTTCTTTTGATTTAGAAGTTTATGGGTCACAACCCCGGTCACAACATCAATGGAGTGTCATCTCCTCCCACGCAGTTTTAGATCTACGCATATGATATACATGTATTAAATGTAGGATGGGGGGTTGGGTGTCCGGACACGTAACAAAAATGAAGCCTTCTTTTTTTATCTTTGGATTAAACAAAAACTATGCACTGATTTGTGCTAATCATCATCAATATTTGTTCGCTATAATATTTTCTAACAGTTTGTGCTAAAACATTTAAGAGATTTGCTTGTGAACCCTTTTCAATTGGCTGTTTAAAATCAACTGTCCGGATATACAACCTGTCCGGACATCCAACAACTGGGTATACAGTATTAACCTAAGCCTAAGGTAAGAGAAATAACACAGTACACAGGTACAAAATATGTGGAAAATTTATATTGGGTAAGATGTTAAAGAAGGAAAGAATACCTAGTCGACTGGGGTTCAATGAGAGAAAAGGAATACTCTCTGGTCGATCAGCAAAGTCCAATCCTGTTTTGGAGGTGACTTCCTTCACAGCTTCTAGTCCATTGACAACGACCACTGGTTTATTACCGAGATATAGTGAGTATAGAGAACCATATTCCATGCCCCAAGTGATCAATTGCTCAAGAAATTCATCGTGTTCTTTTATCGATAATGCGTTTCCGAAGAAGGGAAGTGGGACTGGTCCTTTAGGGATGTTGAAGCCAGCCCTGGTCCTGTCCTTCATGTAGACTAGGACCAAAACGAAAGTGGCTAGGAAGATGAGCAGCGTCCAAAGATTCTCAGCTAGCAATTCGGCGAGCGCCATTGTTGTTGTTGATTCGTGTTGAATGGCGATCAGTCAGTCTTTTTTTGTGATGAACGTACTATATCAGGCCGCACGCCCGTAAATAGCTCCGGTCATTTTCAGAGATTCCTCCAACCCGTACCAAAGATGACATAGTTGAAAAAATATTCATATAAAATCAGAGATACATAGTTGAACACTGTGTTTCATATGTGCATAGAGAGGGATAATTACGGGGGAGCATTTCCGGGAGCATTTCATCAACATTTGTTGTCTGACAAGTTGTCAGATCTGACATCTTTCCTTGATTTTGATTGGCTGAGAAGCATCGTTACTATGGCAACTGTCGGATAAAGCAGACCTTGTCGGATAAAACATCCGACAAGTCATTTCATGAAATGCTCCCCTGGTTTAGATCAGTCCCATGAGAGAGCAGCAGTTGGTCCCAGGTGGATTCTAAGGGGACTATATTAGTGTGGCAAAAAGCCTTACAACTACTGGAGCTTTGATGACGAATTATCACTTATACCATGAAAAGGAGTACATATTTTTTCCTACATTTTTGTTAGTCTGAGATTCAGTCCCTCTACTGCAAAAAAATGCTGAACCCCCCCCCCCCTTCATATTTTCAGCAATTAAAGAATAATGTATGAACTCTTACAGACAAAAGTTTCAATGGTGTCATTATAAACATTTTTTTTCATGAATTTATCAAATTCCATTTTTAACACAGGTGCCCACTACTTAGCCGAGTTGGGGTCTCGCCTATGCATGGATGGGTCTCGCGTTGTGGCGAGCTGGCGCGAGCTTGAACTCGCGTAAACTCGCATGAAATTTACTTTTCATGAGGTATGCACAAGTGATCTTACGACCAACATCGAGTTTACTTCGATAGCTAGCTGTACTAGCCCGGTGGCGCGCAGCCCGGTGTACTAGTAAACAGAGCGAGTTTGGTGTGAGTTGTCATGACCTGCATACGACTTGTACCGATCTATCAACGAGTTATCAAGACCTCGTTACGAGTGTCAAGAGCTTTCTACGAGTTTCCGAGATACGACCAAAGAAGCTGAACATGCATATTTCGTTTTTCTTTCTTTTTTTTTTTTTTTTTTGGGGGGGGGGTGGGGCACTTGAATAAATTCAATTCAATTCATTCCCATTTCCAATAAAAGCAATAAAAAAAATCAAACATAATCATAAGTCATTGTACAATAATCTAATGACCTGAATTATAAAACAAAGAATATACACAGCGTAACTATGTTTGGGTTTCATTTTTTTTTTAAAGGAAACGTCGTGTGGAAATCAAGGAGGGATCCCGTGAAAAGAGGGGCTTGTAATGTGAATCCCTCAGATAATTTCAACCATAGCTTATAATTCTAAAAACATGAATAAAATTACATCTACAAAAGACGAAAGGTATTGCTTTTCTATTTCATTTCAATTTTGTTGCATATAAAATAGCAAATTGTAGATTCGCAATTTAAAGATATTAAGTATTACGACTATCATCTCAGTTGCAAAAGCGAAAAGAATATAAG
Source organism: Echinometra lucunter (assembly GCA_029962745.1). Lineage (NCBI taxonomy): Eukaryota > Metazoa > Echinodermata > Echinoidea > Camarodonta > Echinometridae > Echinometra > Echinometra lucunter. The sequence goes on from CM057152.1 coordinate 40,381,440, forward strand.
AAGAATGAAATACATAAAAGAAAATCAGAATATATAAACTGTACAAAAGCATAAGAAAACGGAGGAATAGGGTATAAGTATGGGAGTGGGCTTTAAAAGGATTATTGTGCTTCATTTTTTTTTCTATTCCATTTAACTTATCCTCACATGAAATGCTAATTTTTGGAAGGTCTCGTATCCAAGGAAAAGGTGCGCAGGACAAAAATCCAAGATAGCCCTGAAAATCACATTTTTGCCATAACTCTGTATCATCTAAGTTTTTTTTGCATCGGGGAGGGGGGGGGGGGTTCTAAGATTCCGGCCTTTAGACAATTTTCGCCGCGCAATTAGATCCACTACATTATTTTCACACCATGCCATTGAGTTTTTCCTTTCAAGTCTTGTGCATTGCTTATACCAAGTTTATGAAAATCGGTTGTACCGTTTAAACCGAGTCATGTAATCTTTTTTGACCTCATGTCAGCCCCAAACTTAGAATATCTGAGTTTTGTGTACAAAACGAATGGAAAACTGCATTTCTTTTCTCCTTTATCACCAGAAACTTTACTTTTAAGCTGTTATTATCACCTATTCTAACCGAACAGTGGTCCACATAATACCCCGAAGCAGCAAACTTTAAAAAAAAAATAATAAAAAAGTTGCAAGTCAAAAACATACACAAGATATTTATAAGCAAAATATAAGAACTGACATCATTTTCTTCTTCTTTTTTTCTTTTTGGATCCAAGTTGTCTTGCGATACCTGTCTCAGAAATTTTGCACAGACCTCTAAAATCGCGTCAAGAATACAAATCAATCATTATTTTGTGTGATTCTTTATTTTTTCATTTAATATTCTCAAATACATATTTCGAGTGATAATTAAGTTATGAAAGTTTACTGAGATGAAAGTTTTTTTTGTAAATGTAACAAATATTATTATGAAAGAAAAATGAAAGTGATTTCAATGCTGATGTATTCTATTGTTTTTATTAATACCTTATGTATATATTTGTTTTAAACTTGAACTCTTGTTATTGTTTCATGAAGTTTGTTGCTCCAGGGTATTGTCTGGACCACGATTCGGTTAGAGCAGCTGATAATAACAGCTTAAAAGAAAATCTTTTTCTTCTATCTTTTTTTTTAAATTAAGAGGGGACCATGTCACTTTTAACGGTGATTGACTGGGAGGTGATAATACACTAATACAGGCCGCACCTCCTATCCCAGTGTCCCCCCCCCCCCCTCTCCGATCGACACCCATGAGACGAGGCGATAGCCTATAGACCAATTTCACGGCCGGTTTATGTATTTGGCCCTCTATCGGCGACGCCATTGCTGCTGTGGGCAAGCGCGCTGACCGCGATTGGCTCTGTGTACAAAATGAATGTAAGATATAAGATATGCCCCGATATTGTTCCATTTACTTTATTCTAGATCAATAAAATAAAGCATGGATACATGGGTAGATGAGGTAAGACAATGGTCATATCTGACGGATGAAGGTATGATGTATTTTTGTAATTTCGATGGTTTTTCAACTTAGTTTTGTCAGTAAAAGTTCGATTGCAGCATAGAAGCCGTAGTAAACGGGAGCCCTAAATCTTACCCTGTTTACAAAGTCAAGTTTTCACTCATTAAATTTTACGCCAAAGTACATAATGATAATGTTTCTTGACTTAAAAGTCCCTTCTGTTGATATTTTTACCCACTGGCGACGAATTTCTTCACATTGCTGACGGAAACCTGTGTAGGGAGTACGGCTTCTCACACAAACAGGCTTCATGAGTCATAAGCGAGTGAATTTCGCACTCAGTTAGCTTCCATTTTTAAAACTTTCTCTAATCCTTGTGGCATTTGAGCACCGCACAGCTGCGACCTGAACTTCCCTGATAATTTCTCATTGCAAATATTAAAATAAATCTGCATATACTAGTCAAAATAGACAAAAAATCGAACGAATGTACATAACGCGCTATTGACTTGTGTACTATAAAAGTTGGAGTGCCCACCCCAGTATGTCGAACTGTGTCGAACAGTCTGCTGCCCTCTTGCGTTGTGAAATTGGTCTATAGTTGGTTAGATGTGCACATGCGTTTAATGTTGAATTTAAAATATGCTTTAAAAAAAATATGTTTAAAAATACTTCTAGAAAAATGAAAATTTTTACTGTGTTTTTAATAGGCCAGCGGACAAATTATGGTGCGCTCGCCGTGCTCGCCCTGCACTCTGCTCATGCTCACGCGAAACTCGCGTAGATCGATGGAAACTCGCCGTACTCGATCTAAAGTCGCGCTAATCTCGTGGGCAACTCAGCATGACTCGCCGTGCTCACACTCGACTCTTGGAAGCTCGAATAGCACTCGCGTATCCTTGAAGGTGGCGAGTTATTACGAGTTATGAAGAGTGCCGTGCGAGCTTGTTACGAGTGATGCGAGTATATTACGAGTTTAAGCGAGTTTAACACATTCGTGACAGGAATTATTTAAAGCCTAATTTGATCAGCTTTTATTCTTCAAATTGGCAACACCAACATTTATATTTCATTGCTACATTTTTCTTATATAACGTCATGTATCTGAAATGAATATAAATTGACAGAAATTATGATGAGAAGTCAAAAAGTTGCCAATTTGCAGGGGAAAATGGTGATTTTAAACTTTCTATCACATTGCCAATTTAAGGATAATGCTTATTTTCCTTTAAAAAAATTTCAGCATCAAACAACAAATATTGACGCAACCAAAATGGGCACAGTTTGTGTAGAATTTTTTGCTCTTTCTGCTCATGTATTTGGTATAATTTTTAGGGCTCTGCATCAAAAGTTATTAGGTCAAACCACAAAATGTGGACCTCTGTCACGAATGGGTTAAGCGAGTTCAGCTCGAGTTACGAGGAGTCAGTAAAAAATTTTCAAACTGTTCAAAAATGTTGGAACTGCTCGCGACTTCAGGGAGAGCAGCGCGGAGCTTCAACGAGTTAGGCCGAGCCGTGCCGAGTTGTCGCGAGTTATCCCGAGTTACAAGAAGAGTTTTACGCGAGTTATTGCGAGTACCTCTTTAATGCAACTCGCAAAATCTCGCCATAACTCGCCAATATAACTGGCTAAGTGGGAACCTTACATAAGGTCAGGTTTGCGTCAGCGTCATGACTCGTCCACAAGTGATTACATCTGTTCATATATCAAAAATATTGAAATTACTTCGTATTCTTTGTTCGGAGACTCGGTCAACACTTGAATCCATTCATTTTAAGCACGAAGCAAGGCTTATGGGTAACCGTTCGTGGTGCTACCATGGCATTTAAATTGACTGGTTTTCGTGTCATGTGAGAACAAAGTACAATGATATACGGCAGTATTAATAATATGTCCATGACTCCATGCACGTACACCCATATACAGAAAATGACTAATATATTATATTTGATAGACACCCTCCCTATCTCAGGGGCCGTGGCATTAGCGTAGACAGGTCTTCATACCTGGGGGGGGGGGGGGGATGATTAACCCATTCGTACATATTTTTTACACACATGAGTCCACCTTAAAATGTGTGTGTGTGTGTAGGGGGCGCATCTCCATTCCTTCCCGCCCCCCCCCCCTGCTTTCTTCGCCACTGGGTGGTGGAACGGTCTAAGGGCCAAGGGCTCATGGTGGGGTCCAGGGGCAAAGCCTCGGCGGGGAATCAGAGAGGCAGAGCCCTCTGAAGCAAGTCAGATATTTTATGGTTTTGTGAGCCTATTTTGACCCCTTAGCTGTCAACACAGTTGTTAATGTGAAGGTGAAAATCACAGCAAAAATATAAACATGTCCCCTTCCGGAATGACTTAAATTCTAAAAAAGAGTTTTTTTTTTTTTTTTTTTTTTTTAAACCTAATTATCAACTGTATATTTAGCAACTTTAATGTGAAAACTCTGACAAAACCCAATGAATATGGCCTACATTCAAAGGATTTTGACTCGGGATATGATTAAATAGGACGTAGATATAGAATGAAAGTTGTATAGAAGAAACGAGATGTTGAATAACCTTTGTTGAGAGAAATGTGAAGGGGAGAAAGCAAAGAGAGTGATTACAACCCCACTCCCCCCCCCCCCCCACAGAATAAGAAATTTAACATGTGACATCAGATTCCTCAAGTCATGCGCTAGTAATCTATATCCAAATATGAAAACAAAATGTGCTCAATTCATACATTTCTGAATGTCTAATCCAACGTGGAACTTTAAAGAGAAAGTAAATAGGGAATATGAATTTCCAAATAATAAATAAACGCTTTTTAGTTAAACTGGTTTAGGATTTTTGTAGAAAGTTAGGTTTCGTTTGGAATAATTCACCGTTTATTTTTATTTTTATTTTTATTTCTATTTAAAGATGTAAAAACAAGTATGAGTAATCTCCCTTTGCATGATATGCTATTTTTCTTAAAACATCATTAGTCAGACTAATACTACATTGAAATAATTAAAAGAGGTCATGTTATACGAATGCGGAATTGCAGTATTGAAATGTTTACTGCTATGGAAAAGCTCAGACTTTATTTAGTGGGGTTGTGAACATAACGTTTTATAAGTGAGGGGTATAATATATTAGCAGAAGTAATTTTGTAAAAGGGTGCAAAATTTAGACTTGACAAGAATTGGTATAATTATTCTGGTTGGCATCAGCGAGGTTGAGCAATGGCGGATCGGGGGGACGGGGCGAAATAAATATATGTATATTCGGTTACCTCATCAAGCACTTGCCAAATTTGTTTGCTTTCTGAAACCATCCTGTATCTTAATATGATACGAGCTAGTGAAGCGAGCAAGGAAGAATATACATACTCTTTTCATGGTATAAGTGATAATTCGCACTCAACATGCTCAAAATACACCACGGGCCTACAAGATATCTACAGCATACATTTAGACTTCGCTTGCCGAATTGGTTTGTTTTCCAAAATTATCTACTGTCTAATACGAGCGAGCGGAGCGAGCGAGGAAAAATATGTACTCCTTTTCATGGTATAAGTGATAATTCGTCATCAAATACACCACGGGCCTATCAGATATATCTAAATTATATTGGTCACCTTGCTTGCCGAATTGGTTTGCTTTCCCAAACCATCCTGTATCTAAGTATTATACGAGCGAGCGCAGTGAGCGACGATAAAGAGTATATACTCTTAAGTTCATGGTAGGTATAATTCGTCATCAGAAAGACACCATGGGCCTATAAGATATTTAAATTCTATATTTGCTTGCAGAATTAGTTTGCCCAAACCATCCTATATCTAAGTATTTTACGAGTGAGCGCAGCGAGTGGGGAAAATTATACTTTTTTCCCCATGATCATGATAGGGATAATTTGTCATCAAAGTTCACCATGGGCCTATAAGTTATCTGAATGATATATTTGGTCACCTGCTTTCCCAAACCATCCTGCATCTAAATAGTACACGAGCGACGCAGAGAGCGAGAAAAAAAAATCAACTCTTCTTCTTCGTGGTATAGAAGTTTTATTTCGTCATCAAAATACACTATAAGCCGATGAGATTTCTGAATGATACATTTTACCACCTATATCGGTCGAATATGACTCTATTTGGACACCTTCCTTGCCGTCCGATACCATCCTATTTCTACGAGCGAGCGAATCGAGCGACTGACATTTTTTTTAGAACTTAGATTCGTCTCCAGAATACACTACATGATTTACATACTGCACATCTTCCTGTGGAATTCGAGGATAGTCGGACACCTCGCTGCCCAATTATTATGATATTCGGGCTTCTCGCTGCTGGAGTAAGAGGTGTTTGCTGACCAAAACCATCTTGTTTCTAGATTTTATGAACGAGCAAAGCGAGCGAACGAGAATTCCTCTTAATAGGTCTATATATTAATTTGGTCAAGTTGCAAGAGGAGCAGAGCAAGTCCCCCCCCCCCCCCCCCCCATCCGCTGATGATATTATTGTCTCGTCACCGATATAGTGGTCATAAAACAACAATGCATCCCGTGTCCTCTTTAACCTATATGAATATGTGTGTGTTTAGGCCTAATATACAAGGTAATGCATTTTAAAAAAATCAGTATTCGGCAACAACAGTCATAACTGACTGGTTTGCCTAATTCCAACAAACAACACAACAACGACAATAACAACAACGATAACAACAACAACAACAAAAATATCAACTCTTCAACATGTTCAAGGGAAATCTATCCATTCCAGTGCACACGGGTTTTTCTCTTAATTCAAGGGAAATCTAAGCTATGCAGGCCTGTCTCTTTTGGGTCTTCTCCCTTCTTGTTTTCCACCTATATATGTCACCCCTATGAGAGGTGTTCACTTTTTGTCCCCCTTATTGTCTTTACATTTCTCTCCTCGCCCCCCTCCCTCTCTCATCCCTTTTCCGTGTCGATATATTATCACCACTCTCTTGCTCCCTCACCCCACCCCCTTCTCTCCCCCCCCCCCCCCCTCTCTCTCTCTCGTGCTTTCTCACTTTCGTAGTGCCACCCTCCGTTGCACTTCTTCCTCTCTTCATGGAAATAATGAAAATTTATGGATCCCTTCAGTCAAAAATATGTTTCTCTAACTTACATTACAAAAAAAAAAACCCCAAGAAAACAGCAACAAATAAACAAACGAAGAAAAAATCCTTCGGTTTTTGCAGGCTACTTTATCATCATTACACCACTACTTTATATATCACAAATATATAATCATTCACTTTATCAATGTATGTATCACTAGAACACCTTGATCATATCATTTCGATCATACTTCAATGTTTCATAAAAATACAATATTATTTTATATACATCATTTGGACACCATAACACATTTGAGTCATAATATTAACCGTTTGTACCACAAAAATATAATCATTCACTTTACCTGACCATGTGTATATCATAATATGAACACTGAATAATTGCAGCAAAACTAATGATAAGAAGCACTTTGTATCCAGTGGAAAACTCGCTGTATAAAATGTCAACTATTATTATTTATCAAGAAAATAAAATTTATTTTGAATCAAATGGAACTGACAGTCAGTTATGTTAACATGATAAGCATGTTTTGATTACAGTAACAGCACTATACATTTTTTTTCTAACAAAAACTACAGCATTAAAACAAAAAGAAATGGGAAACGTTGCTCCATTGACTTACGAGTAATCTGAAAATCCTAAGCAAATCCATTTTAGTGCAGTTCAATTTATTGACAACATATCAAGCAATTAACAAGACAGTATACAGATCATGATAAAGGTGAATATAAAGTCCAGTTATCTCACAACTTTTAATAGCCCCTTTGGAAGATATCGCTTCATTAAGTGGTTGCTCTTTGGACTCGGTATCTGCCAGAATGTTTTCCAAGCCAAGATGAACCAGATTATGGAGAAATGCCCTGGCGTGTGGTCGGTAAGGCAGACGACATCGCAGTCATAGTAGGGAAAGTATACCTCAAACGGTTCTTGAGATATCGCGTTTGCCTGGTGTGGTTGGTATGGCAGATGACATCGCAGTCATAGGAAAAGTCCATACCTTAAACGGTTCTTGAGATATCGCGTTAACGAAAAAACGGGACAGACGGACAATGTCATGATTCCGGCACCACCTTCGGTGGGAGGAGGCATAAAAATGCAATCAAATGAAGTGTACTATCATTTACCGTCGATGAAGTTCATATTGACAATACCACATTAAGGCAAAAATTTAATCAAGCCACTAAACTAAGCTACGAAAGTAAATTCTGAAAACATACTAAAATTTTGTCTGGTCTTTTAGTTCTCTCACAGTGGTGTTATAGCAATTTACATAGTTGAACAAGGCAAACGCCAAGCGTTGTCTCGCCTGCATATTGCAGTCATGAAGAGACTGCATGTCAAAACTATGCTATATGACTTCTGAGGCTGTCAGCAGTTTAGGGGGTGAATTGTGGTTCTGACAGTTTACATATGCAATAATGGTATAGGCCTACTTTATCCCTAGGAAATCAGATAACACTAAGAATGCTGTTAATACTATGAAGCTATAATTATTTCCATGCAAGTAAGGAAATGAATGTTAGTGAAAAAGAATGTAACTGATAATAATGTGAGTAAAATTGTAAAATTAAATTAATTATTAAGGTGTTATGGCAAACTTATTGTTTGAAAAATGGAGGAAAGGTTGTGCATGAAAGATAAATATAAAAACTTATTGTGTGTGATTTTTAGCCATCTTGCCTTCACTTTAGCAGTAGGGTTTTCTAAATTGATCTGTGTGCATATGATAAGTAAATGATGCAAGAGTGAAGTACTACAATATAAAATAAGTAATAGGGTATGAGTAGGAAGTTTGAACCATTTGTACCATTGGCAAATTTGTGTGAATATTATAAATGGTGCCAAGAACTATAGCTCATTAAATAAATAACAACAAATGCATTTAAAAAATAAACAAGTAAAATACAAAATCTGGTTCAGGTATAGAGAGTAGTGAGTTCACTGCTATTATACAGTAAACTGTAGAATGAACTCTGTTGAACTGAAGTAAAATGTTAGTGTTAGAAAGTATTAAAATTGTAAAGGTCATGCTATTAGTGGAACAAACAGATGCAAAAAGCATCCAAACATAGTGATCCTTCAGCCATGTTGCATTCACTGTTAATTAAATCAAAATACACAGACAGAAAAATGCATAATCATATTGTAATAATAAGTGAAAGGGAGTTCACAAATTATCATTGCACAGGCCTGGTTATGGATAAATTAAGTAAATAAATTTTAAAAAATGCACAATCATATTGTAATAATAAGTGAAAGGGAGTTCACAAATTATCATTACATAGGCTTGGTTATGGATAAATTAAATAAATAAATAAATAAATAAATAAATAAATAAATAAATAAATAAATAAACAAATATATGAAAAACAGTAACAAGTAAAATACAAAATCTGGTTCAGGTATAGAGAGTAGTGAGTTCACTGCTATTATACAGTAAACTGTAGAATGAACTCTGTTGAACTGAAGTAAAATGTTAGTGTTAAAAAGTATCAAATTATAAAGTTCATGTCATTACAGGAACAAAGTGGTGTAAATCATAGCACAGTGCCAGTCATGGAAAGTTCATTGACCTTTAAACCTTAATCAAATTCAATTCCCATTCAAACTTGACCTGCACCTTCAAGAGATGGACCTCTGGTATGAATTTGGTGATTCCACGTCAAAGCTATAGAAAGTTATTAGGTGTACAACATAGCACAGTGCCAGTTATGAAAAGTTCATTGACCTTTGACCTTTGACCTTAATCAAATTCAACTCACATTCGAACTTGACCTGCACCTTCAAGAGATGGACCTCTCATATGAATTTGGCAATCCTACCTCGAAGGTATAGAAAGTTATTGTGTGTACAACATAGCACAGTGCCAGTCATGAAAAGTTCATTGACCTTTGACCTCTGACCTTATTCAAATTCAACTCATACTCAAACTTGACCTGTGCCTTCAAGAGATGTACCTCTGGTATAAATTTGGTGATCCCACCTCGAAGCTATAGAAAGTTATTGTGTGTACAACACAGCACAGTGCCAGTCATGGAAAGTTTATTGACCTTTGACCTTTGACCTTAATCAAATTCAACTCACATTCGAACTTGACCTGCACCTTCAAGAGATGGACCTCTTGTATGAATTTGGCAATCCTACCTCGAAGGTATAAAAAGTTATTGTGTGTACAATATAGCACAGTGCCAGTCATGGAAAGTTCATTGACCTTTGACCTTTGACCTTATTCAAATTCGACTCATATTCGAACTTGACCTGCGCCTTCAAGAGATGGACCTCTGGTATGAATTTGGTGATCCCACCTTAAAGCTATAGAAAGTTATTGGGTGTACAACACAATTGTTGACGACGACGCCGACGCCGACGACGCCGACGACGACGCCTACGCCGACACCGGAAATAGTGATACCTATGTCTCGCTCCGCTACGCAGGCGAGACAATAAAACTACAGCTCATACCTCATTCAAGACAGTGAAATCATAGAAACATGTATAAACGGAAAAGCTGATAGAATTATTGGCTGAAGGATGTCATTTCATTTCATTTCATTCAATATGATCTTTTTTTTTTAAGAACACGTGGATCTTATATGATCCGTCAAAAAGTTCTGTCAGTGTGCCCAGCTAGTCAGACCATGCGGAAACTAGGATCTCGAAAGGTTTAGGTTTGCGGTCCAGTTCAAGGAGACCATCCAGTGGGATGGAATCGCGACCAGGGGGTAGAGAGAATTTCATCTGTTGTACCATGGAGGTGAAGAAAATAAACAGTTCCATCTTGGCTAACTGATCTCCCATGCACATTCGTTTTCCTGGACAGAAAAGAACAGAAAAGAAATGTAAACATTCATCCCTGAATAAAAATGTTATCCGGTATCCAGACGAATAACTGTAATATATCAGAAACTAAACATGATAGGTTAAAGCCCAACTCACATTGTTCCGAAGATTCGTTATTCCGAAACACGTAAATTGCGAAAATGAAAAAGGTATCGTTAATCCGAACATTTGTGGCGTTATTTTGAAGGTTCGTTAGTTCGAAGGTTTGTTAATCCGAAAATGAAATAAGGTTCGTTATTCCGAAGGTTCGATCCTCCCAATCCTAATAAGCAGGGCCTTTCGTCAAATACACTAAACACTAGGGCAGCTACGCAAGCTTGTCAAGTAACTTATTTGCAAAACGCAGTAGGTTGTGCAATTTGATGACAGGGATTGCATACCACCCACTCCCCATGTTCCGCCCTCCATTAGCGACGCCCTCACAACGGTGAAGCCTGTTTGTTTGTTTATTTGTTTGTTTGTTTGCACTTTTTGCTTGTGATTCCTATGAATTAGGACCTTTAAGCCATATCATGAAATCAAACCATGGACGGTCAAAAACCATAATACAAGCTTTGGAACATCTTAGATTGGATGGAGATGGGAACAAGATAACGATACTTACCAGCAGAGAAAGGCAACAAATTCTCTGGCTGTTTGACGAGAGTGCCGTCATCCTGCAGGAATCTATCAGGGTTGAACTGTTTAGGGTCTTTCCACACGGCTGGGTCATGATGTAGGGACCTGTATATGGTATATAAAGCGTTATTCTGTAACGGCAAAGACAATCTACTAAACTGTTTACTTTCCGAACGAGTAAATATGATTTCATATTCAATATTGTATGCACAAACTTCAAAGCACGTCAGTCACATCATCAAACCGACTTTCTGCACCAATTCGAAACCGATCGATTTTTTCGCCATTCCTAGTAATCTTGATCTGTTCATGTTCGGTATGTCTTGGGTCTCGAGTCAGTCTTGTGCATGGTTTAACTGAGGTATCAAGGAATATGCTAAAACTAGAGTCTCAGGTCCAGAGACACGTTAAAGATCTCTAACATGGCTCCGCTCCAACAGAAATATGTAATTGTTGGAAACATTTATTGCAATCTGAGACACCAAATACTGTAGTATTAACTTTTTTCTTCATTCTAAAATTTCATAGAACTCTTTCTACTGTTGGAAAAAGGAATGGCCGTATACGCCGAGTATACGTCCAGTACCCAATTAAAATAAGTCACTTCACGACCGTCGAGATATAGTGAGATGATTCAATCACCACACCTGTCTGTAAAAGGTCACTGTTAATAATTTGATGATGGTGACGACGACGATGATAATGATGATGATGATGATGATGATGACGATGATGACGACATGACGAAGATGATGATGAGTGTCACAATGAGCCCCGCAAAAACTCCTGTTTCTAAGACTCACAACTAAAATGTCACCCTTTTATAATGAAAATTTACAATTTTCCGTATTGGTACTTTACTTTTCCTCTCTTCTTCTTCTTCTTCTTCTTCTTCTTCTTCTTCTTCTTCTTCTTCTCCTCCTTCTTCTTCTTCATCCTTTTTTGGGGGAGATGGGCTGCAGCCCCCATCACTACGCCAGTGATGATGATGATGATGATCATGATGATGACATGATTACGTCATTCAAATCCATCGACACCAGAGGATTCGCATTTTCATTACTGCGGTTTTTTTTTTTTTTTGCTTTTTTTCCTACCATAGATTGAGGAAGAGCGTGGTTCCTTTAGGAATCTTGTGTCCAAGGAGCGATGCATCCCTGCATGCCTCGCGGGCAATTATTGGTCCTACGGTGGCCAAACGTTGAACCTCGAAGAGTGCTGCTTGAGTGTAGGGTAAACCAGAGCGATGGGACAGGGACACTTCTTTGTCGCCGATTTCCTGAAGGAGAGAAAGTGAAAAAGGACTTCAGAAAAAAATGCAGAAAGGTGAAGGAGACTAGGAGAGACTGCTGCATTCTACTTGACATAATGTTGCAGCAACAAATTGTATGGATCATATAAGTTTTGTAGTTGAAACCTTAACCCTAACCAGGCTGGGCTTTTTGAGCGATGCTATAGCGGGGGGGGGGGGGGGGGGGGGGGGGGAGGCTGATACCACCCCCCTGAGATCTCCCGTCGATCGCGCGATCGCGCCGAAAATTGGCACGCACGTCACCCGTGACGTCATCTTACAAAATCTTACAAAATAATGCATTAGGTAATTAATTATGCTAATTTATGCGTAAATCAGACTTTTTGCTATAAATCACTAGATGAAGCTCCAAATGGTCTTATATTTGTTGTATATACTCTTTGTAGTGTTGTTAACAAGTATACATGAAAAAAATTGGAATCAAATTTAATTTCTTATGTATTTCATTGTTTTTTATATTTCTTATGTATTTCATTGTTTTTTATATTTCTTATGTATTTCATTGTTTTTTATATTTCTTATGTATTTCTTTGTTTTTCGACTTTTTGTTTTTTTATTGTTTTTTCGACAAAATTCGTCGGCAATACTATTTGGATCATAACCAGACTAAAGCTAATTGATTTTGATCATTAATAGTAAAAATAATCATACCTTTATGAATTTTTGCTGAAAACGCAATTTGTATTGGATTTGTACACGAAATCACGTTTTTGAGCAATTTTTGATCCGACATGCGAGTACAAAATATTGCATAACTCCAGAACCGCGTACCCGGACGTCGCAAATTTGGTCTCAAAAGATGCGCGAGATGCTACAAAAAATAGTCATGCAGCGTCGCGGCGACATCTATGCGCGTTGCTGACATATCGCGCGAAACGTCGAGGGGGGGGGGGGGGGGGTGGGGGGGTTAGGGTTAAACTTCAAGCCGTAATCGAGAGTACGATTGAATGACTCGACCCGACCTACCAAGTCCGCGAAGACTTCAGTGTGCGTTTCGACAAAACAGAAGGATAATATTGCTTGTATATGGGTATCAGGTGTAGTGATACAAAGACTAGTCATTTCGGTAAAGCTGATTATAGGTTCAGATCTTCAGCTCTAAAAACAATATACGCTTTTCTAAATTTTACTTATTGAATCTGGCTTAAAAATCTCATATTTAAGTATAGGTTTCCCATTTAATTTTGCCTCATTATTCTGCAGAGCATTCAATTTCTTGAAAAGATTTCCCCCTCTATTTTGCACCTCGCTGTCCCAATACTTATGTTTCCTGTCCGAAACTTCTGTTTCTAAATATTTTGTACAAGCGAGCGAAGGGAGCGAGGAAAAATACAACCCTTTTAAGTTAGAAGTGTTATTTCTTCATCAAAATACACTATAGTGCTATAAGATATTTCAAATTATTTTGGTAGTTTCGATTGCCAAATTTGTTTGCTTTCAGATCCCTTTTCTAAGATAAATATCAGCTAGCGAAGTGAGCGAAAAAAAACCTCCTCATCAAAATACACTATAGAATATGTAACTAATGCACCTCGCTTCCCAAATTTGTTTGCTTTCTGAAACCATCCTGTTTCCAAGAAGTATTTGAGCGAGCGAAGCGAGCCAAGAAGAAATACTCTTTAGGCCTAGAAGATATATGTATCTAAATAATATATTTAATCATTTATCTCCCGAATGTGACCATATTTGGGCAGTGGGCACCTCGCTTTCCAAAATCATTTTAAAAAATATCCTTTGAATTTTTCTATGGTGGTAGAACGTATGGTAGCAGAAGGCTTCACGGTTATTCTTTCTTGGAAATGAGTGTGAGCCTAAAAAGGACCTACTCACTCTCGACGTTTCGGTAAGAATGTTCTGACCGTCCTCAGGAGATTTGAAAAAAATATTATAAGCGATTCGTCACCAAGCATGCCAAAATTCACCAGATAATTATATGTACACCTTCCTGCAGGATTCGAGGATAGTCGGACACCTTGCTACCCAAATAAAATGATATTATCTCACCGCTATAAGAGAAGCCATTCGAGATTTTACGAGTGAGCATAACATAAATCCACTTTGAGGAGTGGGGGATAATCGACTTTTTTGCCATTTTTTTTCTGTTGAACTCACACTTAAAGACATTGGTTAACATTGTTATGATCTTAAAAAAAATCTTGTTTTGTTACTTGAAAATGGGATAAACATAAGGGTTATAGTGTAAAAAATACCAGTCTGAAAGTTTCAAAGTATAATATCCACAGGAAGTATTCTTAAATATCAAAAATGTAAATCAATGTTTTAAAAATATACGAAGGTCGATTGCACAGAATAGACATAAGGAGTGCGCATGCGCGTATGACTCACCTTACGTACTGTGTGTATTGGCGTATTACGCCGCGGGAGGCACATAACGGCATTTTCAAATTCAAGCAAAGTGGTCCTCTTAGTGATTGTCTCGTGAGACGGAGGATAATAAAATCGCCGTTTGCGTCTAACTTACACTTTTTCATTCCAAATTATGGTTGGTTTCAGGGTTTTGAGTACAAATACAAGTACTCATATGCATGTTTCATCTTAGTTTGAGAATTTTTCAAATCAGATACTCACAAAGTTAGCCAATGCCTTTAAGTATAAACACACACCCTCACCCACCCGCACGGACCCCTTTACACACATTTTAATTTTAGTATTGCGAGCGAGCGAAGCGAGCGAGCCAAAATTACCACTTTTCCAGGTTTTCAATCGCATTTTCAAATAGAAATTCTGAAAAAGGAGCGAGCGAAGCGAGCGAGCCAAAAATAACCACTTTTCTGGTTTTAAATCACATTTTCAAATAGAAATTCTATAATATGATAGTTGTTTATGACAGATTATCAAAAATTGTACTAACTTGATTAATTCAAATATCATTTATTCCTTAAAAAGTTGGGGAGATATTTGTACACGCCATCCCCCCTCTCGAAAAAGTGCGTGTGCATGTGTGTGTGTGTGTGTGTGGGGGGGGATATATCCCCCATCCCCCCGGGATTTACGCCAATGGAGCATAGCCAACGAGCGAGAAAATAATCAGAAAATTTGTATGCTGCATGAATTGACTGCCCATTTGCGAATTTAAATGCCCGAAGTGTCCCTTCGGCAGAATGGTTCTTTCATGCACGTATGCGGTACATTATTTTGAATATCAAAGCAAAATCTCTTGCTCGAAACGCTCAAATCGAATGACTTTAAGGCACTTTTGAATGCAACACGGAAAACAAAGTTGTTTTGTTGTTGTTGTTGCTGTTGTGTTGTTACCAAATTGAATAACGCTTTGTCAAATTAACTGAAAAAGTGCGAAATTTGCCGGGAAAACCTACGATAAAAACAAGAAAAGATGCCTATCTAAAAATTTACAATGATGATGATGATAATGATGATTCACAGCATTTGTATGGTGCCATATATCTGTTTTAAAAAAAGATTATGCTATATATCATAGCACCTATTTATAAACTTGTTGCATGGGAATATAGATGAGGTGGGAGCGTTTCATGAAACGACTTGTCGGATGTTTTATCCGACAAAGTCTGTTTTATCCGACAATCGCCATAGTAACGATGCTTCTCAGCCAATCAAAATCAAGGAAAGATGTCAGATCTGACAACTTGTCAGACAACAAATGTTGATGAAACCCCCCCCCCCCCTACAGGTGTATAGCGTCATAAGTCGTTGTCACTAGGACCCCAGTATGATAACTCACATTTATTATCTCATCGTGAATTTTCTGCTGGATCTCCGGAAAACTGACAAGATAGGCGACCGCCCACGTCATAGTGGTAGACATGGTGTTGGTCCCATCCAAGTACAGGTCCACCAGGACAAAGTCAAGGGCTTCTAGGGAGTAGTTGTCCGGGTCTGTGCGACGGTGGATGAGGTAGGCATCCACGAAATCATTTATCTCCGGTTCGCCTGTTCGTAACCATAATAAAATGAAGTAACGAGATAATTATAGTGTTTGGTAAGTAAACATTAAGAGTTAGACTTATCAAAAAAAAAAAAAAAAAAACACAAACAAATTTTCTTGAAAATCGTGAATGGCTAGGACGAATACGAGAGTGCTGATCTAAAACAATTTTGGCGTAAAGGTTGCCCACAGTAAACGATTATGTAACAATACTTAGTTTTGATTATAGGACAAACCAATATGATAACGCAGGTAGTATTCGTTAAATAAAACGCATTACTAAAACATTGGTAATCCAGGAGCCAATGATCCTCCCTTTTCCCCTTTAACAAACGAAGAGGAATAGAAAAACAGGGGGTGATCAACTACATCTATAATTTCATTCCACTCCTTGAGCGAGTCTTGAAGAGCTGACGAATTTTCAAAATCATGTTTCCAGCAACTGAGCAATAGAAAAATATATTTCGTCCACTCTATTCTTACTGATGAAAATGGAATTGATAAGTGGGCATTTTTCTTTTAAAAAAAATGATTTATTTGTAAAATGTATTTGAGATAATGCATTAATAAATGATTATGACGAGTTTTCCGTTGTTTTCCTCGCCTGATATGGCGAATACTGGTGTATGAAAACTTTGATGAATATATTGTACGTTTGTTGTCTTGATATCGAAAAACCAGCAGAAATGAGATATTTAATCCTTTCGGTGTATATGTGACTAAGATCTATTGTACCTTTACAAGCATCAATTCGTTTCTGTCGGATGTCTATCTCATGATGAAAGAAGGACTGAACATTAAGCCATGCACGATACAGATTCCGCCATTTCTCCTGGTATTGTAGAATTGGCCAGAGGGAAGGAAACAGGGTTAATAATGCCCCTTCCTCCCCCACCATTAGATCACGGATATTCTTGATCAGTTCGTCCCCGCTCTCGGAGTCGTGGTCCACCCGACGGTCGAATACCAGTTGGTTGATGACGTTGGCTGATGTGACACCGAAAGCGGCGCTCGGGTCTAGGAGAGATCCTCGTTTGGTCTAGAAGTAATAACATACAATGAGTATGAAAGGCTAATGAAATTAATGTAAATATGCCTCTTTATGCTCAGAAGAGTTTCTTCTTTGATCCAAAAATCGATATGGAGTTGTTATTTAAGGGCTACCATGGCATTGCCATTCCATACCCATGAGAGATCCTTGTTTGAACTGCCGGTAAAATGGAAAGTGAGTATACAACACGTACAAGGTTATGATGAAGTTAATCTACATTTTTTGCGTGAAAATGATAGTGTCGATTGCATGCAGTTTGATGAAATTACCTATATACTCCGTCGTGTAAGTCCATCAAATGTCACAATGCTAAATAGACTGGATTCTAATTTCACTTCATTATTTGCCGATGATAAGAATTAAGGCAAGCTACATTTTGTGGATTTTTCCTCGAAAAAATTGCGAAAAATTGGATGTCCCAAATGCCACGCCCCTGCATTCCTCACCTCTTTGATCGACTCTCTTTTTTCGACCCCCCCCCTTCCTCCCGAACAAACATCAATAAAGTTATCAAGACATTTAAACTTACCTTGAAGTAGTTAATGACATGTCGGGTCTCTTTCTGAAGCAAAGGTTCGAGAGACACTTTACCAAAACCCATGCCACGGAGGGTGGTGTGTGCAAACTTTCGTTGACGCTTCCATTCTTCATCAGCTCGAGTGTCGAAGAGACCTGCATTGTAGTTGATATTTATACCCACACTCAGATTCTTCCTTTGGAATACAGCACATGTACACAAGTTTGTAAAACGAAATTAATCATCAATAGGCATACGAGGAGGGGGGGGGGGGGCTAGAATGATCACGCGCAGCCCCCTCCTTCCTCTCGAGAAAGTTTAGAGTTCGGGCAACCTCCACTTCATATTCGGGCAGCGAGGTGCCTTCATATTTTTCATTTTCATGTCTTACATACTATATTTTCAATCAAAATAACATTCTTATTGTCTTCCCCCTTTTTTGTTCGTTTCGCAAAAATATAGAAACCGCAGTTCGAGCAAAAGGCGTCAGCGCCCTCAAGATCAAATATATTCACCTGCCTAATAGTGGCAAATGTTAATTACACCTATTCCAAACTGCAATCTTCATGTACACATTTTCGATTAACACTATACCAGTGCCTTTTCGTACTATCTTTAAGTATAACAGAAATATTCATTCTTATTCTATGCGACACTCTTCTGACCTCCATTTAACCAACCCCAAAAATAATTTTAGCACATAAATCGATAAGACACCATGGTCCAGATGTTTGGAATGATTTACCTCAAAACATTAAATACTCTACATCACTTCATGCTTTCAAAGCATTACTGAAAAATATCTATTATCAAAATATTCATAAAGAGTGACGAGTTAAAAAGACGTATGGCCGCGTTCAAGCGACCATTTTTCACCCTAGAATCACGGTTTTGAAAGACGTTTAGTTTAAACCACGGTTGCGTTCAATCGATTTTTCGCAGGTCGTAAAAATAAACGTCTTTCAAAACGCAAACATGCATGAAACGCTGAAAAAGGTACGTTTTGAATCATGATTCTGCAGAACCACGGTCGCTAAAAATCGATTGAACGCAACGGAGATCTCAATCATGATTCTACTGTTGCTTTCACATCAAGGTTTGAAGAAAGATAAAACAACATACAGAAAGCTTGAAAAGAAGATAGAAGGATATAACAAAGAATAATATAAGAAGAGGCTAAAGCTAGGATAAGGAGATAGAAGGAATAAGATAAAATAACAGAAAAAGACGAAAAAGAAGAAGATAGAAGAAGAAAACAAAGAATAACATAAGGAAACATGGACAGAGAAGAAGAAGAGAGAAGGAAAAATATATTATAAGAAGAGACTGAAAGATAAGGAGATATAAGGAATAACATAGAATAACAGGAAAAGACGAAAAAGAAGAAGATAAAAGAAGAAAACAAGAATAACATAAGGAAAGATGGACAGAGAAGAAGATAGAAGGAAAAACAAAGAAAAACATAAGGAAAGATTGAAAGATAAGATGGCATAAATAACGAAGAATAACATAATGAAAGATGGAAAGAGAAGAAGATAGAAGAAAACAAAGAATAACATAAGGAATGATGGACAGAAAAGATAGAAGGAAAACAAAGAATAACATAAGGAAAGATAGAAAAGAAGATAGACGAAAACAAAGAATAACAAAAGATAGATTGAAAGATAAGAAGATAGAAGGAATAAAAAAGAATAACATAAGAAAAGACAGAAAAAAGAAAATAGAAGAAAACAAAGAATCACATAAGGAAAGATGGAAAGAGAAGAAGATAGAAGGAAAAAATAATAATATAAGAGACTGAAAGATAAGGAGATATAAGGAATAACATAGAATAACAGGAAAAGACGAAAAAGAAGAAGATAAAAGAAGAAAACAAAGAATAACATAAGGAAAGGTGGACAGAGAAGAAGATATTAGGAAAAACAAAGAATAACATGAGTAAAGATAGAAAAAAGATGGGAGAAAACAAAGAATAACATAAGAAAAGATTGAAAGATAAGATGGCATAAATAACGAAGAATAACATAATGAAAGATGGAAAGAGAAGAAGATAGAAGAAAACAAAGAATAACATAAGGAATGATGGACAGAAAAGATAGAAGGAAAACAAAGAATAACATAAGGAAAGATAGAAAAGAAGATAGACAAAACAAAGAATAACAAAAGATAGATTGAAAGATAAGAAGATAGAAGGAATAAAAAAGAATAACATAAGAAACGACAGAAAAAAGAAAATAGAAGAAAACAAAGAATCACATAAGGAAAGATGGAAAGAGAAGAAGATAGAAGGAAAAAATAATAATATAAGAGACTGAAAGATAAGGAGATATAAGGAATAACATAGAATAACAGGAAAAGACGAAAAAGAAGAAGATAAAAGAAGAAAACAAAGAATAACATAAGGAAAGGTGGACAGAGAAGAAGATATTAGGAAAAACAAAGAATAACATGAGTAAAGATAGAAAAAAGATGGGAGAAAACAAAGAATAACATAAGAAAAGATTGAAAGATAAGATGGTATAAATAACAAAGAATAACAATGAAAGATGGAAAGAGAAGAAGATAGAAGCAAACAAAGAATAACATAAGGAATGATGGACAGAAAAGAAGATAGAAGGTAAACAAAGAATAACATAAGGAAAGATAGAAAAGAAGATAGACGAAAACAAAGAATAGCAAAAGATATATTGAAAAAATAGAAGGAATAACAAAGAATAACATAAGAAAAGACAGGAAAAAAAGATAGAGGAAGAAAACAAAGAATCACCTAAGGAAAGATGGAAAGAGAAGAAGATAGAAGGAAAATAAAGAAAAAATAAAGAAACATAGAAAGAAGGTAGGAAAAACAAAGAATAACATAAGAAAAGATGGGAAGAGAAAGAATAACAAGGAAAGAAAAAAGGTTAAAATAAATGACATAAGGAAACATAGAAAAGAAGGTAGGAAAAAACAAAGATTAACATAAGAAAAGATGGAAAAAGAAGAAGATAGAATGAAAAAGAAAGAAAAGCATAAGAAAGATATAGAGACAAATAAATGATGTGGCTAAAGTTGACCTTCCTGGGTCTAACTGCGCAGTACGATGCGCAGTGAATGGGCTTGAAATGAGCAAGAATCAGCGTTGATGAAAAATCGCTTGAACGCTCTCTCGCGGTAGCCGTGTTTTCTAACAGCGTTTTGATTTGTGATTCATGTTTGTGATTCTAGCTTCAAAAAATCGCTTGAACGCACCCTATGTCTCGCAAACCTTTCACCTGCACGCACGCACTAGCAATTATCTCTTCCTTTTTTCCTATATATTTTTTTCTACAAACTCCGATTACGAATTCTAGAAATATATGTTTTGTTATTATGTACGTGACTCCATTATACTATCCCAACTCATAGTACATAACGGTATCATGTAGCCGCCCCCCCCCCCCCCTTTTCCCGGCTGCTATTGTTTTCAAGCTTTCCGCTTATGATAGTTGGCCCCTGCATTTATGTTTGTTTCCTGACCAAACTTCATTATTTTATATCATCTGAGTATGCTATATATCATTTGTATATTTGTCACACGTTATTTGTATCCAATCTGATTTGTTTGTTATTGTATTCAATGTTCTGTTTTATATTCAATAAATGCAGAAACTTCTGAAAAAAACCCACATTATAACGGTAGTGTTCTTGAAATGGGTTTCGGACGGTAGGGAACAAACTAAAAATGACCCAATAAAGAAAAATCCTTACATTATCAAAACTGTCAAATTTACTAATTTTCACGACATTTTATGTTTTGACAATACTACTCATCAAGCACGGACGCCATAGGACTTAAGACGTTACTGTGGAAATAATAATGATAGAAATATAACAGTAAAAGTAATAACAATGATGATAATAATAATAAAATGATAATGATAATGATGATGATAATAATAATAATAATAATGATGATAACAATTATATTAGCAATACTGATGACAACAACAAAAACAAACATCAATAATGATAGTAATAATACTACTTTATTGTGAGGTGTTCATCATCATGCTCAGATGCACTTAAATTTTGTAACAAGCGCTAAGCCTACTTTATGCTTTCGCTGGATTTCTTTTCTTTTCGTTTAGAAATTTATGGGTCAAAACATCAATGGAATGTCATTTCCTCCCATGCAGGTTTTAGAATGAACAAAATTATGATTAAAAATTGAAGTATTTATAGATTCTACGCATATATTACATATACATTATTAACCTAATATAAGAGAAATAACACGGTACAAAATATGTGGAAAATTTATATTGGGTAAGAACTTTTCATGTTAAACAAGGAAAACATACCTAGTCGATTGGGGTTGACTGAGAGAAAAGGAATAACCTCTGGTCGATCAGCAAAATCCGATCCTGTTTTGGAGGTGACTTCCTTCACAGCTTCCAGTCCATTGACAACGATCACTAGTTTATTACCGAGATACAGTGAGTATAGAGAACCATATTCTATGCCCCAAGTGATCAACTGCTCAAGAAATTCATCATGTTCTTTTATCGATAATGCGTTTCCGAAGAAAGGAAGTGGGACTGGTCCTTTAGGGATGTTGAATCCAGCCCTGGTCCTGTCCTTCAGGAAGACTACCCTGATAGCAGACGTACGTCTTTAAGACGTCATAAAATGGTCTCAAACTGGTCCACACGTCATACGTCGTATAGACGACTATTTTGCGACGGCAATATAACGTCTTTTTTATGACCAATATTTCCCCACTTTTTGTTTGACCATAATATGATGTATATTTTACGTCGACTATTTACCACTTTATTACGTCTTCTCTAAGACCAGAATAAGACGGGGTTTTTACGTCAATTATTTCCCACTTTTTAACAGCTTTTTAAAGACCACAATATGACGTGTTCTTTACGTTATTTTTTACATCCATTATAGGCCTATTGCTAGGCCCTACCAATTTCTTATGGCTTGTCCAACAATTATAATCAAAAATAAAAATCATTATCAATATCATCAGTAGGCCTAATTAATTAATAGGCCTAGTATTAATTAATCAATATCATTAATTATCAATATTATTGCTATTGGTAATTATCATTATCAATAACTATAACCATTATAAACTTCTTGCATTTTTAAGACATGATATTAATTCAACGGAGAAATTTTTAATTTGTACCCGAAATAAGGTAAGCGTTCCATGAAGAGTTTTGTCAATGATTTTTTATTGACAACTGTTATAAGCTACTAAAAATCCTTGCATCTGATTGGCTGAGAGGAAATTAGTAGGTGAAAATCACTGACGTGACTCTTCATGGAACACTCCATCATCTCATTTATCATGCTGTGGCTGTGGTGTAGCACCTATGGGTAGCACTCGACGCGAGTCGGGTTATCAACAACTCAGACAAGGGGACAACTCGGCCCTACTGTGTATACGCTGACCGAATTGTCCTACCATGACTGAAAATTTCATGAAGTTTTCAGGGTTAGATTTAGGGTAGGGTTTAGAATTAGGGTTCAGGTTAAAGTTAGGTGATAGAGAATGCCGGGAGCCCGGAACAACAGTCAGCCCCAAGACCGAGTTACCCCGGATCATGGCCCCGGCCCGAATCCTGATTTGGTCGAGGCGTTGCTAGCAGTATATGCATAAGAATGTCTCGTGTAAGTCATCATGTTGCATGTATACCGTATGCGTAGACCTATTTCCATCAGTTTTATTGTCAGTGTTTGTACACGTACGGTCGGATGAATCAGACGTTGGACAGATGACTGGATTTCTGGCTTACGACAGGTATGAATGCATTTTTTCTGTAGATAATTATGGGTATAATCGTGATCCAATTCCCCCTCATTCACCTTGCACAGTTAGTGCGGCAGCCCGAACGCTTGCACATACCATGCATAGACACAGTAGCCGATACTGGCTAGCCGCTAGGACTTCCTTCCACCTCATCACCCTCACACGTGTGTGTGTTCATACACACTGAATGAGAGACTGAGAGGGGACTTATATCACGATTAGGCCTACCTAACTCAGTTCTATCCAGTGGCAGTACCAGCATTGTTAAATTGGGGGGGGGGGGGGGGGGGGGGGCAAATGGAGGGCAAAATAAAATATTGGGGGCAGGGCCAGGGGCAGTCAATTTTTGTTTGCGTTTATGGAAAAATCGAACGTGAAGCGCAAGTTTTAGTAGCTGGCGTAAATCCACTTTGAGGAGTGGGGGGGGGGGGGATAATTGAATTTATGGACTATTTTTTTCCTCTTACACACATTTTAATAATATCAATTTTGTGAGCGAGCGAAGCGAGCCAATAATAAATAACCGCTTTTTTAATTTTTAATTGCATTTTCAAATAAATATTCTAAAATATGACGGGCGAGCCAAAAAATGACTACTTTTCTTGTTTTTAATCGCATTTTAGAAAAGAAATTTTAAAATATGAGCAAGCGAAGCAAGCGATCCCAAAATAACCACTTTTTTGGTTTTCAATAGAAGTTTTGAAGAGCGGAAAATGGTATTTTAGAGCACTTCAAAGCTTGACTATGATGCTTATGACAACATCTACTTATTTACAAATTACTGTATAATTTTTCTTTTCAGTCAAAATTTCTGAGGGGAGCAAATGGGGAGGGGGGGGGGCAAAGCTTCTGAGGGGGGGGGAAATGCCCCCCCCCCATGCCCACTCTTGGTGCCGCCACTGATTCTATTCACAGACACAGCGCTATCGTGAAGTGATAGCGCTGTGATCTGAGTAGTACTAGTAGATCTAACTGTTACACATGACATGGTACAACTACATCTCAATCGGGCATAGGAAGCAAATGGTTAACCCGCTGCAAAAATCGCGATGTTGATTATGCTGAATTCTCTCAGCTGCAAAAGTGACATTGTAAAATTGAATGTTTGGTTGATGTTTTGGCATTATCGTGAAATAAGTCACCAGCCCACACACTGCTGTTTATTTCGTCAGTGCTGGTCATAGCTGGTGACTTCTTTCCACTTTCATAACTCTACTAACAGACGTCTAGACTTTTGAGCGCACATGCGAGAAGAGAAGTGACGTATTTCACATCAAGGCCGATGTTTTTTTCCACTTCTTTATTTTGATAACTTAGAACTTACCCAAAACGATGATTTATTTGCCTTTATTGTGAAATACATCACCTCTCTTCTCGCATGTGCGCTCGCATTGCACATGCACAAAGTTTATGTTTATGTTTATTCAATTTCCAGGATGTATAATGACATGACAAACAAATTTCAAAGGAAACATAATAGCATACATTATAACATAAGTAACAACCAATGCCTAGGGATTACCTGAAAGAAATTATAATTTCTGTCTGAAGGCTCCCGTCGTTGGCTGTTTGATTTGATTTCAAATTGATACAAAGAAGATCCGCAGCGAGTAGGTGACAGAAGTCAAGGGATAAGAAATCTCAATGGAAAACAGTAAAATCAGAATGAAAATAGGAGGGCAAAAAGTTGCATATCCATGCTGCCATATTAAAAAAAAAAATGGGAGTGGAAAGAAGTCACCAGCACTGATGAAATAAATGACAGTGAATGGGCTGGTGAAGTATTTCACGATAATGCCGATTTATCACTTCATCTGCACTTGGGTATTTTGTTCTCTCCGCCAAAGGTCAACCGGAAGTTCGAGATCTCGCATATACAGTCTAATGCAAGTGCCGATCACTTTCCCGTATTCCGAATGGGTTCGCCAAAATTTTGTGTGTGTCCTTGTCTGACGCCACTGGTTAGATCATGATTGAAATGATCTGAGGTCAGCCAAATCGCCGGGGGGGGGGGGGGGGGGGGGGGGCACACAGTATATAATACGTGATGGGTATTTTGGAGAAGACCCTCATTTTTACACTCAAATTTCCGTTCCACCAAAATATAGCATTTGCTTCCTATTGACAAAATGAACAAAGAAAACCGTTCTAAAGTATACCATTTTCTTCTTATCGAGGAAAAACAAGAAAGTAATCCATTTCAAATTTTCGTTTTGCTGTTCCGTTTCGCATTAATCCGTTACAGTGGGCTTCATTTCGGTGAAAATTGGCGAAGGCGAACTGTTCCAAAGACCCTGTTTTCACAAACATTTGTAGTTCCGAAACCTGTTCCAAAGACCCTCCTTTCCCCAATAAGCCCGCTCCAAAGCCCCCATTGTTGTTTCTTTTGCGATGTTATTGCA
The DNA here is from genome assembly GCA_029962745.1 of Echinometra lucunter. NCBI lineage: Eukaryota > Metazoa > Echinodermata > Echinoidea > Camarodonta > Echinometridae > Echinometra > Echinometra lucunter. The sequence goes on from CM057152.1 coordinate 40,407,414, forward strand.
CAGCTACGCGCATGCACAAACGTTGTTCAACATTTCAAAAAAAAAGAAAAAAAAAAGGCTGTACATATGCTCCATATTATTTAATGAAGTAGTTGTTGTTAGACCCCAGTCAACGATGCTTTAGAGACTAACGTGTTGGACTGTATTGGACATGAAAGTTTGCCATTGCAACAAAGTGACATTGTTAACGTACAATATTTCATTCTGTTTCAGCAGAAACTTTTTGTGTAGAAATAGAGGAGGTGAAGTCAGAGTTAAGGGAGAATAGAAAGTTGCTGAAAGCCATTCTAGAGAGGCTGGAATACAATGGTGCAGTGGAAGATGCTCAAGTACATCGTAGGGCTCCCTGACAACAAGCCAGCTCTTCCTTTCAATATTAAAGCAAGAGCACTTAGAAGAGCTGGACAGAGTCCTTCAGTATATTCCTGAGAAGAGAAAACAGTATCATGTTTTAATGAAATTAAAAAAAAAAAATCATACAAACTAATAACCCTGTTTTATTTCTGGAAAAATGAAAAAGGGCATAGTTCCTTGCCCAATTACCTTCTTGTACATAAGTGCAGAACCATCATCTTTCATGCACTCTGACCAGTGCAAAATGCAAAGTGCAATATCTCACCCTTGTGCACAAACCTGCATGTTTTGTTTTGCAAACTTTCCTGGTGCAGCAAATGATTATGAAGTATTAAGTATGAAAAAGGCTCCTTTTTCTGATTAGAAGTTGAGAATATGTATTGTTCATGAGACAGTCCCCATAGATAGGGCACCCTAACAAAGAATTGAAATAGTGAGAAAGTAGTAAATAAACAGTTAAATTGCACAAAGAAAGTGAAGGAATGTTGGTAACAATTTGATATTAACAACAGCTGAAATACTGGTATCCGAGAGTATGTTACCTAGAAGGAATGTTTATTCTTTTAGTGAATCACAAGTAAAAGTAATATGTGCCTTAATTTATTTATGAAACCAAATTTGAGGGCTCTAAATATAATATAATTTTTGCTGTATTTCTACTTCCATTCATAATAAACGATGTAAATGTCATCTTGAAAGCACTAATGACTGGTCCCTTTCACATGACAGTGCAACAAACTTTGATTCCTTGCTTTCTCTCCTACACATAGGTGAGTCACTTCAGGAGGATGTGCAGACACTGTGGAGGGAGTAACCCAGATAATGAAGAACCTGATGGAGCCTGATTGGCAATCAGATACAACTGGAAGAGGCAGAGGGGTACAAAGAGGAGCTTTTCTTCTTTAAAGTTCATTACTGATAGGTAAGGATCCTTTTTGTCTCGCCCACCGGAGGTGAAGGCGAGACTAAGGGATCCAAATGTCGTCCGTCCGTCGTCCGTCCGTCGTCCGTCCGTCGTCCGTCCGTCGTCCGTCCGTCGTCCGTCCGTCGTCCGTCCGTCCGTCCGTCCGTCCGTCACAAACGTTATGAAAGATAACTTGGCAACCGTGACTCACTTTTCAACCAAACTTGGGTTGTAGATGCACTAAGGGGACCTGCATGTTATGGTCCAGTCAGAGGTCACATGGTAAGGTCAAAGGTCATTTCAGGTCAAACGTTAAAGTTTACGTGCAAGACTCTCTTATGACACAAAACTCTGCAACCGTGACTCACTTTTCAACCAAACTTGGGTTGTAGATGCCCTAAGCGGACCTGCATGTTATGCTCTAGTCAGAGGTCACATGGTAAGGTCAAAGGTCATTTTAGGTCAAACGTTAAAATTTACGTGCAAGACTCTCTTATGACACAAAACTCTGCAACTGTGTGACACTGTTCAATCAAACTTGGGTTGTAGATGCACTAAGGGGACCTGCATCTTATTGTCCAGTCAGAGGTCACATGGTAAGGTCAAAGGTCATTTCAGGTCAAATGTTAAAGTTGACGTGCAAGACTCTCTTATCACACATAACTTTGCAACCGTGACTCACTTTTCAACCAAACTTGGGTTGTAGATGCACTGAGGGGACCTGCATGTTATGGTCCAGTCAGAGGTCACATGGTAAGGTCAAAGGTCATTTCAGGTCAAACGTTGAAGTTTACGTGCAAGACTCTCTTATGACTCAAAACTCTGCAACCGTGTGACACTTATCTATCAAACTTGGGTTGTCGATGCACTAAGGGGACCTGCATGTTATGGTCCAGTCATAGGTCACATGGTAAGGTCAAAGGTCATTTCAGGTCAAACATTAAAGTTTACGTGCAAGACTCTCTTATGACACAAAACTCTGCAACCGTGTGACACTTATCTATCAAACTTGGGTTGTAGATGCACTAAGGGGACCTGCATGTTATGGTCCAGTCAGAGGTCACATGGTCAGGTCAAAGGTCATTACAGGTCAAACGTTGAACGGTTAAAGTTTACGTGCAAGACTCTCTTATGACACAAAACTTTGCAACCGTGTCACACTTTTGAGTCAAACTTGGGTTGCAGATCACTAAGGGGAAGTGCATGTTATCATTCTGTTGGACTTCACATGATAAGGTGAAAGGGTTCTTGGGGGACCTTCATGTTATAGTGGTATCAGAGGTCACATGGTAAGGTCAAAGGTCATTTTATATCAAACGTGAAAGTTTACTTGCAAGACTCTCTTATGATAAGTAACTTTGCAACGTCTGCTCCCTTTTTAACTAAACTTGGGTCATGGATGCACTTGGGAGACCTTCATGTTATAGTGGCATCGGATGTCACGTGGTAAGGTCAAAGGTTATTTTATTTCAAACATTACAGTTTACATGCACGACTCTCTTATGACACATAACTTGACAACTGATGGTCAAATGGCAACCAAACTTGGGTCATAGATGCACTAGGGGTAACATCATGTTGTGGTGCTGTCGGAGTTCACATGGTGAGGTCAAAGGTCATTTGAGGTCAAACATTAAAGTTTACCTGCAAGACTTTGCGATATCAAACTTGGTTAGGGATGTACTTGGGGAAACCTTCGTGTTATTTAGTCACGGGTGGGCGAGACACAATCTTGCTATTGGCTTGTCTTACTGAGATACGACTACTGAGTGTGTTCTTTCTATAGGCTTCTGAATGTTAGCAGTTTGCTCATCTTGACTTCACACCATATTTTTTGAAATTATTCTTTTAGATAAAAGTAAGTTGATGGATGTCCTGTAGACCTGTCAGTATTCTATTACAAGGATTATAATACATGTAGTGAAATCGATAAAGCTCAATCATATTAGGTACTTTATGAGTTGAAATTGCATGTATAATTACATGGATGTGGATATGTCGTTTTCAAGGTAAAATGTGATCTAGCCAATATGAGTAAAGTTTCAATTACTAGTACATGCTCTTATAAATATATATATATATGATATATAATATTTCTGTAAAGCGCTTAGACATGTTTCAGAGAAATGTACTAGGTGCTATATAAAGGAGAATATTATTATTATTATATCCATTAAACATTATTGTTCTGACAGATGCAGTGATCGAGGGCGAGTGCCTCTTGCATATCCGTTAAAGATGTTGAGGGGTCATCAAGTACGTGTACGTACCAACAGATGTCACAGAAAGGATACAGAGATACAGGGAGAGAAAATGATCTCAAAGATTTAGAGGTCAAAGGTCACCAAAGTTTTTATGTACATAGAAATGGTTCATTCTTGCAATAATTCAACTATTTGACGGATAAACTTGGCTTATGTATATGTATGCATATGGTTGGGACAATGATCTAATTACATTTTGGGGTCTCAAGGTTAAAGTTGAAAGGTCATAGAGGTCTTTATGTAAATAGAAATGGTTTGTTCTCACAATAACTGCACAGCCATTTGACGTGTGAACTTCAAATGTGGCTCATGATGCATATGGGAGGGACAATGATCTGATAAGATTTAGGGTGTAAAGTTCAAAGGTTATAGAGGTCATATACATGAAGATTGCTTTTTCTTGCGATGACTTATGAACTCTGTGCTGTTCAACTTAAACTTCGCTCATTTATGCATATTGGAGGGACAGTGGTCTGTGTAGATTAGGGAATCGCAAGGTCAGAGATATCATTGTTTGTATACATGAAAATGAAAATAAACATAAATGTGCCATATCATTTTCAATTATGGCAATGGCATAGGCATAAATTTCGATGTGGTTGAGGATTCATATACTTTGTGTTATCTAAGCCAGGTGCTCTTGTTCTTTATTGTATTTCTAAATTCTAATTTCTGTAGATTCAAATAATATACTGATGTCTATCTTTTTTCAATTTTGCTCATAATCATAATGTGTGTGTGATAAGCTTTGTCAATGCAATTTGTTATACTCAAGTCAGGTGTTTGTATTATTTATTATATTCTTAGTTCTGATTGCGTTTATCCTCTTAGTCTTTCCATTTTTTTATAGACAGACCAAAAATTTGTAATACCTTTCCTTCTCTATGTACCTTCACTTTTTGAAGTGTAGAAGAAAGTTTTATAATTGAGGAAAGACACATGTACTAAGTTTTGAAAATGCGATTCTGTGCAATGTTTCTGTCAGATTCATTAAATATTCTTTTTGTCTTGGCATTTGAAAATAATTTTTAACAGGTTTTTTTTTCTTTATTTGATGGCATTGTACGATTGCTCTTATATACATGAAACTGTATGTGCCTAAAATGACAAGTGAGGAGTAAAACATCACATCTAAAGTATGTCTTTACAACGTCTTGTACTGTCATGAAAGGGAGAGACAACCCTAGAAGTTTTACTGTTTCAATAAAAGGAGATGAATTTGAACAGCATTTTAAAAGCAAAATGAGCAAAATCAGTCAAAGAAAAAAGAATATGTCATTTACTTATGTCTTAAAGACATTAGTTTGCACCTGCACAAGACGTGAAATAAGACGTATTTTGACGTCACTTACACTCATTTACATTTTCTAATAAATTGCTATCGCCTCAGCAAATTGGCAACACTGATGACTTCATATGCTAGCACCCCTCCATTTACTTTGTACATGAAATGTCACATTCTCTTATTTTTTTTTGGAAGTTACATATTTTCTCTTCCCATACTCAATTTAGGTCCTATGTTATGTAAAAAGCAATTCTTCTGAAAATACATTGACTGTGGGGGTTAGAAAATGTGTATCTTACAAAAGAAATTGAGAAAATGTGAAATTTCATGTACAGAGTGAATGGTAAAGCTACTCGTGTATGATGTCATCAGTGTTGCCAATTTGTAGAGCCAAGAGTAATTTACTTAAAAATGTAAATGAGTGTAAGTGACGTCAAAATACGACGTCTTATTTTACGTCTTGTGCAGGTGCAAACTGACGTCTTTAAGACATAAGTAAATGACGTAAAAAAGATGTAAGACATGACGTGATTTTTACCGGTTTGAGAGCTCCAAGGACGTCTTAAAGACGTCTCCTTTTTACCAATAAGACGTAGAAATAACGTCAAAATATGACGTTACTATGACGTCTTCCACTGTTGCAAATTGACATCTTTAAGACGTAAATCAATGACGTAAAAAAGACGTGAGAGAAGTCGTAAAAAGACGGGAAAATGACGTGAATTTTACCAGTTTGAGGGCTTCTGCTTTGGTCTTAAATACGTCTCAAAGACATCTAATTTCACCCAATACGACGTTAAAATGACGTCAGAATATGACGTCTTATTTGACGACTTGTGCTGGTGCAAAGTTTCGTCTTAAAGACGTGGTAATAAGACGTAAATAAGACGTATGGCACGACATAAATAAGACGTAAATATGACGTATTTTCTACCAGTCTCTGCTATCAGGGTCACAGTGTTTTTAGTCAGATCAAGGAACTTCAGGCTTTTTTGTTTTTGTTTTTGTTTTTTTGCTTTTTAATTCAGGAAGCTAGGATAGCTCTTGTATGGAAAGCAACCAGCTGTAAAACGAATACATTGCAATTACATTCATGTTTCAGACAATACTGTCTAGCCAGAGAGCTATCACATAACATTACTATAGAACTGGATTGAAAAGCCTGTAGTTCCTTGAACTGACTAACAGTACTGTGAACTTCTAGTGATTAATGAATAGACCTATGATTAACCTAGCAAGACTTACCCTTTCTGGTTTCTTTAAAATACCTTGTCAGGCTATGAAATAAAGCAGTTAAATTTCTTTCCTGACAATCGTCCACACGTGATTACATCTGTTCATATATCAATATTGAAATTATTTCGTATTCTTTGTTCGAAGACTCGATCAACACTTCAATCCATTAATTTTAAGCACAAAGCTTGGCTTGTGGTAACCGACCATGGTGCTAACATGGCGTTTAAATCAACTGGTTTTCGTGTCATGTGAGAACAAAGTACAATGATATACGGCAGTATTAATAATATGTCCATGCACATACACCCACTTACAGAAAATGACTAATATTAATAGACACCCTCCCTATCTCAGGGGCTGTGGCATTTGCTTTGACAGGTCCTCATACCGGGGGGGGGGGGGGGGGGGGGGGCACGTATGTCATTCACTAATAAGGGTTTCATGCGCGCTGACATCTTGCATGGTTTATACATGCAAGATACATTATAATGGTTTATGAAGAAGGGCGGAAATACTCGTTTACATATTTTTGAAATCTCTTTGAGCAATCAATCTAATTTTATTTAAGTATAAATTGTTTAGAACATTCAGAAGAATACCGGGTCAAAATGAAATCTACATCTATCAGTATTCTGTTTCTACGAGCGAGCGGATCGAGCGACTGACATTTTTTTTAGAACGTAGATTCGTCACCAGAATACACTACATGGTTTATATACTGCACATCTTTCTGCAGAACTCAAGGATAGCCGGACACCTCGCTGCCCACATTATTGATATTCGGGCTTCTCGCTGCTGGAGTAAGAGGTGTTTGCTGACCAAAACCATCTTGTTTTTAGATTTTATGAACGAGGAAAGCGAGCGAACGAGAAAAAAGGAACAATTTTGGGTATTGAGCTGAGGTTCTAGGGTATCGTTATTCCATTCTCATAATTTGAGGAATGTACATTTTATTGGAATCTATCGTTCTCATAGTCATGACAGTGGGAAGAGGCTATTGGTCAAAGGCCATAATATCATGAAAATTCATCTCTTTAGGTCAACTTGCCGCTCGATTCCTTGCAATGATATTGCTAACATTCTATGTTACATTCTTTCATAAGAATATCAGCTAGGCCTATTAATGTAGCCGGCACTGGTTAAAATACCTGAAATGCGAGCGAGCGAAGCGAGAGAGAGCTTCCAGGTATTTCCTTTTTCTTTCCTTTACTCTCCTTTCTGTTTTCTTCTTTCATTTCTTTTCTTTCATTTTTTTTTTTTTTTTTTTTTTGGCGGGGGGCTAAAGCTCCCCTAGCCCCCTGGTCCTACGACTATGTTCATGATCATTTCCGTTTTCTTCATTTGTAAAACAATGATACATGTTTTTGTTATGTCTTTCTTCCCTAAAAAAAAACAAAAAACGTTAAGATAAAAATTGTCGATAAAATATCAAGTTTCTTCAATAAAGAAATACAGTGTGTATCAGCGTTTTAGTTTTGACAATATGTTCTCTTATTGAGCGTTCATTAGCATATGTGGTGACACAAAGTCCCCTCATGTGTGAAGACATGACAGTGTGGTGACACAGCGTATCGCCACACTGTCGCATCATGTGTGAAAGCACCTTCATGATTACGAAACTTACACGTTTGCATTGCAGAAAGCAGTTAAATGTATTTAGTTGTGTCAGCTAACCTGAATGAGAGTATAACTGACTGACTGATTAATCGATTGACCCATTGACTGATGAATTGATTAACTGATTGATTGGTTGGTTGATTGAATTCTTGATCTTTTTTTTGCACGACCATGCGTGGGGATATTCCTTTTCTGACATCCAAAGTATGCCAGCTTAAATGTCAAGATCTACCTACCAAAACTAATTATGAAACTTCTCATTCAAGCACGACATTAATAAGATATGCCAGAACATACATACAAAAATGGATATTTCTTAATTCACAAATTGTTGTAAAGTCATTCAGAATACGAAAGATTCTAAGCCTTGATAGTTTACATCTCATTTAACTTCACATTCATGCCAACCAGAATAAACCAGTTCCTGTTAAGTCTGAACTTTGCACCCTTTCACAAAAGCTACTTTGACTCATTCAAGAGTAATTTTTTTTTATTTATTTATTTTTTAAAATTTGGTAGAAGGGATGCTGGGCTGTTTACAGGTTTGACGAATTCAAGAAGATATTTTGATATGTTAGTGAGGGAGACTTTTTCAAACTGCAAACATTTTTTTTTTTTTTTTTTTGAGGGGGGTGCACTGTACACTCGAACTTTTAAGTTTGTTACACTCTAAATCTGAGAAGTACCATTTGCAGCTGTTATGCTGCTTTTGCCCTCTCATGTTTATCTTTCTTGATTTCCTCATTTCTTTCATATAATTCGCCAATGAAATGTTAAGGCTAGGGGCCAAGAGCTCATCCATTGGTGTATGACATACATCATCAATCTCATCATCTTAATACCTCTTTCTCACTCTTTGTCTATCTAGCTCTCTTTCTCTCACACATCGGTATATAGAAAGAAGGGAAAGTTCTTAGATCTTTAAAAGCTAACAAATACCTGTAAACACAAATACATACACAACATAATTCAGAAGATGGTATTGAGTCAAAATTATTTATTATAAGATATTGATAGAAAAAAAGTGCACACCAGCAGTTCCATATAGAGTATTAAAACAATATTAATAAATTTTATACAAATTTCTGTCAATTTCTCATGAAATATCTGTACAGAGGGATAATAATATGCATGGAATACTGCTGCATTAACTATGAATGGCACTGGTATACAGTGATTAAAATAATCATAGTAAATCATTTATTCTCCTGTATTTCATTTCAAATTCAGTTCATTTATTAAATTACATTGAACCAACACTCTAAAAAAATTGTGGGGTTACCTTTTCTCATTTTCTCAATTTTATTTTTAAACACTTCCGTTCAAAGATCTCACTAGTGATTTTTTACTGGTTCATGTTGATCAGAGTATCAATGCTTTATATGCAGCAAAACTGGTTTATTTTTCAGATTTCTTAATACTAAGGATTTATCAGTATAACTTTTTTAACCAGAATAAAAAAACTTTGATTACCTAGCTAGAGTCATTGTCATTTTTAAATGAATTACATGTATAAGGAAAAGCTGTATGACTGTAGAATTTGAATGTTTAGGTTACTTTGTAAGATTAGTTTGAAAGGTTAGACATGTGTACATCATATCAACCACATTATGCATGGCCAACTATGTACCTACCAACTATGCTACTGACCTATTCACCATTACAAATCACATGTCCCGGTGAGAGAATTACTTTTGTTTATGACTGTTGTAGTAGGTACATAGTTGACAACGAGACTGACTTAAGCAAGATCCCCATCCAGTTAATTTGCCCGCACATTTTTAGAGTGAATGAAATGTTCAAAACTTCATAAAATAGTCCTTTGCTGTTGTCAAACTATACAATTGGAAATATTAGGTTGGAATAATAAAAAGAGATTACTTAAAATGTCTTACAAAATGCATAAATTTGTTGTATTGAATGAATGTACAGGTACAAGGAATAAACACATACATGGTGTGAACAGACAAATATTGGAATTTGGAAACATAAATGAATGAATGTATACTTCAGAGGTATAGGTAGGGGTTAATAGAATGACTTCTAAAATACAAACATGTAAAGATACATCTCACTGATTGAGGAATATAAATGAAATATACATAAAGAAATTATTTTCCCACAAAGAAAAGCAGTCACGGGCGGTAATGGATTGATAATAACCACTGAAAAATATAATCCCTCATGAATACATTTCAAAATATCATTAGAGTTGAATAGATTATAATAGAATCATGTCAAATCTTGCTAAACCGAAATCTTTATTACCAAACATAGAGCAGTGACATTTTTTCTCTTTTGTGGCATGCTTGTCCCTTTTTCTCCCTTTAAGATGCACATTAAAGAAGAGAAAATGAATACTCCCTGCATTTAAAATAATTTACTCCAAGGGGCACTGTGATAATCACATTTGTTCACCACAATTCTGATGAAAATCTATGCATTTTGATATAATTGAGCAAACACTTTACCTTCTTTTTAGATACATGGTGAATATTTTGACATACCCCTCCTCCTATAAAAATAATAAATTACATTGATCATATTTAGCTGGCATGAATACAGAAATAAATACTAAACTGCAGAGTTTAAAACACTTTGAATCCCCTTCAGCATTATTTTCAATACATGAAGGCATTTGAAATTAATCTGAATAAACTCTGACATTATACTATGAGACAATTATGATAAGAATACAGTTCAGAATGGTTTCTAAAGCCCCTTGTTGAGCAAAGCTAAAGCTGGAAAGAATAAAATAGAAGAAAATGAAACTGAATAAACATAGAATAGAGAAAAGAAAGGGGCAGAAAATTACTTCTAGAAAGAAACAAACATATTATTTGAATGGTGAAGAATCAAAGGCCCTTGGGAATAGAAAGTGGAAATAAAATACTTCTCTCCTAATTAGAATAATATATGATAATCTTCCAATAAACCCTCTCCTTAGAATACAAAATGAATATCTACCAAACACTGGCTTGAATTCTGAATACAGGAATAAAAGAATGCAGTCCATGAGTTGTTGGCACTGTGTAACAAGGTAAGAATGCTGGTAAAATTGATAAAATTGGTAATTTCATAAGTACATATACAAGCAAATCTAATGCATTTCCCCTTGGTTTGTATCAATTGATATTCTTGTCAAATTCCAAAGAATGTTCAGGTTAAAGTTGGACAATATCGGTTTTACCTTGCAAAAACTGTTATAATGCCAGCCCATGAGTATGAATGCAAACTTTATAAAACAAACTCAAAATCATTTAGAGTTCCCTTCAAAGCGTAAAGTCTTGTACTGGTGCATGTAAAATAGTACCGAAAATACATGAACAGAAACATTGCCTGCTGGGTTTCTGCTGAATAATATAGAAAATATATAATATATACCTATAACAATGATATTCAATATTACAAAATTTATTCACATATTTTACAGTCCAAATCATTTCATAAAATACCTTTTTGTTTTTGTTTCACCACATAGCATGTACAGAATAAATGACAAAAGATACACAAGGTCAATATGCTCTGGATTTTTAGAAATCATATGTACACATGGAGACTTGCAGAAATATAAGAGCATTAAGACAGCAACATGGTTTAACATTAGAGAAAGGGATTACAATACAGAATGCTATACAAAAGAAATCTCAGAAATAAATGAAACAGGAATATTTGACAATAAGCCTAGCAGGGGCCATATCTATAAACCTCAGTAGGCCTTATTGTTAATATCTAAATGCATGAAATAAGCTAGCAAATAGTAAGCATTTAGCTTAATAACATATTATGAATACGGATAGAGATATCGACTCTGGTTCTGTACAGACAAAAATAATAAGATGCAAATAATACAGAAAAATTGGGTGCAGAGGGATGACATGATCAGAAATTAAAATAATGTGAAAATATGGGATCACAAATGCCCATTTAAGCTGCAAATAAAACAGAATAATTGGAGGCAGAGGGACGACATAATCAGAAATCAAAATGTGATACGGGAACATAAATGCACATTTAGTTAACACTGAAGCATGTTAGCTAGCAAAAAGCAACCCAACATACAGAGCTAGAAATAACAGCTTCACGAAGTAAAGCTGCCAAGTTTCAGGGAACAAACTGAAGGCAGTTTTTTCTTCTTTTTCTTTTACATTTGAGCTGCATGGAAGACGATTCACATACCCTTGACCTTCTATGTCAAACAACAAGCTCACATTTTATTTATAGACATTAATCTTTCTTGCAAAGTGTAGGTAAACATTGTCTACTAATGTTTAGAGAGAGTGAGGATATCCAATCTGTGTAAATAGATATACATTAATGCCCTCCTGTGCCTCACTACTTCTTTGGTGGTTCTAAAGGCATCTTGCTACAATCTTGCAAATTCAGAAGAAAGATAAAAATGAAAACAAAGGAGGGGGATCATGAGTTCCTTGATTTTGATATGGAAAATACATCAAAGAAAGAATCTTGGATTAATGACTAAGACATGGGATGATATAGAATATTAGGAACGTTTGAACTTGTCATCACTTAGAGCATCGGTATGACAGATTACGCATTTATTGCTCTCTACATTAAGGGGTCTGAATATCCACATTCCTTTTGGTTATTTTAAAGATGTTTTCCTCCACAGAATTAAAAATCAATCTTTATTACAAAATTTTACATCGCAATTCATAAGAATACACAATTTCTTTGCTCTTTCTATATTTTCTATGTAAAATACATCAATTCAACAGCTTTTGAAATGGAAATAAAGAACTGTATTCAAGGGGAAAACTTTCAAAAACATGAACAAGGTTGATTTATAGCATTAAAACAGCTCAAAAATTCATAAATTGGCAAGCATATTTCATTTAAAATGAGCCAGTGCATGCAGAGGCAACAAACGCTAATTCACTTAAGTTTACAAGCAACATAATGGACTTCATCCGTAAACACTCCATGCAAATTATGCATAATACCACCAAATGATTAATTTGTACAGTGTATTGCGGTTTACCTTGTAAAGGTACATGGAAGTAATTTGAATGATTAAACATCTCATAATCATTTTTTTTTTTTTCTGTCAGATGTAAGTATGAATATAAACCAATAAGATTGGTGAAATTTACAACACATTGTACCGGAAAGGGCCCTAGAAGGAATTTCATGAATATATAGTTTCTTTCCCGACATGGGCTTATCTTGGCAGTTAATACTGTATTGTTTTCTTCATAGTTAGCAGTAGTCTATATCCTACCCAGTTTAATATGACTGAGCAGATTGTATTCATAGATGTATTTGTGATTTAAGTATACCTTCTTTGTCAAATGTGAAATAAAGAGTTGGGCAACTGTTTCATGGAACTTCAAACAGGATGGCAACTACCCGTGGATACGCACATCACTTTCAATTGTGGAGATGTAATAATGTCACTTTCAACTGTGCATGCAGTAAAAACATGTTGCTTCATCAACTGTATCTCAGTGAGGGTGAATTTGTGCGGTTCACTCGTGGAGATCTGTGCAACGCCTCTGACACCCCACAAACAAGAAACGAACAGGCTTTTCATCTTGGTACCGCAAACGTTTGGCGGAAACATGTCCGTCCCTAACTCACAAGCACAACAAGACAAGAACAGGCCATTAATTTGTCCTAGAAATCTCACTTCACTCATTTTCCTTCTAATGATAGTGCCACTCTCTCATCAAATCTACAAACCAGTGAATTTTGATCATCTTCATTCTTTATCACAGCATGTCTCACTTTCTTTGAAAACAAATTATACAAACAACGGAGTGTAGAGTCTACATAAATAAATTCCATATTTCAAACCCTCTCAATCTGAAGTTAATGCAGATATTGCTATGGGTTGTTACTTCATTCTCTCTAAATATATTGTGTCTTTTAAACCCAAACATAAATAATGTGGTAGCAGAAAAAAACAAAAACAAAAACAAAAACCACATAATCAACAAAGTTCCTCCGAGGTATCAAACTGAATGCATGTTGGGAATAACTCAAAAGGATATTAAGGGCAAGTATGAATGTACATGTTCAATTCATTGGAAGTGATTGCCATCCAATCCCTATGATATGACCAGGGGGGTGTTTCACAAAGAGTTAAGTTTGACAAAGAGTTAAGTTACTTAGAGTCGTGCTAAAGCGCCAATGCACATCCGGTATTTAACGCGTAATCTCATTGATAGACTTCCAATAGTACGCGTCCCCTAAGCATGATCTGACCAATGGGGTGATGCGTAATATACAGCACACAAGTAGGAATTTAAGTGCGACTTTAGTCAAACTTAAATCTTTGTGAAACACCCCCAGTTCTTATTGAATACCAAGAATGGTCCCTAGATATCTACCATGTAGAGAAAAAAAGACAGTGATATGGGATGCTGTACAATACAACATCACTTACAGGTGATACATATATGAATTCCATAATGCAATTCATACTGCCAATATCACAGTCATTTGGTATCAAAATGGAAGCTTGTTGCTTCCCAAGGGGTGGTTTGGTATCTCTGTCATGAGATCCCTAATGCATCAAAAAGGCAAACTTGAGATGAGGAGATCTTGAACATGAGGATATGATTTGTCATACTGCAAGGTTTGAGAATCTAAGAAGGGTTGGGTCTTAACTATGATGTACCCATTATGTACCAAAAGGTTATCTTGAGATGTGCAGATGTGGAATATGACTATATCTTCTTTGAGAAGTCCTCATGATACTTGGTGCATATAACCTCTTCGTTGAGATCTATAAGACATCTCGGGAAATCCATGGCTAATTAATTTTGGATTACAACCAGACAAGACTTCTGTTTCATCTTGTTCAAGATCTGCAGATGCTGAAGACTGTCGGTTCTTTCCCTCATTGTTCTGATCTGCAAGACATCCAAGGCAATCTCAGGAACAGTGACCAGTTCAGGAATACAATTACTTATCATCTTCACTGAAGATTTACAAGTCTTTACGAAGCCAATCAGCTTAACCAGTGAACAGGCACCCACTGTGGCTCTATCTGTATTCTGTCGATCTCCACGATCAAGTCGTTGTAGGCACGGTCATGGTCATGATGGATGATGACATGGTCAAAGTAATGTCCAAAGGCATCCTCCATCCCCCTCCCTGTGTCGATGATTTCTCTCAGTTCTTGCTCCTGTTGAGAAGGAAAGGCAAGACATCTATTACAGCTTGAGTTTAGAAGGATATCTTGACAAATTCTTTACCAGCAAATGAAATATTAATATGTCATTATCTCTTACTTCATATACAGTCATCTTTCCTAAGCTAGACTTGAGTTTACTTATACCTCAATTCCCATTATCAAATAAAAGTACATGTTTTATAGACAGAATCACATTTCAATAATCTCTATAAATACTAAAATACAAAGTTCAAAATAATCAAAATTGCAATGGTACATACATATCCATATCAATTTTTTCTCTCTGTGCCCAGGTGTTGCAGATTAATATAAAATGCATTTTTTGCATGCTCTCATTGCCACTGGCCGCTCAATGACCAACTCTGCACAGATCTTTAAGAAAGAAAATATTGCTTTGGATAATCTGGCTTTGTTTCTTACCTTTAGCAGTTCACCTGCTTCGGTTCTCTGTTGCCTGAGTCTATCAATGGAAGGTGGGCAGATGAAGATGCAATAGGGCTTCACAGAAGACTTCTTCAGCATCTTCAAAGCCTGTAAAGAATGAATACAAAGAGAATAGCATCCTCAACACAAAAATTTCATTAATAAACATTATAAAGAATGAGGTCTGTATTCAAATTACTCTAATACTTTTGTATAAAACTGACAAGAGCCTGAAGTGGAATCTATACCAACAAACTATGCCCATTATTTAAAAGAGACTAATGTCCAAAGACAGGGATTAAAGGGGATAGTCTATATGATCTAGATTAAAGTTTACAAAAATTCTGCTGCTAGAAAATTCTCTACATAGTCTGTAGACTCACTGATAAAATTTTAATTGCAGAAAAAAAAGGTCTCCTACCAACCCTCCTTCCTTTCTTTTCTTTCTTTTTTCAATGAGAGGGAAAAGTCTACATTTCCAATGAGAAAATGAAAAATCATTTTCAACCCAGATTGATACAAATCGCTTACTTTAATCTACAGTAATCAGATATATCCTTTGACTGAATGAAGAATACTCCTTGTCTCATACTAGGTAATAATATCACATGACACTGCACTGAATTTAAACATTTGAAAATTTGATAAATAATGAACTATAACTAATTCATCATGATGCATGCATGCCACTGAGAATGCAATAAAAGAAACATGGCATCCAATATTTTTCAAATATCACAAGCTACACAAGAAAAAAAAAATTAAAAGTTGCAACTTAAGATACGTCATAAAATTTGGTTCTTCCATAGCAAGAATAATATGTAAAGTGGAACCCATATTGCACAGAATCTAACAAGTTTGACAAACCGTACCGGAAAAAACAACACATAGTTGAGTACAAAAAGCACAATGTTCTCTAGAGAATTCAATGGCACTTTGACTATTTTACATCATTCACCTACACAGGAAGGGTAATACAGAATGAATCCATATATAGTTAGCATTTGGGACATTCAATAGTTCAAATACGTATCTTATTACCAGAGGAGACACTATTAACAAGTACTGAGAGAAATATGCCCCAAACAAAAACTAAAAAGAAAAGGCGGAATATTGATAAAGGAGATAAAGTATCTCTGACAATATGTAAAGGAAATTTTTCCTTTCAGGCATCATAAGAGATAGAATAATCCAGGATAACACAAAGAGCACAAGGAAATATTTTAGGTTCAAGGTGTGAAGTGTACTTGAGACTTGAGATGTGACTTGAGATGTCATATAAATGCCTATGTCTTGATGGAAGTTTCTAGTGCTAAAAAGTTTCCTAAAGGATATTTCCTGCTTACTTTAAAGTGATTACACAATGGTAAACAAAATTTTGATAAGTGATCGAGAATAGAATTCTAAGAAGAATGACATTAAAAATATGATTTTCAATGGAAATCAATGCATTTTGGCTAATTTTCTCATAAAAAGTTATGAGCTGACCAAAGAAAATTGAGTATGAGGTATGACGTAAAAGTGGGTACCCAGCTTCGCGCATTGCAGTTGTGCTACGCACTAGACTGTATAACATGTATTATACCTTTCGCGCATTTTGCTAGAAGTGCGCGACAAGGTACCCACTTTGACGTCATTTTGACGTCAAAGTGGGTACCCAGTTGAAACTGGGTCACAGCTGAGGGGTCAAAAATATCCTGAAATCTTATCACATTTGGTGGTTTCCTTGGCAACAGGACTTTTTAAAAAACTTTAGACAGATGATTTTCTGCTAATAAAATCATGCTCTTTTAAATGAACTAACATTGTTTCAGCATTGGGTACCCCCTTTAACACTGAACTATATTTTGGATGGAGTACAATTCATGACCTTTCACTATAACTTTGCATTATTGAATGGGTTCCCTTTTGATGAAATCTTTCTGGTATTTTTACAAAGATAGCTCAAAGATGATATTTACAGCTGCAAGATGGAACCATGACTTTGGCAAAACATCACAGCATCATGATTTTACAATAAAACAAAGTCATGTATTTTGAATTTGCACAAAGATAAGAGAAGAATATCTTACTTATCAAGGTCTATATGTTTGCTTTGGAAATAACACATTTTGAATTTCATAAACCAATCATTCTACTTCTAGCTGTTTTATCTATTGCTACCTGCTTAAATATGAAGATTTCTTGGAGACTCAAACCCTTGGAAACAAAAGGTTTTCTTTTTACAAAAAATGCACAATGTATAATAGGACACTATGATAGGCAAACATAGCATTGTGTTCATACAAGGTGATGTTTCAGCTTGACATACTATTCTGTTTGACCAAAGTGAAAATTCATTGAACTGTGTTGAACTTGATAGGCAAGGAAGCATACGTGACCATGTCAGAATGCAAAGGATAAATTAAGATTTTTTTTACATAAATGCATTTCGTTCTTGATTCTAAAATGCAATTTAGGTTTCAGCAAATGCAAGCTCCAAACAAAAACACAGAATACAAGCAGGCATGCAATGATTACATACTCTATGACAGGAAGGGAAGGGGGAAATGATTATGCATGCAGTACACACAAAGAGAATACACTGAATGTATAATATCTACACTAACTTGCATTACAGAGCCAAACTTTGTTTTCCTACAATTTTTTCCTAATTCCATCAGGGTATTAAATACACATGCAAGGTTTACCCTTTTTGCCAAAACTGGGATCATAGGAAATCGGCAAGTGTAGGTGCCAAAATAAGGTGATTTGTATTTGATGAAAATTAAATCCATAGGAGCTAAATTAATGAGCAGAATTCAAATTTGGTATTTTTCACTTTTATTATTTTTTTTCAGTAATGGACACAGTCTTCACTGCACTTGTGTTTATAATTCAAGCATGTTTCAACTCTTATTCTAAAAGGACATGCTCTAGCCATCTATTTAAAAATTCCTATTTACCGATTGATGGTTCTGGGGCTTTAAAAACAAAATATTGAAAACTGCCTCATTTTGAACATCTTGCCTATAAGACTGCATTATATCTAGGCAAATTCAATTGAATGTGATAATAGCTTCATTCTGGTACTGCTAAAAGCATAACTGCATTCAAACTTATCAATTTAGACACAAAAAAATATTTATTCACACAATTTTTGCTTTTTTTTTTTTTCCTCTTTTAGGTTTCATGTCAAAATGCTTATGGGCAGGCGAGCACACACGAGGCTAAATTCAGAAGTCACAAGAGGAAAAAGATGCAAATTGTTAAAACTATAAACACACACCCTTGGGACAGGCCCTCGCCTGTACATGCATTCTTTAATTTCTGTAGGCTGGTAGCAGAGAAAAGGAAAATACAATAGTAAAAATATGTTAATATTAATATAATTGTGGGTTAATTCTACTAATGGTGTGTAAACTAAAATGAGAATGAATAATGAGATAGTGGAATGCTGGATTATATTCTCACAAAAAGTTGTATTACACAATATTAACTGCTTTGAGTTGCATGGCTGAAACTACAGCCCAAAGTGATATCAAAACTGCTGTGCCCCAAGATGAAGTTAAGGGGCATTGTGCATGCAGTCTTGAGATCACCGAGGAGCTATAGTTATAACCGTGACACGAAAAATATGCAGTTAATATTTATTTTACATACTGCATCCTCACTGTGGATTCCGAGCAAGGAGAACTATGCCTTGTCAGTATTTTTCACTATACTGCCCAGCAGTTAATTTCATGCCTACATATTTGACCAGTCAAATGCCCAGAATCTAGACATGCAGTATGTTTGCTGATATGACTTTATGAAGATGTCAGTACAGGTATATAATCCTTTCAATACATAGATATCACTTTTTTATGGCAGGTGCATGTGTCACAAATAAAAATAATGCACAATGAGATTGTATCTGTTTAATAGATAATATCACAAACTGCTTGAAATACTCATATTAATGTGTACTGTGCTTTTTATTAATGATTTTATTCACAAAACTCCATACCAATGCATTATTGCATGACAGAGGTATATGAATATTAATACATGGAATAATCCTGTAGGAAAAAATGACTGGAAGCATTTAATGACACTGTTAGTATAAGGTGAAAGATGAAAGACAAAATGATATGAAATGAAATATATTAAGTGAAGCGTTAGGTAAAGCTACAACTTACTCCCCTTTCAGGTAATTTTAAGTAGATCTTTGTAAGAGTAGATAAACAAGGTTCAGCTAATCCCCAGTTTGGGACCAATACAACCATTACTGTTTATTTATAGTTGACCTTGATGCCTCATTTATATATGTTACTGTGATTAAATAGATCTAAAAATAAAGCCAATTATGGTCATGATGCTACTACTAATAGTAAAGGAAAACATAATTTTACTGGAAATTCCAATATCACAGTGATACTACAAATACATGTATGAATCATCTTCACTAATAGTATGCATGTTGCTACTACATTTATATGTGCAGTAAAAATAGAGAAACAGGATTTCTTTAGCTTCATTCACATACACCTCTGCAAACCTCCTATAAGGAAACTGGCAAAAGAGCAGTACACTTCATATTCTCTATCTTACAACAAACAAATTTGGCCCAAACATTATAGTTTTACTAATTCTTGTCACTCCTTTGGTATTTATGTACATCGTACATGTGAAATAATTTTTATTTTGCCAAGGCAGTTGTTGAAAAAGTTTAATGAGTCATATGTGAACTTGGCTACAGAGGTACATCTTATCTCTCATCTTTGTACCACGACGGCTGAACTACCTAAATATATTTCATTCCTATCCAAATTTACCTGTGCATGTAGATTGAGAAGGCATATTTTGGATTCATCGATGACAGCTTGAATGGAGTCCAGTGATGTACCATACAGGTTACCTTCGTAGTCTCCATACTCAACAAACTTACTGGCTGCAATATCCTGCTCAAAGCGTGTCTTACTGATGAAGTGATAGTCCACGCCATTGATCTCATGTTCTTTCATCGCTCGGGTTGTATCTGTATGATTTGAGGTGGATGATGTAAAAGAAAAAAAGAAAAAGAGATGGATTAATTCTAGTAGAGACAGCTGTACAGTAGGACCCACACAGTCACACCAAGACATGTAGTAAACCGTTCTACTGTTCAAGGAGTACTCGATAGGCATGGTATAACATAAGCTTCATCAAAATACCTCCTCTATTGATTTTCAAGCCTAGTATAATTTGTAACTTCTAAAAAGGATCCAAAACTACAGGTATAACAAACCCTATACCAGGCCAAAAACTCCATTGCAGCATGAAGCCCTGATCAAAATGTATATCTCTGATAAGGTAAAGCTATGGCAAAGAGTAAATGTCATATCGCTGTTGATTGGGAGGAGGATGGGGGAGGGGGTTGTACAAGGGGTGTTCTCATTGCATGCCTTCACTTGTTGACATACAAATACTTGTATCTCCCCACCCCTCCCCCCCCCCCCCCAACCAACACCCCTGGTTTGAGACTTACGAGGTACAGCTGCTTTGAATCTTCTATCTGACTCCAGTAATCTCTGTTTGAGTTCTTGTCTACCAACATGGGGAGGACCGATGAGTACAATTGGTCTCTTCCTGTGAGGCTCTGGTTGGTACAGACCTACCTCCTCATATGTTAACGGCTCCTCAGAATCTACAATGCAGAAAAGGAAACACAAAATGTTAATAAGAAATACCTGTTTTAATTAACTGGTTTCTAACTAGTTAAGGACACAATTAAAACAAAACATAATCAGAGTGGCAATACAAAAAATGTATGCTCAGACAGGAAAGCATAACTACATTTCAATGAATGAAAACACAAAAGCAGTGACACAATAAGAAATAGTGTAACATGTGCATAACAAACTATCAATAACTGCACAATATGATAATTTGGACTTTGCAGTAGATACAATACAAGTTAACTTCAAAGATGAATTATTAGAAAGAAAAAATGAAAATTATATAAAAGCTAAGAGGATTTGAAAAATAGGTGAACATGCAAACAGAAATAATGGCAGGGGGGGGGGGGGGGAATGGCTATTTAAATATAGAAAGAACTATAAAACTGCAAGTCAAATAAAGTATTAAAGATAGATAGAGGTTATCATGCACTGCCAATCTCCAAGTCATATTTCCTGTATAACATTACAAAGTGAATTCTTCAACTTACCATTTTGGTCATTATTGTACATATTCTTCTTTTTCTTCTTTTTCTTGTTGTTTTTCCCTCTGCAGCTACATAGAAGGGAAGTCTTCTTTGGTTCTTGATCCTCATCATCATTCAAAGGCTCCTTCATCGCTTCTCGTCTAAAAAAGACAATCACGGAAATTAAAAACCATTACTCTATAACCCACACTTCCAGCATAAAACTGTGGCAAATATTGTTAAGTAGTCCAGAATTTCAATGTTTAACACCCCAAATGGTTGAATTACAATACAAAATTTGATGGTGTAAGTAGTCCAGAATTTTGCTGTTCAACAACACAAACACTTTGCAATTCTCTAAAAATTTCTTGCCACTATAATGGTGCCAGTGACAATGCATCACAGTGTGCCAGTCAGAGAAAAACATTTAACTATGCTCGACCATCACCTCCATTTTCTACTTTTTGTGATATCTGTCCAATGATTTAAAGAAAGCAGTTTGAAGCAGGTTATTATGAAATTGTCCACATCTGAAACAAGAATATATCACTATTTGTGACTACTGTGACATTTACCGCACAGTGCCTTTAAATGGCTTATGTGAAATACATGAAGATGTATATTTCATATACCTTCCAGTAACTATATATCACGACTTAAGTAATCACTTGCTGAATAAACCTTTGAAGTTTTGAAGGTGAACTCACTGATTTTGGAAGGCTTTGCTCGGTACAAGCCCAGCTAATGACTGGTCTTCATCCCCTTCCCTGAATGCTTGCCACCAGTTAGGATCATCCTTGTTAATGACATGTAAGACATCACCCTTCCTGAAGGACAGACCTAACTCTCGACATGGAATGTACATATCATCGTCAGGATCGTAGTCAAAGTTGGCCCGCACATGCATCTAGATTGAACAGAGAAACAACAACAATCAAATATCAGTTGGACCAAGAAGAATGAGGACTGAAGCAGGATAGAGAAAACCAAGATAAACAGAAGAAGAAAGTCAAAGATCTTTTAAAACTTTTTTATAAGTGCTTGAAAAAACATTCAACAACTTTCATTTTCACATAAAAATGTGGAATGACATTGTCAAGGGTTGTTCTAAAAATAACAAATTTGAACAATGCTTGTGAAGTATAATATAAGAATGCTTGCAGATTGGTTTATAAACATGTTTCCACGTTTCCACAAAGGAGAATAACAAGAGTCTCATGATCAATTTGTTCGGGGCATTAGTATTTTTCAACCTGATCCAATCAAAATATACTTATTCCTCAAATATTTCCTCTATTAATACAAATATAAATCATTTGAAAAATAGATTGAAGTACAATCATACACAAATAGATCATGACAAGAGTTTTCAATGAAAGTTAGATTTAGATGGTAGAGAAATTTCTTACCAGTACAGTATTTGCTGCTGGTGGTTGATGCATGGCATCTGGTGAAGGTACTACAAGGAATGTCATGGTGCCTGTCTGATTAGCCTGTTGAAAGATGAAAAGGAACAATCTCATAACATTTTTTACACTGAAGTGGAGCAATGATTAGCAATATTGCCAGTATATTTGATTTTATCTATACAGGATATCTGTAAACAAGGATCTCACATACTCCAATTCTCTTCTGTCATGATTTCTTGTTCAAACTGGCTCAAACTTAACCCATTCGTGACAGGAATTATTTAAAGCCTAATTTAATCAGCTTTTATTCTTCAAATTGGCAACACCAACATTTTTATTTTATTGCTACATTTTTCTTATAAGACGTCATGTATCTGAAATGAATATAAATGGACAGAAATTATGAGAAATCAAAAAGTTGCCAATTTGCAGGGGAAAATGGTGATTTTAAACTTTCTATCACATTGCCAATTTAAGGATTTTAATGCTTATTTTCCTTTAAAAAAATTTCAGCATCAAACAACGAATATTGACGGAACCAGAATGGGCACAGTTTGTGTAGAATTTTTTGCTCTTTCTGCTCATGTATTTGGTATGATTTTTAGGGCTTTGCATCAAAAGATATTAGGCCAAACCACAAAATGTGGACCTCTGTCACGAATGAGTTAAATGAAGCTAAATCTGTTCCACAATGTCCTCCACAGCAAAAAGATGTATTAGGCTGTTGACAGATTTGCCATGTTTAAAACATTTTCCATAGTTGTCAGCAATTACCTTTTATGAACAAAACTTGCACAATGGACAGTAAATCCAGGTTATCTATCTCAGAATCTTTTGTCCCTATTTCAAAAATTTTTTATAGTGATTAGGAATTACTTTTAACAAAAAGCATTTGAACAATGAAAATCAAAATTAGGTTATCTTTTTCATAATCTCTAGTGAGTTTTGATTCCCTTTCTGTTGACAACAAGTTATGACATTTATCAAATCATAATCCCATGGAGTGTGGTTTCCGGAAAACAAAGTCAGATAATGATTACGTTTTATGTTCAGAGTAATAGGATATGACATAATTATAATGATTGCAAGTTGCTCTGAAGTGTTGATGGTTGCCAAAGATAAAATCAGAGCAAGATACAATCCCAAATCAGAATTCTTCATCTTTGAGAAGTGATACATGAAACATGAACATATTAATTGCTCTTCTTATGCTAGATTTTGAATTCTTCCACTTCAAAAATAAAATCATAGGTTGAGATATTAACAAAAAATGTGCTTTATAAAGCTAATATTTGTTACTTGAACCTGAACAAGTAAAAAACAAAATAATACAAAACAAAAACACTTTAACATTTATCCTTAATCTTTCATAAAACAGCTGGCCAAGAAAAATTCTATCAATAATTATGATTGCTAGCATAGTGAAAATATCAATAGTACTGACATACCAAGAGATCCGAGATTTCATTGACTGATTTGCCTGTGACGATTTCACCGTTGATCTGTATGATCTCATCTCCTTCATGAAGCAGTCCACTCTTCTCTGCCATTCCACCCCTGATGATACGACCAATGATGATAGACTCATTCTCGTTCAGGATTGTAGCACCCTACAGATAAAAACAAGAATTCATTACCAATAATGATAGACTCATTCTCATTCAGGTTTAAAGCACCCTACAGATAAAAACAGGAATTCATAAATAACAGTAACTTTTTGTTCGAGGCATTGAATAAAAAGAATGGTTTAAAGCAGCACAAGCTGAAGGCTAAAAACAGAATTTCACATACAACAATTACAAAGACAATAACTTCACTATTAAAAAAAAATAAGTGGAAAACAGGAAGACTGGCCACATCCAAAATATATTGGCCAATTGTTATGGGTTAAGGGATGAATTATCTTCTTCAAGTTCACAATGGTGTTAGCCATCTTCTTTTATTCCATCAACTATGATCCATCCTCCTCAAACTTATGCTAATAACAAAGGACATGGATATCGCTGTGTGTAAAAATTGATACTGCAAGACCAAGTGTGAACAGACAAATGTCAGTCTCTAAAATGGAGACAGAAAATCAATTCTATGTTTCTCTACTCCTCTTTGAAGACCTTACTGTAATGAACAAACATTTTTTTTTGAAGATACATTTATTTTGAAGATACATTTTGAGCAGCAAACAACATTCTAGCAGAAGGATTTACAAACTTTCAACTAAATGTCTTCAGTGAGACATTCCCAGGGACCGGATGACAGTTAATCCCATGCATCATGAATTCTAATTTCTTGCTCATCTCTCATTTGTCAAGGAGGAGGAAAACTTAAAGACTTTCATCTCTTAGATTAATTTCCATGAAATGTTACAGCTGAAAAGTGCCGGTTTGCATGACATCCTGGATTGAAAATGCTGATGATTTGTTATCTTCGCCTCACCACACCCTTCTTCATCACAGCTCTTGTCGCCGACGTATGTAAGCACCGACTCGAGCACTTGGCAATTCGACTAATCCCAAGTCTGATGACACAGATACTAACTGGTCCGTCTTATGAAACAAGACGAAACATATAGACTACCTTGCAATATGCAGGGTGCAGAACAAACATACCATTCCCTATTAACAGAAAAATAACAATATGTGAGAACCTATTGATTTATTGGGCCAACACCTAGAACTGCCTGACCACTGAGACTCAAGATGTGTTTATAAGATTGATTTAATAAACAGTTGGTCAGACCCCATAGATATTGAAACAAGATTTTAAATGAATTGAACAACCCAATATGTTGTGTGCATGTGAACATGCTTAGGCATGTTCATGAAGTAGTAAGGCAGTTGTAGAATGTACCCTCATTTAAAAACTCTTATCTTTATCCTTACTCACCAATGGTTCTCCGGTCTTTTCAATCCTGACGATCTTGACAGAGTCCTCCCCATCCTCCGGCAGCTCAACATCATGGTAGACATCAGCAGGTAGCTCCGATGGATCAGGAGAAGCCACATTGTCATGTGCTCTCAAAAGACCCTAGAAATCATTCAACGAACCAGATACAAAATTTTAATCAGGTTTTGTGATATTGTTAACTTTTCTCATTCTACTAGAAATAATAGCAAATGGCTAGCAAAATACTTCTGTTTGATGAGCCTTTCTTCTGTATGGTGAATTTTCAATGTGTTTTATTTTTCATGTTTTCAGAAAGAAAAAAAAACATTAGGGTATTGTGAGCCTGATTCATAGCTGTATAGTTTACTTAATGTAAGATAAACAATGTTACATGATGACAATGACAACAGGTAAAACATTGTGATTTTTTTTTATAAAACAAAAATAGCAAGAGAAATAACCAAAGGAAAACATCAATATTTGATCAAATAATGATTTCAGTTTCAAAAATGTTTATGGGTAAAGAATAGGGAAAAGTCATTACAGAGAGGCTGAAGAGAGACACTTGAATGATACTGTCTATATATATTAAATATTAAAATCAAATTCTCGTCATACAAACTGATGACAAGGATGAAAGTGTAGAGCTTGGTTTTCTTACTCGGAAGACAGGTTTTGAGAGCAGTCTTCTTAGCTCGTCTGCCTCTCCTGTAGCTCCTCTTGAACTATAGGCAATCTGCAGATGAGTGAAGGGATGGGGGGGGGGAGGGGTGCAGAGTGGTGGCAGGATGAAGGGGGGGGGTACAGAAGTGTAAAGAAAGAAAAGTGGATGGAAATAGAAACAGATTTTGAATTTGTTTGTCAAATCAGCTGCAAAGAGCACATACAGTGTGGAACATTAATTTGCTTGCATGATCTAAAATATGATGATACCTTAATCATCACAGATGACGGCAGGTGAGGTAACTAGTACCGCATGCTGGGTAGTATCCCATAGTAACAACACTAAATCAAGAGCCATGCAAGGAATGTAGACCTCCTGCCTGAAAACAATTTTCAGCTTCTTAACTTCATTATGAATCCATTCTCACTATTAACTGAAAAAGAACTCTCTGACGCAGGTATCAAGATAGAGCAGCAACAAGAAGCACTGCCCATGAGTGTTCCGTTGGAGTACCTCTGTGAAGTAGTTCAGCAGCAAGGTACCGCCAGCTTGAAAATGAAAGAAGAACAAACTGATCTTCTCTTAAAAATCAAACATTGTGCTATTTCAGCACAATAGCTCAAACATCCGGTATTATTCACAAGACTCAATTTCTTTTGCCTAAGGTAACAGAAAACTCCCAAACAAGAAAAAGAAGAAATAAGGGTATTCAATGTATTCATGTTTACAATATATTCTGCTCATGACTTTCAGTTAGCTGGCACCTCAATATAATGTTTACTCTTTATTTTGCAATATGAATAAATGAGATGTACATCAATGAGATTTGAAGCTAAAAGTTGACAGTCTGAGCAGGAGGGAATAGTTCACTTGGTGACCTTGCTTTGTTGGTGTACCCGACTACACTAATTGCTTTTACAATTTGGAGTTATAAATACCATTTGAATTATTCAAATAGAAACTGAACTGATGCTTGACCGCCCTTTTCAAACTCAGAGACTATTATCAGCTAGCATTCATGCATATATTTATGTCATATTAATATGATAGGATGAATGACGTATAATATGACTAAGTCAAAGATACTTAACTCCAAAGCTGTATGTTTCAGGTCATCAGTTTAGTTTCAAATTAATACTCATCTTTCACTGCTTATACATTTCATGTTTACACAAGCAACTATGGTGAAATCCCATTGTGCAAGTCACTCAAAATGTCATTACTAGCAGGAATGTATTAATTAGAGATATTCTGAACCAAAACGAAGCATAACAACTGACTCTTAATCAGCATTATGATGCATGCGGCATACAAACATGATAACATGATAACATCTAACACTTGAAGCAGGAATGATGACTGAGAAATCATGAAAATATATGCCAACAGTGATGTGACTGCAATGAGAGATCTCCTTGTTAGGTTTGCCCTGAATCTCCAATCGTTTCATCACCTCTCTGGGGTGATCAAATTATTCATCAAACAGACACAATACAACCAGCCAACGGCAAATTCCATTATCATTTTTAACTCTACAAATCAATCTCAAGGAACCTTTATCAGATGATAATGAGGACTTGAAAGAAAAACAAATAAATACCTCTTCCTTCATTGCACCATGGAAATTACAAATTGGATTTAACGGCCACAGATTTATTCAGCTTGCAGTCAAGTGATGTGCTCTATATGCATTAATGCTCATAAGGACAATTCTAATCACAATCATTACACCAGCAGCTGGATCAACCCGGCAGACGATTGACAAAAACACCGCGCTAAAAAAGGATCTTGATGTAGTGAAGAACATCCTGGATGAGATCCCATGATCTCTATAAACAAAACACCTAAGCTATAAAAAGATTGAGGAGCAAAGCTTGCTACAGATCATGGTGTATGCACTTCCTTGTGGGGTAATAAGGATAGGTGATAAGAAAC
The DNA here is from genome assembly GCA_029962745.1 of Echinometra lucunter. Taxonomy (NCBI): domain Eukaryota; kingdom Metazoa; phylum Echinodermata; class Echinoidea; order Camarodonta; family Echinometridae; genus Echinometra; species Echinometra lucunter. The sequence continues at coordinate 40,435,695 of CM057152.1, forward strand.
AGCATCATCATGAGCCAATGCTGACAACAAGTAGGTAACATTGTATATACAGAGATGTAACGACTAAAAAAAAAACCCCATCTCCTTTAAAAAAAAACAACAACAACAAAACCCTTGTAACAGCAAGCTTTTAAGTTTTATTTCAAGTGATATTCTTAGTTGAAGAAAGGAGCAAAAACAAATTTGTGAGCAGTTTGCAAAACAATTTTTAAAAACTGCACAGGTATTGTGTCAAACTGAAAATAGAAACTGTCCATAAGTTTCTCCTTTAAAAAATGGGCAAAATATTTCACTTGTACTTTGGCTACCTTAAAGACTAATTTCAATGAATATCCTCATGAAGCTATCAATAACTTCTCATTTTGGTTCTCCAAAAAAAATAAAAATTTATGCTTTCTTACCAGATTCTCTAAAAGTAAACTGAAAATTGCTTTCTTAAAAATAGCAATACTTATCTCTATTATGTAAGTTACATATTGGATGAAATAAATAAAACAGCTTCTCAACAGGTCTAATTACCTCTACTGCTAGTGTCTCGCTATTGGCTGCCACTGGTAGAGGGGGTGACTTCGATAATTGTAATTCCCCCACTGTATGTTTGATGCTGACTGCATGCTGTACATCTGAGTTGTGGAAGAACTGTTGCAGGAAGTTGAAATCCTCCCTATCCTGAGGACTACCCAGTTTGTTCTGTGCAAGGGCTAAAGTTGTGAAAACATCTTGGAGGCCTACAAAAACAGGAAAATGAAAACAAAATATAATTGTTTCTTATAAATTACAGAAAAAATAAAACATAATTCTTGTTGTTATCACCATTATGATTCTTCTGAAGAACTTCCTACAACACATGGAATGGTCAAGTTTTGATCGTAAATGGCTAGCTCTACTTTCAGATGAAGCATGTTCACCTTTGCTTTGTGTCCAACTGTCTCTTGATATAATGAAACACAAATCGAGATGGCTGATATGAAAACAATTTGAATATAAACCTGAATCCCAACACCATGCCTCCATATCAGGTAACACTGGTTGTACATGGTGTAAGCTTCCCTGCTATTACTATAAGCATACCCATGTATCAGAGAGTTTGGCAAGCTCCTAAAATTTGCCTTATGCCAAATGGCCTCCACACGATTGGTCAGCAAAGCCAGCTGCTACTAAAATCTTTTATTATTTCATAACAATGGACATGTTGCAGATATAAGCCATATGAAGGTCTACGTTAAAACTGAATATTCATAGATGCCATAAAAAGATATACACTTCAAGGTTAAAATAAATACAGACAAGCAAAACTGTCGTTCATCCAATGCAAATAAAAGTAAATTAATCAGTTGAGTACTGCCTCTTTAACATTCATGCCATCATGAGAATATGGAAGTCTCCAAATTTGTTTCTATTATTTTCACTACATGCACAAAATAATGGGTTTTATACAAGGAAATTAATTATTCATTGACTTGGGGATGGCGTAAAAGAAGGGGGCTCAATAATACAAAAAGAATTTTACTCTTTTCCAACAAACTACTGAATGATGGAAGGATGAAAATACAACACAAAAAATTACAAATATACAATTTCTAGGAAAAAATCAGCTCAACTGAATGATGGAGCAAAGAGAAGGGGAATAAAATTTTCCATCTTACTCTGAGAGACCCAACTTTGCTCATGTTCTTAGAGGTAGGAAATTATCTGGGTTATTCTCAAAACTTGATTCATCCTCCAATTTAGAAAAGGTTACACAGCATGACAGGATATGCATTTTCCTCAACTCTAAATGGGATTAGCTTTTCACCATGACAATGGCAAAAATAAATAAATACATATGTAAAAATAACAAATGAAAAAGGTAGAAATAGAGATGTCTTGTCACCAGCTGTCAAGATCTTGTATGAAAAAAAATGTAACGTAAGCAAACAAAATCTTATTCTTTTGTTTTGAGGAGTGTCATATGTGAGAGGATGAATTAAGAAACAGGAAGGACGGATTACGGGCTAATCCCAGATCTGACACAATGACGATAAACACCATTATATTTGGAATGTCTTTTGGAACGAACGCTCATTGATGATGACAAAAGGGTAAAAACATATGCTGATAGCAATATGGCATTCATAGGATATGACTGATGCCATATGGCTTGTTTATATAAACCCCACCCCCTTCCACTCACTAGACAACCTGTTACTTCACACCTGCTTAAACAAGACTATCATAAATATTAAAAGAAAGAGGAAGTCACGAATGCAGATAAAATCATAAATTCGATAATAACCCGTTCTGAATGAAAATCCATCAAGACAATCATGCTACAAACATATCAATAAGGGGGCAACATGTATGCAGGAATAAAAGTCAAGCATTTAATGACAAACTTACCACTGTTTCTTCTCATTAGAGAATTGCCTTTATTTGTTAAATTTCCACTGTCAGCTTTTAAATGAAGTGAACACAATCTAAGATGAACTTCAAGTAAACTTACAAATTTCTCAACATATCTCAGGCTATGACAAATGATATAAAAATCATATCATCATCTCTACCTGCATATCTTGTTATTCAGATTATGATTAAGAGAATGGGTAGAAAATACCATCGTAATTACAGTAAGGAAGCTTAGCTAAATGGGAGTGGCGCGAAAAAAATGCGCCCAGAATGCGACAGACACCAATATGCATTCTTTCCTCATCTTTTCACACCACACCGCTTTGCTGAGCCACCTTAACATGTGGGACAAATGTTAGGCAAACAATACAATACACTGTATATTATCCAGTTAGTAGTGTTAATGAAACAGTCAGTTCCTAATGTTCATAGAAAGCTAATTCAATAGCACATTTGCATGGGCCGTTATACTTTTGAAACTTTAAGTTAAGGTGCAACCATACATCGCCGATTTAGACGGCGGTTCACGACGGTTCGGCAATCCACCGTAAACAGCCAAAGACTGTGTTAACACCGTCCACAAACTTTAATCATCCGTCACTCATCCGCCATGAACCCTGATGTTCACATCATGTTGAAAACGTATTCAAAACACGTTTGAATGCTTTCCGCCATCGCTTTGACACCTAAACCGGCATCTAAATTGGCGATGTGTGAATGCACCTTTAGTGATAGCTCAATGATTCAAACAGCTGGGGTTTAAACAACAACAAGGGTTCACACAGGACTGAAACAACGACTGCTTTAACCCACTGATTACTGAATAATCTCCTTCCAATAGGCTTAATACAGGTGTCACCCGGTTCCAGTAGGCTATGGGTTAAGTTTCTAAACTAAAGGCCAGTAATCTATGTCTGCCTCAGAAGAGTTTTCAGACTAAAATCCTTGTCAATTAAAAATGCATGACAGGTGTCTGGGTTGTCAGACTATAATATTCCGTACTTTACCTGCACCTGACACAGTTACAGACTGGCAAAGGAAAGCTCAACAATTTTACTTTAAATGTGTGGTTAATTAAATGACCATTATAAAATCAGCTGGCATAAAGGAAGACTTGACTGATGATGGGAAAAATATGATGTCTTTAAGGAAAGGGTGAGGCCTGTTTCTCAAAACCGTCTTGTTCTTGGACAACCTATAGAGACACTTAATATAGAATTAACAAGCATTTCAATGAGATGTCCACGAACTAAGACTTATGACAATGTGGAGAAACAGGCCCATGGTCTCTTTGAGCAAGGTGGCAGTTCATATACTCACCAAGGACTTTCCTTGGAGGAGGCTGTTCTGGAGTAGAGTACTGTCTGGAAGTGCCAACATCTTCAAAGAGTGGACGGTTACTGACCGGCTCAAATGATAAGCTGCCCTGGCTGTTATTCTGACTAGCATTCTGTGTATTCACAAGAGGAGAAATAAAGATGGAGCAAAAATAAAGTTTAAAAACAATATTTAAAAGCTGGTGCATAGTGGAAAGAGAAACATCCTGCTGAGCGTGACTTTCAACAAACAAGTTATGAAAATAGCTTTGATAAATTGATTCAATGCACACGCTAAAAGTTTATGCAGGTTTATGCATGATTTTTGCCACATGGCGTATTTTGCTCTGAATGTCTTGCACATGCTTAATGTGAAAAAGATTGCCAAAAAAAAAAAATAAAAAAATAAGACTTTGCCATGAAAGTGCACATTTTATAAGCACATACATGTATTTCATTTTCAGGAGAATCCTTCACATTGAAGACATTTAAGTTAAGTCAGGTTTTCCTTTCAAGATACCAAAAATAGTCTTAGAAAAGATAAGAATGCCCCATTAGACGAGGAAGTGCTCATTTCTTGTTGCTTGTTTCTTGTACGTACTGACATTGACCTTTTCATGCGGCGTAATGCTTTGCAAAGTGCACCGTTACACTTCTTGGTTACGCTCTAAACTAGGTTATCTCGTTCAGGAGAGCCGCTCAAATCGCTTGGTTATGATGTCTTTCAACTGGCGGCGTTAACGCCAATTTCACGCTTCCCCTCTCAACAGCGGTTGAGGTAGAGTGAATTATAATTACGAGGGGAGGAGGTAGATGTTTATAGCAGAATGTTTACATGGGAAAAGCATCTGTCACGGGTAAAGCCTGTCCTACGTCCCAATCACATCTGAAGTCTAATTCCGTGTAACAGGTTCAGGCGCATAGCAAATGTGATCCTGTCCAAGATATTCTATGTATGTCTTGTGAAATGAGAAGGATGTATGTCAATACATTGACTGTGATATGACTTTGCAAAATATCCAGGATATTCTAATTAAGCTAATCTAAATAAACAGGTTCAGTATTAAGAAGAAAATGAAAGGCACTAATCAAACCTTACAACCAAATCATACAAAACTCTTTTATGGAATAACTGGCAGTAAGATATCACAAGAAACACAGTGAAATACTTTTTAAAAATCCTTTAAATTCCATAATTTACTCCCTTGATGTGCATATTCGAAACAAGTAACAATATGGAGCTTACGATGTACCTCTCTTTTTTCTCCAATCATTAAAAATGACCCTACCATTAGCTCTTTTAAATGTAATTTTCTAATGCAAGTGTTCACAATTTTACAAATGATAGATGCACAAAATAAATTGGAGAAAAAAATAACATTTTGAAACGTGAAAGACACATATTCTCCTTTTTAAAAAAAATATCTAAAAAAATTAAATGCTGTTGGCTCAAATTATCTAAAGCCTTCATCACTCCTTATCCTTTCCTCATGTAAAAATGTGAAAAAAAAATAAAAGATTGCTTATAATGGGTGACTGGCCCTGATGAAAAAGGAAGTTATCAATAATTCAACTTACATGTAACTTCAATATTAACATAGTTGTTTTAACCGAATTTTGTCAAGCATGGCCATAAAAAACCCCAACTTTTTGTTGCAACAAGTCAGTTCTTAAATCTTCATGAAGTGCTCTGAGGATTAACCTAATGGAAGTTGCATGCAATCTGATCAGGAGGCATGTAAATCTAAGATTACCTGCTCCATCATTCATTCATTACAAGCTTGTGATATTAGGAGGATGGGATTTAAAGGGTTTCCCTACAAGCAATGTACGTTGTATCACAATCAAAATAGCTAATTCATTTTGGATAAGAGATGAAATTCGATGAAGAATCTTTTTATGGATGGTGCTTTACAAGGATCGTATGTCTTTATGGGGACAGAACTAATATGCTGTCACTATCATGATTGCAGATCTAGTTCTTAATGACATTACATTTTAACTAGTGAATGGAAATTTGGGTGTAATTAAAACTGGGCAGCAACAAAGCATTCATAAAAATACAGCCACTCTACAAAATTATCTAAATTAATTAATGATAATCACTTGTCCTAGGTTTACTGCAAAGGCAGTTCTCAAAGTTACTATTTACTCAAAAAGGATTTTCTGATCAAAATCATAGCATTTCAGTGACATGTGGGAAGAATTTTGGACAGAGGTTAAAACCAACTCCCAGCAATTATATCGATAAATCCTCTAGTGCTGTAATGTATCAAATCATATCTCAAGGCTTGTAATGAACAAGATAGTCTACAGCTTGAATATATCAGACCCTGCATCAAGATTGATGACTGAGAAAAGTCTGTGCCTGTGGTCTAATTTAGGTCGCAAAACCTCATTTTCCTTCTTATGTCAGCCATTTTTCTGGGACAGGTTGTGGCTGAATGAAGATATTGACTGTTACTAAGCTAATGATTCATCTCATGGTGCAACAGATGATAACTAATGACTACAGGAAACTCTTATTGCAGTTTATTGACCTATTATTGCCTTCAAAACAAGCAACCAACTTATAATTGAAGAGGTTACCCTGATTTTGCAGCTGCTATGGAAATTACTGGGGACTGAAAAGTATTTTTTGTGATTAAGGCCTTCTACCCCATTATTATCTCTTAAGACTGCAGTGATGTGATCACTTGGGATGACCAAAACTGAAAGGATTAACTTAGACTGATATCTGAGGGACCCCGATCCTGCATACTTAAAAAGATGGGCATACTGACATATATTTTGTCACTCACAAGCACAAACTCTTATTACTAAGCAATAGCATGGCCTTCTGGTTATGTCTCTATACCAGCAGATGAGGTTCTAATCCTGCTCTCTCCTTTTTTTTTGGGGGGGGGGGGTGGGTTAGATGTTTCCACTGAAGAGAGAGAGAATCAAATCGGTCAAAAACTTGGACGAGGTTGAATTCATTTCTTTCACAATACTTGAGGGCAATTCCACGACATATGGGACACAGAGCTCAAAATTTGAAGTTGCACTGTGTCCTGTTAATTCCAAATAAAAATCTAAAATTACTACAGGGTCTTCTTTTTGTTACAAATAAACATTTAAGATAAAAAAAATTGCAATTCGACCTTCTTACAAAGAATAACATAAACAAACAAAAAATTGAACATATGGGACTATGGTCCGGGAAATGTGCTTTAAATGTCTCTTATTCTTATATTTAGCAATTTTTCTCAGATCTTAAACCACTCAAATATGAAATCTCTTCTTTACACTACATATAAAATTGTATATCCTATCGAAGACTCTTAAATGAGTCTGAGATGGGTATTTGGGTGTATTCCTTTCACCCTGTTCTTGCTCCTAAACCTTTCTCTCACAATGCAAAGATATGAGTTGATATGTGTGCAATGTCACTGCAATACTATGAAATATCACTGGAATTTCTTTATCTTACAAGTGGATGAGTTACCTCAAACGCTTTAGAAGCTTATAAAGAAATGTGAAGGTAATGATCGAAAGTCGGGCTCCTGGATGTCAGGCTCAAGTAAAACCTGGATAAAATGTTCTCAAACTTCTCATGGTTAGCAGGTGAGGTGATCCGAGGTGCCTAATGCCTGTACACGTACGTGAGGGGAACATGGGGTCAGTGAGATAAGAGCATATGATCTCTAACCATTCACCCTACAGCTAAATGAAATTTTGATCAAAGCAGATTTGTACGGTCGATTCTGTGGAAAACAAAGTTCTCCATGATATCGAACATAAAATGTGAACCATGGCTTGTAAAATGTTGTGTAGAGAGACAACAGGTGAATCAAACTAAACATGTACGTCAGTAGAACAGTACAATGCTCAGTTGCTTCTGACATGTCTTGCCGTTTTTCTACTTTTTCCTTCCTTTGTCTTCTTTGTTCGACGATTTTGCCATCCTTTTGCTTTGTTTGCTATCTTATCAACGTGTCTTTACTTCTGTCAAGTTCTGTGTTTTTGTATGATAAGACACCAATCAATTTTGTAAAATTGAGTTTGATGATGCCTTAACTACTGTAGTCTTCAGATTGAGACAGAGCCCAATTACTCATGTTTAAACCCACAGCAAATACATGCATAGAATAAATGTCTTTAAACAGGTCAATAGACAGGAACAAATCCAACTTTGAACACATTTCAATACATCCATAAATTGAACTTGAAATTCTAGAAAAACATTATTTCAAAAAAGTTATCAAACAGATGGGTTACCTGCCAAGATTATCTACCTTCTTTGACCAAGCATCACTGAGAGGATTATTAAAATATTTCCTCAACCTAATGCTTTTAGACTTTGGAGTCATCTTGGCAGGTATTTCTTCACATTGATATCTCAACATATAGAGGTCTCTCCCTGATTAAGAGGATGCAAGAAGGAAAGATGAATGGCTAAGATTGGGAGGTTTCCCTTGGCATGGCAGATATAACAGGCATGACGCACAGTTTGGCAATATGCATGAAGCGATTGATGCTTGACACTAGGGAATCAATATGATATAGTATAGGGACATACGTGTACACACCCTAGGAATACAGTCAACCAGGGGTGGTATTCTGAACACTGTTTTAACTGTGTTGTAAGTTCTGTTTTAACTTCTGTTGTAAGTCACCGACTTACAACACCGCTAAAACAGTCATAAATCGGTATTCTGAGAACTGTTTAAACGGCATTGTAAGTCATCAAAGCCACACCCACCACAAAAATAATATCCAATGGGGAAAGTTGTTAGAAATGAGTCTAAGATGGTTCAGCAGATAAGATCGCTCCCTTGGGAAGGGGCATGGCAAATGCGTGAACTTAATTCGCGTTGTCATGAGCGCATTAATTTGTGCTTAACTTTTTGCTTCAATTTAACTGATGCGATGATGTGACAGAAAACGTTGTGCAAATGATCTCTGATCTTATCGCAGATATTGCTAAATTTCTCCACCCCGAGGCGAAAATTCTTGCGAAATGTTGTTTTGGGAATATCAGCAAGGTTTATTGGATCTCTTTATCCCTCTCATTGCAACCAAAAACATAATGAGCGAGAAAAATTGCCGCCATCAAATACCACATACAGTTAAAACACCTCCCACCCTGTTTTATCTCATGTGCATGAAATGTCCAGTGGAAAGAGTTAAAACAGAAGATAAAATGGTCTTCAGAATACCGTGTTATTACCTTTGGCATTTTTACGCGCTTGCGCACGACTTGCGCCAGACATGCAAAGTAAAATGCGTGGTTTTAGATATAACAAAAGTTACAACAAAAGTTAGGGAGCGCGGCGAAACCCTTTACTGCCGTTCCGACGGGTTCCGACGGATTAGTCTGTGCCTCTTAATTGCTTGGAACGGCCCTGCACGCCAGGCCAGATAATGAGCTTGAATTTGCATAACAATAGCACACCGCCGACATGGCCGAGAAGGCCTTAATGGGGGCGTGCAAACGCGTACCGTTTTGTTGTTTGATGTTTGCCGCCTCCAGGAGACCGATCGATAATGGATGGGAGGTCATGAAAACCACATCCGGAATGCCGTGTGACGATGTATGTAGACCAGACGGACTTGTCACGAATGAATTTTGGTTGTTCATGATTTTGTTTGTTTTGTTTTCTCTGTTGTGGAAGTTGATTGCATTGATGTGAAGGAAAGACTAAAATCAGAGTTTTCAGTGACAGATAATTGAAGGTGACACGGCGCACCGTCTCTCTCTCTTTTTTTTTAAAATCATATTTATGAGATTTCCATCGTCGCTATATGATGTATGGCTGTGTGTCCAAACTTTGCAAATGTCCGTATTTCGTGCACAGGGATTAAAACTAGAAAAGATTTCTGAAGTCAATTAGCATCACTAAATAGAGGAACTTGGAGTTACCTTAGGGCATGTTAAATTTTCTTTAAAATTGGGTAAGAAATTTTGAAAATATTCAAAAGATCTACAGATTTTCCTATATTTATCGGCCGTTCCGAAAAAAATATTAACTTACCGTCTACCGACAAGCTTGTAGAAAATCTTCATTTTGAGAGAAGGTATCATCAAACTCGTAAGGGAAATATGATACCAAATGATTCTATTGCATCTTGCCTCGCCGGCCTGTGCCGTTTCTTACCTTCTATGGATTTCTATTTGGCATTGCTCATGTGTAAACTGGACGAAGTTGGTTTAGACTCGTTGTTTATGTAAACCTTTTCCAGTTCTAGCGCATTACAATACGACACCGAATTTTCCGATCGCAATATCTCCGGCATTCTTTTTCAACAAGTTTTCTTGCACCTATTCGCAGCAATTTTGATCATCATTTTCCTTTAGTTTCTGTTAATCGGAATAATTTGGGTGTAATTTGAGTAATTATGGATTAAAATGTAGCGTTCTTTAGGAAAACAAGAATGTGGGAGAAGTTTGGTCATCACATCATATTAAAAGTGAAAAGAATGAAGGAAAGACTCACACCAGACGAGATAAAAGTAGCACAATTCGCGACTGAGCTTGAACTTAACAGCCAAAGCGAATGGAAGTCCGGATCGAAATGCCTTTTGATCCCCACGGGTCATCCGACTTCCAGTGACAGCAGCGCCTATCGGAACTCGTTTCCACGGTTCCCATACATTTTTGTCTGTTCCTTCTCCAAATTATTTATTTTTTCTATCTTACTCTTTGTCTTTTATTATGTTACATTTTGGTTTTGTCTTTGAAGTTGATCCGTCAAACGGTTCGTAAGTTATCGCGAGAACTAAAACGGGACGGACGGACGGATGAACAGAAAACATAATGCCTCCGGCAACCACCTACGGCGGGCGGAGGCATAAAAATTAATTAAACTCCGTCATAAAAAACAAACACACGATAGAAGTAGGAATTATTTAAACTCCGTCATGTTTAAAAACAGACGCACGATAGAAGTAGAAATTATTTAAACTCTGTCATGCAAGAATATTTCGATCAACTTGATTTCTATAGTTTCGGAATAAACCATTAGTCTCCTGGGTCATTACAATATCATTATTTCAAGTTAAATTATTACACAAAATATTGCCCCCCCCCCCCCCCCGATGTGTATGGCTTGCTTAAATTCTTTGTATAAAGAATACCTCTGTCCATGACATGAGGTATAAGCCAGTCATAATTTGGTAGTGCCGGAATATGAAATCTCTGCAGGTCTACATTTTCACCACCTGAATTGTAAGAAATATGAGCGCTCACTTCGCTCGCGTGGAAAAAGTTGAGAAATTAAAGATCAGAACTGCTTTGCAAACACTTTGTCCTTCACTGTCCTATTTGATGAGAAGTTTTAAAAATAATAGTTATGAATTTGTCAAATGAGTAAAGCACTGAAGAAAATCGATCCTGCCCGAATATGATTGTGACCATTGCCCAAATGTTTAACCAAATCTTCCCGCATGCCCGGGGCGCTTGCCTGTACGTCATTGTGTATAACGGGGGGGGGGGGGGGGGGGGGGGGGGGGGGTTGTTGTATTTCGTAAACGACTTTAAACGGCGTTTTTACTGTGTGCAGTTATCATCAGTGTCCCGATATGTCCCGGTATCTGTACTTCCAACATCTACCCATTATTCCGTGATATTTTTGGCAAAGATCAACAAAGGTCTTGGTCAATATTACTCTCATAATTAGACCAACCATCTGAAACGAAAACAAAACAATTACGTAAGCCGAACTTCAAGATCCGGTTGTCTGCGCGCGGTCACCATAGTTATGAATGGGAATGGAAGATAAGTCAGTGGAAGATTACAGAGCGACGAAATGCAGTTTCTGTAGAGGCCCCTCTCCCACGTCTTTCATTCACGCATTTTTCATCTTTCTTCCCCACCTGGATACACAAAGCAAATAAATCCATGTACATTTGCACATAAGAAGAGTCCCTGTGATCACGGATTCTACGTGAACGATGGCCATTTAATTAATTTGAAACATAGGGGAAGGGAAATGCTAATTTGTCATCGTAAATTTGATAACGTTATTTCTTTAAAATTCCAACAAAGTTTTCTTTGTCAATTACATATTAAAATTATTTGATTCGACGATTGTTCTGTTCAAGAAAAACAAGGCTTTCAGTTTTATCTCCCTATCTCCCGATTTACTACCCCCGTCTACTAATGGACGAGCGAATCTTTTTCTAGGCTTCTTACATCTGATTGGTCAAACGTAACATTAAGATGCCGTATTTGGTGCGGCTGTTGAATTATTCATAGTCCGCCATTTTGAATAGCCGAGTGGAGAGATCGGTGATATAGTAGGCGCTGCGGTGGATGCACGTAGTTTCGCCGCATCAGACGTATCGCTTAGCAAAAACAATATTCTCGCCGCATAAGACGTTTACGTAACAGCAAAGACAATAGCTGCACCCTCCGCCTAGATTATAGGCTAGGGTATGGGGAGAGGGAGGCGAGGGGACATGGTACATTCCTTTGTATTTTGTAAGACTATGGGCAAGAGAGACAGCAAGGGGTCGGAGGGTAGAGAGAAGGGCGCAAGTGAGCAAGACTGGGGAAGTGCACGTACGGGGAAGGTGAATTCGTACCATATCAGCGCGTGCGCACACATGCTCGAGAATTAGTTACAGTTTAAAACGACTATGTATACAGCAGCTGGTCTATAACATTTACACTGTGAAGTAGAAAGAGAAGGGTTGCTTCTGATCAGTGAACCTCTGCACAGCATCACTCTCGTTCTGTCTCTCCCCTCTCCATTGCGTCAAAATTATTTCTCTGGATCCCCAGGGGGTAATAAATTAACATCTTATCTAAGGAATTTCACCGCGCGTGCTGATTGAAGTTTAGTCTAATTCAGACTTATGCTACGAGGTTCCATGAAACAATCGTCCTCCGGTCTAAGTTCTGGCAGCCAAGTGTTAAGTCGCAGCCGGTTTGTGAACTTGGAAGCTTCGATGATGAAATGATTGCTTTTAGCGTTTTGTTTGTTCTTTTCTGTCAAATAGTCTTATTCACTGACAACCCATTTTGTACTATAGCTAAATCGATCTTTCTTTTGAACTGCTAATAGATCTGCTTTTCAGTAGACACTGATGCGAAGTGAAATGAGCATGATCCTGAACTTATCATCACTACGCCATTCTTTATTTCAACTTTCAATAAAATTAATCGCTAAAGTCAACCGCCTTTTGAAAACTTTTTTTCCTTACCTTCTTTTAGCCGGCACTCATCTATTATCCCTCATCAATCCCCGGCCACCCCCACCCTAGCTATAGAATTCTCTGCCCGTTTGTGAACGTAAGGCAACGCTTTATTATTATTTGACTGTACCTTTGTTCTGTCTTTCTAAAGCGCGGAAGGGGGAGAAGAGGGATAGCTCATTTTGGTTTATCCTTTCTTTGTCCTCGTTTTTTAGCTTTTATAAGTCATACAAGACTCGTGCTTTTGAAAACTTCTTTCCTTCTTTTTACTGTATAGCGTTTCACTTTCTTATTCAGACGTCTATCTTCGTCCTGGCCCCATCCCCCACACACACCCCTGCCCATGGATTCCTTGTTCAGTACTGTCATCCGTTTATTTTACAATTCTGGCGAATGTTGAAGAGAGACATTTCTATACCAGCCATGCCAACACCAAGACAACGATGCCGTTTCGACATCCCTTTTTTTTTTACTATTCGGTTCAATCACGCTCCAATTATCATGAACATGAATTTAGATAGACCCCCGACCCCCTCCTTCATTTCTTTTTTTCTTCTTTTTTTTTATCTCTCTCGATCTTCCTCTCTTTGTCTCTCTCTAGTTCTTTCATTTCAATCTGGTATTTCTCTTCTCGCTCAAGCTACTTTCCTGTTTGCTTTTTTTCGGGGGGGGGGGGGGGGGACCGCCCGCCGCATTGCCTTTAATGGCCGATAAATGGAAATGGTCTTGGCAGCCTTCGATTTATTGGTTTACTAGGACAGTAAAGTAAATTATGAGTGCTGGACAAGGGCCTAAATCTTGGTTTCGTTGGGATAAATTAAACACACACACACATATTTGACGCAAGCCGGTTGTAGATATGCGTCTTGTCATTTCGTTTTATTCATTGTAGTGGAGAGCGGCTAGTGCATTGAATTGAAAATATCGGTGAAAAGTGCCCCAAAACAAATGTTGGGGTAGCTAATGAGGCATTTGTATGATGGGGGTGACCAATTTCGCGCATATTTTAGTTTTAAGGATCGCAATATTTCATGCAAAATTTCTTTAATTCCACCAAAAATTATTCAAAGTGAAGGATACACAAGGGAAAGCAAAATTTTTTGGTAAGAATGGGTGCAAGAAAGAAATTACTGACAAAGAATTCCTGAGATACTGCAATCGCAATATTCGATGTCATCGTCGTAAAGCTCGCTGCAACAGTCTACAAAAATTAGTCCCAACTTCACGCACGCAAGTTTACAAATGATTCATCCTAAAGAGAGATCTATCAAAGGTAAGATAAATGCGTCACGAGCAAGGCAAATACCATAAAATCATTTGATACCACTTTTTACTTTTGGCTTTAATACCTTCTCTCCAAAGAAAGATTTCTAGACCCTTGTCGGTAAGGTTATGATTTTCGGAACGAACGCAAAATATTGAAAAATCTGCCGATAATTTGTAAATAACTTCAAAATCCGTCTCTCAATTTCAAAGAAGCTTTAGTCCTAAGGTAATATTAGGCTCCTCTATCCGTTGGTTCTATCAGAATTTCAAATTGACAAGGAATTCCTGAGATACCGCGAACGCAATATTCGATGTCGTCGTCGTAAAGCTCGCTGCAACAGTCTACAAAAATTAGTCCCAACTTCACGCACGCAAGTTTACAAATGATTCATCCTAAAGAGAGATCTATCAAAGGTAAGATAAATGCGTCACGAGCAAGGCAAATACCATAAAATCATTCGATACCACTTTCTGCTTTTAGATTTAATAACATCTTCTCAGCAAAGGAAGATTTATAGACCCTTGTCGGTAGTTTATGGTTGTCGGAACGAACGCAAAATATTGAAAAATCTGCCGATAATTTGTAAATAACTTAAAAATCCGTCTCTCAATTTCCAAAGAAACTTTAGTCCTAAGGTAATATAAGGCTCCTCTATCCGTTGGTGCTATCAGAATTTCAAATTGACAAAGAATTTCTGAGATACCGCGAACGCAAGAATCGATGTCGTCGTATCATAGCTCGCTGCAACTGAAAAATGTCTACAAAAATTAGTCCAAACTTCGCGCACGCCAGTCTACAAATGATTAATCCAAAAGAGAGATTTATATAAATTAAATATAATTGCATCAAGGGCAAGAAATACCATAAAATCATTCGATACTATTTTCTGCTTTTAGATTTAATAACATCTTCTCTCCAAAGGAAGATTTCTAGACCCGTGTGGATAGTTTATGGTTGTCGGAACGAACGCAAAAGATAGCAAAATCTGCCGATATTTTGTCTATAATTTCTAAATTCGTTTCCCAATTTCTAAGGGAATGTAGGTAATATTAGACTCTTCTATCGTTGGTGCTATCAGCATTTCGTTTTTTTTTTCTATTTTGTGTGATATGACCCTGTGCACGAAATATGGACGTACATACACTCTATATCCTGTGCCCCGATCCAGGCAGGAGCTTAGCAAGCGCTATCGCTAGTGAGTTACAAGTACAAGTCTACATCCGGCTTGGCCACAAGCGATCGATATATTTGATTGCTCCGTCGCCTTGCGTGCAAACCGTTTAAGAACTCTGAGCAAGGGATTATGCAAATGAATCTTAAGCTGAATATAACGGTACTTCCACAAAATTGCTCTGCACGCCGAGGAACTCCCCAATCAAGGGTTCTATTGTTTGGGATCTTAGGAACCCGTTCAAACGCGTTCCGAGTATTGCTTCCGTCCCTTACAACAGAGATAAAACGGTCTTCAGAATACCGATTTGCTACAACAGACTTAAAACAGAGTTAAAACAGCCTCAGAATACCACCCCCGACAAGGGAAACAGAATAAAACTGCTCACTATTGACCAAAATGTAATAGACATCAATGAAGTCATCCATCATCAATCTCCACTTTATGAGTGGTTGCAGCAGAGTTTGCAGATCATCTTTAAACATCATGGAGTTGTCTTTTAATACTTCATACAGATTTTCTGTGTTTTTCATGACATCATCAATATCTTGTAGATTTTTATCAGTAGATGGGGGTTGGTGACACATTCTTGTGGTATGCTATCAGCCCAAGAACAGATCATAGAAAATCATTTTCATTTCAAGAGTAATAACAGAAGATTGCCATGAATGCTATCAACAGGCATAAACTTGCAAGTAAGCAATGATTATTGGAGTTATTGAGTACTGAAAGGCTGGGTAAGATAGGATCTCAAAGGCTGATTTCAGAATATCAGCAAGTTCAAGTTCTATCCCAAGGCCTTACCACAGATGCACACAAAAGAGGCAAAAGTCAAGCAGATGTAGACAAAGAATAAAGAGTTTGATGTCTTTGAGAAGATACATGGAGTTTCACTGTTCTTTACAAATACAACCTGAATAGAACTTTGCAAAGACTGAAGATTTTTAAGGAAGTACAATGTATCAAAGTGATTGTGAAGTTCACTTTCACAATTTCCAAGGTTTCAGTGATGAAGATTGTTGTTACAAATATCAATGTGGGATGGTCCTCTGATCTTTTCTCTTTTATATATTGTGGCTAGATTTTAATCACTATCATACATCTACTGTATATTTTTGACCATTACTGGTAAATTATTTTATAATATAGATGGCTGCAAACTTGGAAGAAATGTAAGCAAAACCACTGAAGGGTTTCTATTTAGAATTTGTTATGACAATCCCATATCACTTCATCAAGAATGAATTAGCTTCAGAATACCATCCACATTCATTACAACCTGGCTGTAAGTCACTATTGGCACTGAGCAGAAATCATGAGCGCCTGATTGCACAGATAGTTTGAAATGCCAAAATGTCCCCATATTTTTCATGTCATATTTGCGAAAGCTGCTACTAAATACTAAGTTCCATTAGGTATTACAATTTTGGCATCTGGGGTAATTATGGATGTCGAAAGTTACTGAAAAGATATATGAAAAGACAGAGCTAAATATATTTAAGAAATCACATAATTTCGATAATTGAAAAGAAAATTTCAAATCTGTAGCTCAAAATAAAGCAAATTGCCACTCACAATACTGAATACTAAATACTGAATTGGATCCACAGTGTTCCCACATGCAAGATTTATCGGAGTGCTCCACGCTCAACTTTTTTTTTTCGGGGGGGGGGGGGGGTGGGAGGCTTGGTCCAGAATAAGATTTTTTAGGGTCTGCATACATAACCATCATCCAATAACAGTGAAATTTCTGGGGTCTGGACCTAGATTTTGGGTGTCCAAGCTTCCCAGGAGCGGAGGAGCCTGTTGGTATCAAGTCCTGTATAAACAGGTTTAATACGTTCTGAGTAGCCATCTTCTCCAACTTCATAAAATATTAGCGACCATATATCAAGCAATAGAAGATCACAAATGATTGCAAGATGTTCTCACCTGCTGTATCGTTACCCCAGGGTGATTGTGTGTTCCTCCTGAGTTCCAATTTTCATAACTTATGTTATTGTTCTGCTTTGAGTTGGATATTAAGTCTGTACCATTGGTCAGTGTGTGTCCATTCACTTTTGTACTACCTGCTGACGGAACAGGTGGATCTTTCATTCCACTTGCTGCCACAAAATCTGCTGGACAGTCCACCCCCATCTCCCGGGGGCGCGACTCCACCCGCACTGCTGCACTTGGTTCTGGCATACTGTTCTTCTGTGGAGTATTATGCAGTGAGGCACTTTGTGTGTTGACTTGAGCATCAAGTGTAGCCAGGTCTACAGGAGGGGCTTCCTCCTTATTGAGCACCTTTGGTTGCACTACAGGTTCCTGTACAGGACGAGTGGTTTCACGATGCACGGATTCTGTCTCGGAGGCACTAATGTCAGATACTGTAGATGGGAATTCCAAGCTGAAGGCTGGGTTGTCGTACCCCTCTGGTTCACTGACTACTTGAAAGTCCTCGCCAAACACTTGGCTCAACCGCTCATTGCTGAAGCCATCCTCGGGCACTTTGGCAGGGGTTGCCGTCAAGGGAGGTTCCTGATCAGGGGTACTGTTCTCAGGTTCATGATAGCCATTGCTATGTCCATGGAGTTCTACATGAGTATGTCCATTTGTGATGCCCACAGGGTGATGTGAGTTGTTCAGAGAGGTGAGATCTACAGTCTGTACGTTGTTGTGAGCAGCAATCTTCGCAATCTTATCCCTAGTCTGCTGCTCAACGGCAATGACGTAGGCCTGCTGTAACCGCTTCTTCTCTAGATCATCTAGACCTGTGAAAAAGAGGCAAGAGGGAATCATAAATCACTTCAGTGTGAAGTCACATGACAAAATGTGTCATACCAAGAAAAATGTTGACAAATTTGTAGGTCTGTGACTGTGACCCTCTGCAGATGAAAAGAGTGAAACATTAATAAACAAAATTCATTCTGAAGTCAGAAATTTACAAAAGTTTCTCTTCTGAAAAATAGACATATCTATGAACATCTTTGAAATAACACAAAGTAGGTTGCTGACAACACAGCAGATAAAGCTAAAATGTACAAATTTCTTCACCTTCTTTCTTTCTCTCAGATAAAACCTGTGAGACATCTACATTGTCATGACATCCTGAACACTAATCATCCCTGTAAGATATATTAAACTCAGATCCTCTTTTATCTGTTAGACCTCATGTTTCCTTCGAGACCCTATGCATTTGGGGCACAGCACAACATCAACATTAAACCATGTGCACTGTCTGCTGAACAAAGTGGGTAGAGTATTGAGCTCTCCCCAAAGTATTCTCAAAATATTCACATACATATTTCTAGAGATATACATCACAGGAAAACAATTTTGGAAAGAAATCAATTTCATGTCATATGTGCATGCTATCTAAAGATGCCCAATGGAAAACCAAGATACAAACTTTTCTCCTTGAATTCTTGGCAAGGAAATATATCTAGGGTAGTAACCAACAAAATCAATTTCTTTCCATACATTACTGGAAGCCGTCACAATCTGTTCAAATTTCTTAATACAGCTACATGGGTGAACAGTCTGTTGTTGGGTATTGTGTCTAGTGACTCGCATATAACAAAATGTCACGACACCATCGCTAATGAATTAAGGCAAATTTGCAGGATCCGCTCAATCTTTTGACTTCTTTCTATTCTTAGCACAAACCTTAGAGAACTTCCGCTTGCTTCTTATTTTGTGAACCACTTCAAGATCATAACAATCTGCCTCCTTGCATGAGTTTTCAAATAGGGACCACCAATACTGAAACTGAACATCATTTTTACATTCAAAATCAAAGAAATATTGAATTAATCATACACGCACATTTGTCACATTCAGAAGCAGAATGTGATTCATGAATTGAAACACTTCAGTAGAAAGGAATTCATTATTTTTTCAGAATACTGAAAAACAATGAAAGGTCATGACAAGAGTGCATAAAAACAAGAAAATATGTAGTCACGTTCATCTTCTCAAAACGCGCAAATTCCCCTTAAAAGCTGTCAACCGGAAATCTGCAGCAACATTTAATTAAAAACAAATGTAAACAACAGGTAATTTTAGATTATGGCCAAACAGGGAAATGATCTATTGTTTCACCTATTATATTCTTTTCAATCCACTTTGAGGGAAAATTCTAAAAAAATTTAGAATGATAGAAATTTGCTACCTAGCAAATATTCATAAAATAAATTCACAGAAATCAGATGAAAATTGGTTGAGGTAGAACAAACCACACGAGGGCTTTTTGCAAAAGTGAATTCTGTATCCTTTGCTGAGACAATTGAAGCCTCAAGCAAAGAAATTTAAAGTATATGACTGTTATCTCTTCAATTTCAGCATCAATTCAGCATTGATTTTTAAATCATGGCTCTGTTGGACACAAATAAAAGCAAGACAAAACTCATTACGATCCTAATTACTGTCCTATAAAATAATGTAATCATTTCCAGGCCTATTTGAAAAACAGGAGCACTTCATGAACAATCCCAAATACATAGTCATTAAGAGAATGAAGAGGCTTAAAAATGTATTTTATATACCACAACTCAACTAACAAAATTGCATTATAACTCAATTAAGCTTTAGAAATTGAGAGGAGAAAGTCTGAATTTCACGTAGAGAAACATCTTCAAGATTTTTTCCTCTTCTCTCCTCCTCCTCCTCCCTATCTCATAGTCACGTACAAGAAGGATGAAGTCCTAATCAATGACATTTAGCAATGTAGGAATTCAGTATTGATGACATCGGTTGGCAGACACGCTTCTCTTATAACATATAAACAAAGGCCGTGGGTACAAGGGGACAAACCTGCTACTGTCTTCTTTATCTCATTAAACCATTCCTCCTTTAATGAAAATCAGCATGTAAAAATAACAAATGATTTCCCATTATTTATCCCAGCAAAACAGGCTATTTAGCAGAAAATAAAAATTTTTGACCCAGACTTTGGCAACAGGATCTCTAAAATTTTGCTTTATCAATCTTAGCCATAAGATTCAATAATATGAAAGATTTGGTGCAAAAATACATACAATGAAAAACAAAATATGCCCAATGGACAATCCCTTAAAAGTAATGTTTATGATTTAATCACCTTTGAATGATTCTGCTAAAAATTTTCTTCTCCAAGACAAAGGAAATGATTTTATCACATAAATTTTATAATCCATTTCATACTTTGATCTTTGTCTACTTATGTTTATGAACTTCCGGCATTCTATTGTGTAGCATTAACGTAGGTCTTTTATTATAAACCCTAATGTACATAATCATATTATGGTGAAAAACTATTGGACTGAATTACAGCATACAACAACTGGTGGAGATTTTTTGTGATCATTCTATGAAAGAATGAAAGAAGGTGTAAATCACTGACCACAGTTATGTCAGTTTAATCATTCACTGCATATTTCCTCCTAGTGTAATGCTGTAAAATATTTCATAAATTTCATGAATGCAATGCTTCAAATCTTAATGTACTTAAATCTAAAGTAAATGTGTAACTATTTTAACTACTTCAATATACAGAGTACACTATGGACAAAAACTGTAGGGATAAAAAGGAATCTCAGAATTCAATTACCAGTATGAAATATGACAAAGTTCTACAATTTTATAATATATATTCTTTTTTTTTTTCTTCTTGGAATTTTGTATCCTAGTTTTGGATTCTACCACATGTACATGTACATACCACAACCAGGATAAAATCAAGAAGTCATTCCCTAACTTTCCATTTTGGATTCATTGTCACTAGACTGTGCATACTGAGTGAAATTCAAGAACATGTCAACTTAATCATTCAGGGCTTATTGGATTTCCCCACACATCTTGCGGTTCATATTGGTCAGAAACTTGCCCAATTTATTCAATATATTCTTACTATTTGCAAGATGATCATGGAGGCTACGGTTTGCTGTACCTGTTCATTCTTACTCAACTTTAACTTTTTATAAATCAGGCAGGGGCATTACCCACTGGGCAATTTTTAAGGGGCAGGTGTCGGAAAACAGATTTGTTTTCCCATCAATTAACACTTATCAGGCTATGATTTTTAACAGGCTTAATAAAATCCTAAATTTGCTTACAGAAATGGTAAATGGAGGGCACCATCCCTTCTCCTTTCATTTGTACTAGAAAAAAAAAAGTCACAACAGTAATCTGTAGTCTGCCAAATTTCAGATTTTCCTCAAGGACCTCACATCTATTATCCTGCCTTCTTACCCTTTACAAAAGACTTGTACCTGGTGCTCAGATAAAAGAGTATTAAAAAGAGTGCAGAAAATAGAATTACCCACCTCTTAATCAGTAAATCCCTGTCCTAGCCTAATCTCACCCCTGTTTGGGGGCTCCACCTTTTATATCAACTTTCTGATTTCCTGTGCAATAGGGTAAGGGGCATATAGCTGGTTACCTGTCACCAGAATACACCCCTCATAACCAAGTTCATCTACTTGTACTTTTCTGACATACTTTAAGATATATGACAGAGGATTAATATGGTAGGTGGCCTCAGTCATCTGAATAATTTCATTATACATACATCCCTCACAAGGGAACATAATTACAAGTTATCACAATATAAATATGCTGATGAAAAAGCTTTACATGGTTTACAAATGTTTATGGTATAAATTACAAAATTCAACAGCTTGAGCAGAGTCTATCTAAAATGATCTCATGATTATTTTTAGCTAAATGTGGCATAGTACATAAAAAATCAGGAATAGTAACAGGAACTGTAAAATCTGACATCAATGATTGTATATAAATGATTGTATATCAATTCTTAGAAGACTATCAACTACATGACTAAACACCCCCCCCCCCCCCAGCCACACTGCCAAACCGACTTGTCCCCTGTTCAGACACAAACGTTTTAATACAGAAACATCACTGTAGAGCCTATGGAAACAATGCATACATGTAGATGCACATTTTTCTACTGCGCATGTTGCCATGGTAAGGTCATATTCCTTCGGCCAGGCTCATGTTAAAGGCATTGGCTAACTTTGTGAGTAGCTGATTTAAAAAATTCTCAAACTAAGATGAAACATGTGTATGAGCACTTGTATTTGTACTCAAAAACCCCGAAACCAACCATAATTTGGAATGAAAAAGTGTAAGTTAGACGCAAACGGCGGTTTTGTTTATCCTTTGTCTCACGAGACAATCACTAAGAGGACCACTTTGCTTGAATTTGAAAATGCTGTTATGTGCCTCCCGCCGCGTGATACGCCAGTACACACAGTACGGTAAGGTGATTCATACGCGCATGCGCACTCCTTATGTCTATTCTGTGTAACCGACCCTCGTATATTTTTCAAACATTGGTTCACATTTTTTATATTTAAAAATACTTCCTGTGGATATTATACTTTGAAACTTTCAGACTGGTATTTTTTACACTATAACCCTTATGTTTATCCCATTTTCAAGTAACAAAACAAGATTTTTAAAAATCATAACGATGTTAACCAATGCCTTTAAGCCCTGCCCATTTATACTGTTCAATGGTCACCATATGTTCAGACACACATGGGCCATGATTCTTTATCGAGTTCTAGTTTGAAATGATGCTCAGACCCTAGTTTCATTATTCTTTAAACATTGTTTCATTTGTCAGTGTTCAGACACACAAATCCATTTTATAGCTATACCGTTTTGGTATAGCCATACGATGAGTTTTTTTGTGTCTGAACACGAGGTTCAAATTGAGAGATGAAAGCAAATGATTCTTGGCCATTTCAAGTAATGTAATTTCTCGTTGGACCTGTTGTCAGTCTCAGTGTGACTGGGGTACTGAATGTTCACCCTTGTCAATCATAGGTTGTTTATGTTCTGCCTCTAGCATTAATACCCACAGAGGTCACATGAAATAAGAGAAAGGAATACTTAACAACACTGAACCATCCTGGAGAAGGGTTGAAAAACTTTCTTGGGATGTATTCACAAGTTAGAATCAGGATCTGTACTGTATTGACTTGAGAAAGAATGATTTTGGCAAAAACTATTCCTACAAGGCACCTTTACTTGAGTATCGAATCAGCAATTTCAAAAGTTATAATTACCTACTGAATTAAAATTGCATTATACTTCTAAAACCCCATCTTTGTAAATGATGATTGTGGGTTGAAAGGAAATCTTCCATTCCTCACATTTCTTTGATGTGCCCTCCTGATAAAAGGTCTCAATGTAGATGATTCACTGTGAAGTCTATGCCTGTAGGATAAGAAACATTCTATACGGCTGTTGTCTCCACCCCAAGACCTACTTATCTCATCTCAAATCTCTACAAATTTTTTTCTGACATTCTTAACAGAAACATGGATGTTGAACTCTTTTTTCCTTGTATCAGGTGGCATTCATAAAGCGTGACATTCTTAAAAGACAACACACCGCTTTCATGGTCAACTTGTGTCACACATACAGTGTCAACAACTGTAGTGAACATTTTAGGCCTAAACTCAAACTCATGCACAGAGGATCAAAGTATTGCTTGTCTTTCATTTGTTTAATAGTCAGGCTTTTACTAAACAGTCTGGTCGTCGCGCTGGAAAACACTTGTGTCGCGGCTCGCTGGGTATGGTGCACCAAGTGTTAACTAGGTTATTCGGTCCAAAATCTACAGTCAGTGTACAGTAAAACCAAAACCCTCATAGCCACATCCACAAGCATATTCTGGTAAACTGATCCTCCTGCCCTCTGTGCCCTCTGCTATGCACAAAGTGTTTGTAACGAAACAAAGTCAAAGCCCAGGCGAAGTGAATATAGCAGACTTAATGAGAGATCATACACGTAATTATAAATCCTGTCTGTTTGTTGCAAAATCGTCTGTTGCATTTCATTTTGTAATGAAATGGTTCACTGTTCGTGAATTCTATAAATAAATAAAGTTTTGAGTGAACTTTTGACACTAAACTGTGCAGTTTTGGACCAAATAACTTAGTTAACACTTGGCGCCCCATACCCAGCGAGTGTTTTCCAGCGCGACGCGACCTGAGTGTTTAGTAAAAGCCAATATTCAACTTGAGAAGGAGAGAACTTCACAGCATCTTAGTTTTGCTTTCATCTTGCAGCTGAAGAGCTAAACGTAAAGAAATCTGACAAAAAGTCTTTGCAGCCTATTATACAAAAACTGTCTATAACTTGGCAGTCTAGGGATGCAGTTCCTAGAAAATAGGAAGTAAAAAGGGTTGCCACGTAAGTTTATTTATTTGTGCAGAAATTTTTTTTTCAAGCAAAAAGCCAAATATGCGTTATGAGATTGGTGCTTTTACACATGTGGAATGACCCCCTTTCCCCATTAAAAAAGAATTTATCAACTTGAAAAATTTGTATAAGAAAACAATCTGCACATAAGAAAGAAAATTACACTGTAAAAATATACTTAGAATGCGGGTATCCACGACTCGTCACACAAGCCTATACGGTATCAATGGGACAATTCTTAATATTTAACTGATTTCATCCATGCCGCAGAAATCAATACAAATTCCATGTCATCTGATATCCAGATTAGTGAGATATAGGTAAGATAACATCTAAATAACTGTTATTCCCATGCTTATGTATGCCTATGCTGAGCCTATGTTCTGCATATTTTGATTACCGTACTAATAGAATTTGATGCCTATGGTAAGATTATATCAGAATGGTAACTATGAGTCAAAATTATATTGTGATTTTATTTACATGATACATTTTAGAAATGTGATACACAGGCATGTCTGAGTAATCTGAAATACAAGTCTTGGATGTGAAGAAGAAAGCATAGACTGATATAAATCAACCAAAAAACAACTAAAAAAAAAAAACTATAAAAAAACCCCCACCAAAGACAAGTAGTGAAAATCATGCAAAATCATGTAACTGAAAAATTATTAGTAATTATCGACAACAGTCTACATTATATCATATATCATTGCTCTATTAATCTTTAAAGCTCTTTCATGACAAGTGACATCAAGATGTGCTATAAGCACCACGTACAGTCTTGTCTTACACTGTAAAAGAGAAAATTTTATTTTCACACAAGTGTTGTGCCACACAAAATGTATAAAATTTCACACCACAAAACATTCCATGTTTACCGTACTCTAAATTTCTTAGATTATAAATCAATCTAAGTTGACTGTAATTAGGGACAACTCCAAAATGAGATTAAGAAATTAATTGATTTTTAATGAATTATATTAAGATTTTTAATTAAATTTTGAAGTTGTACCTGATTCATGTCTAAGATATTAAGATTGTAAACATAATCCAGGAAAAAAAAATCTTCTGAAATTCAATGAAATTAATTTTAAAAATGAGAAGATTAAACTTGGGGAAGGAAATCTCCTTTCTGCAAATATACAATTTCTAATTCTTCATATGCCATAACCTAAAATTAAAATTAGAAACAGCATAGAATATTACTTTAAGTCTTTTAAAAGAAAACATGATAATATTTCCTTTTTCTGTTTTGGAGATTTACATAAATTTTTAACAGGTTTGTTTCAGAAATGGATAGTTTTATCTCCTGTCCACAGAAATTGGAAAACCTAAACAGCAACTAGCGGTTTACTAATGTACACATGTCTTGCTAACTATGTCCATTTTGAAAATCTTTTCAAAGATTGAGGGCTTTCCTCAAACTGAATACCAATGAAAGATAATCCCTTCCCATCAACTGGATAATGATCTCTTTGTCAAGATCCCAATTCACAATGCATTGTGGATTCTTACAAGCCTACCTTGTACCATCCATGTTGTATTGCAGGGTGCTACAGAAAAGGCTCCCTCTCAATCTCTCTCTAAATACCTTCTCCCTTTTCTGTATTTCAATGTGTAGATTTGTATACAGTGCTCTATGTATTCTTGTTTTGTATTTCCATTCATGGCTCAACTTCAAATATGTGCCAGTATCCCTCGAGTCTCCAAAGAATCACATTTTATTCTTCTCTCCTTATCCCTTCTCCACAATAACCAAACAAAGTTCCAAGTAGCTTTGCTGAGGCTATAGATATACTGCAAATAACTCCCTGCATATGCTAACACAGTCTTGTTCAGATGTGACTGAATGTAGATATTACACATTTAATCTTATTACTTCCTCTCTAGGGGCACAAATAAACTTGAATGAGGATGAGACCAGAGTTGTTTCAGAATAATTCTCTGAAACAAGTTTACTGAACAGTATGTAGGTCAACCCAATTAAATTTCTTTACAAGCACAAATCAAAGGAGCAGAAAAATAAGTTCTAATAATGAAAATTAGTTTTTAAAAAAATCTAATGTACTATCAAAAAGTGGCCTATTGTTTGAAATTTCTTTCCATTAATTTTCGCCACATGAGTAGGTAGAAATTCTATTTTTAACAAATTTGGGTATATTTCTATGAAAAATGTATTTTTTTTGTAGTTTGCCTACTTTAAAAAATACCCAATTATCATATTCTAAAATATCACTTAATTACACTGTTTAACACCAATGTTTTCGCATGATTGAATTTTTGCACTGAGTGAACCAAAAACATATTCATAGGTTCTTAAATTCGCGTTGCACAATTTCTCACTCACAAAAGTGCAAGATTTGATTTCATATTTATATATGGAATCATGCTAATATTTTTGGGTTCTAGACTTCACACTTGCTGAAAATAGTGCAAAATCTGCAAAAATTAATGTACCACAAATCTTTCTGCATTTGCAGTACTGTTCTTTAAATATGATACAATGAACAATGCCAGTCAAAATCAATCTCAAAACTTTAAGCCCAAATCATCCATACTCACTCTCCCTGAAACTTGCCAATGCATATGAACTATGAACAACCAGTTTACCAAGTCAGCCTCTACATTGTTAGAACAGCAAGAGTGAATTAATTTCTCTTCTACCAGTTATCTTGCTGGGCAGGGTAAAGTAGTAAGACCATGAAACAAGCAGCCACTGTGCCATGCTATCAAATCATTTCAAATGTTCTGTGGTTCATTACTGTCACAGTCTCACAGAATCACTTAATGAGTTCCTCATACTGTACTCAGCTAATTAGGAAGCTAATTAGGAAACTACTGAGATACCACAACATTGCCATATCATCTGTTTGGAGCCAGAAGGGCATTAAGTCGTATAAATGATATGTTGAGTTAAAGCCCTTCTGGCTCTGAACAGACGATATCATGTAAATTGATAAAATACCTGCATTATCACGTTGATTGTCAGGAGCCAGAAGGGCATTAACTCTGTATAAAATGATATGAGTTCACACCCTTCTGGCTCCACACAGACGACATATAGGTTTACATGTAATCTGCTAAACGTATAGGCTGATAACTGCTGAAATAAAAACATAACAAAAAAAGACCAAAACAAAAAACAAAACAACCATACATGTACTGTATATTGGGCGCTTTCATATTTTTGTTTAAATTTACAAAAGCTACAAAAACTGTATTTTGTCTCTAATGCCAATGTACTTTTTAGTTTCAGCATTCATATATTCTAACATCATGAAAAAAGAGGTCTTGTCATCTTTTCAATTTCATTTTGCAATGTGCTAGACAAAATCTTACACCTGAGTAATGATATGTGACAGACCACTTGTAAACACAATTAACAGGTACTCTACAATATGGTAATAAATGTACAGCACTAGAAGGCTACCAATCCAAAAGCAGGATGTTAGAGATATTTTTTCCCATGCATGGTTCCAATTGAATGCATGAATATAGGAAATTCCTGTGAAATTCCACCAAACCAAACAACAGAGATGATATCAAAAGCTGACAACAACTGCTTTGTGTGTAATCCCATTATTCTCTGAACAATACTACAATGCTCAATAGAACGATACCAACATACACGGATTTCCATGTCTTGTAATATTTTCCCTACAAATTTTTACAGGGATAGGATCTCTGAACAAAACACACCTTCTGTGAAATTTGTATGATGATGCAACCAACCTTCATTTCTATTTCCCACGGGTATGAAGCAATATTGAAGGAAAAGCTACACAAATATTCCTTTGTCAGGGTGAACAAGAGGTGTACTTTTCCTTGGTCAATATACAATTTATAATTTTAAAAAACATACAAGTGAGAGTATTTGACCTACAGAAAGAGAGGAGTAGAAACTAACTGATGTTTCCAAAGTTCAAATGGCATTAATAATTCTTACAAATTGTACACAAGCAATATTCTGTGTGCTGATCAGAAACAGGAGGACACTCAGATTTGAAACATAAAGCTACAGTGCACACTGAACCAGCAAGCCAGTATCTAAGAACTAAGTATAAAAATCTTGATAAATGCTGGACTATAACTCCATAAGGCTATGTAATCCAGCACTGATCCTGTCACTCACACATATTTGACTGTGTATTTAGCGCACTTTTAGCCAACCACAGGGCAGACAAAAAACAAGTTACAAACTTGATATCCCAATGCTCCTGGGATGGAGTGACCTATGACCTTTGGCCTAGGGCACCTGGGTGTGTAGGTATGGTGAGGGAGGGTACATGTGTAGCCTATATGTAGGTTGGACAAAATCACAAATATCAGGAACAAGGAAGGTATTCACTCATACCATCATATCAAATTTAGATTTGCAAAAAAAAAATTAAGAAAAAGAGGGGTTATGAATGAGGATTTCACACACTGTGCCTTGGTATGATTTATGAACACTTCAAGTGAGGGGTGGGAAATGTCAAAATATAACTACAGTACTTGATTTATGAGAATTGCTCATGACAACACAGGTATGATAGTTTAATCAAAATAGTAGTGCTCTGGAGAATAGTGAACATAACTGCATTTTAGGACTCCTAATAATGGCTCAGTGACAATAATAATTCATGAGTCATTTTCCCAATTGTCCAGATATAGGAGATGCTCTGGGAAGTGACATACACAACAATGTGTTCAATTCTCACAATGTAACTGACTATACTGGTTGCTAATTTCTGGAAAAGGGTAATTTTTGAATACTGCCTTGATTAGACTGTAAAATTAATTTGTAAATCAGTACCTCAACATTCAGAGGAATGAATTTGGACACCTACTAAATATTGTGCTTTGTAACAATCTACAAAATATTGACATTTAAACAAGTGCACAGAAATGTTAGGGAAACGGCGATTTCCATATTGAACAAGCAAAATCATTTTCAACATGTAAAATGACCTCACAAAAATATTTAGTATCGGCTCCAAGTCACTGCACTACATCCATGTTGCAAAATGACATCCAACCAAGCTTATCAGAGCAGAGCCAAGGCGTGTTTTGGAAATATGGATCCTTAAACATGTGGTATCATGCAGAGAAGATATGACGATGAATGAGCATGACAAGTGAAACACGATAAAGGGCAGGCTCTGGCTCTAGCGGAATGCAAGGAGCGTTTTCTGACAGAAAGTTACAAGGGAAACTGATAAGGCAAACTTAACATTGCCTAATATGTTGGTCTTCATGTGGAACCTTCTCAACCATGTATTACAGGCCAATGCCGATTTTGTTGAAATATTGTCATTTGAAAGCAAGAAGACTAGAAGAGTGTTAACAAATTCCATGCAAAATGTGAGTGAATGGAATATCCTTCTGGTAATCAACAGATAACTTAGGAAACAAAATTACAGAACTGCATTCCATACTGGGGAAAACTGGACAAAAATGCATAATGAAAGCCTGCTTATTCTAGTCTCATTGATATGGCAGAAAAGGTCTTAATAAAGAGTTCTCAAAACATTTTCTTCTGTTTGGACACTAGTTATGACAGGGCCTCCTACTCAAAAAGAAGTTTTCAAACATCCTCCATACTAATTTGTACAATATGTCAGACAATTTATAATTTTTCAGTGATGATTATTGCTGAACCTACATACACCATGTATAGGTATCTACATAAGTTGAAGAAAATGTTCTGAGATTCCAGCTGAGAAAAATATGTCCTGGATGACAAAAGATCAACACTAGCTCATTTTTCAAGCGGCTATCCTGGAAAAGGAAACACTATGGCTTAGAGCAAGTAGTGAAGGTCCTGCCATCAAGATATGGGATCAGTTCAGATAGTTCCTCAGAGGATGACATAGTGAAACCTTGATGGTGTAATATGATCCATCCAATATGAAAAGATGAAAAGGCATGGTGGGGAAAAAATGGAATGCAATAAACATATAGGATAACGGGGGGGGGGGGGGGGGGGAAGAAAGAGAGGAATGTGCATATAAACAAAGAAAATTCTAATACATTTGTAATTCAGATAATACACATGGAAAAATAAGAATAACTGGAAAGTTCAACCTTTGCAGGTCTTTGAGGATCCAGACATTAAAACAATCAGGCGAAAATGCCAAATTATGAAAATACGGCTGTCAGCTTGATGGAAACTTTGCTAATAGTGAACGAGGGATTTGCAAGAGTGAGTATATTGCTTGTTGACCTTTCTATTAGGATTTCATTACAGCCTAGGAATGTGACAAAACCATTACAGGAAATCCTAGTAATATACAGCATGGATTTTCCTTTGTTACAAGAATTTTATTGCATTCACCATTTGCAGGGTAAAGTTATTCAAATAGCTACGTTTGCATGGGCCATCAAAATTTTGAATCTTTAAGTTAGCGAAAACTGTGATGTTTTAAACAGAAAAGGTTTAAATAAGAGAGCTGGCAAATGCATGACCTCTGGCATGGACACCTACCACTTGTAGTTTTGGAGTTAACTTGTAGTTTGGGAATTAACCATGGGCTTGCTTCTTTTTTTAATGACTAGACTAGATGAAAAAAGTTTCAAAACTACAAATATGTCCACATGACTTGAAACTGTTAGATAATCTTCAGGCTTTGAAACCATAAGTAAAATGTAAATTTAGGGATGGTCATATGAACACAACTAAGAATTTTTTAGCCACATATTGGTCAATTCTTTCAATTTGATAAAGGTTTTAATGACTCCTTATAGATTGAAAGCTTAAAGCAAAAGAGAATACAGTGAAACCTATATAGAGACCACCCAAGGGAGACAAGAAATGCAGTCTTTATGAACAGGTGGTCTTTATGGACAGGTTCCTTTAATACACTTTTCAGTGGGAAAATTATTCAAGGGAAACAAAAATTGTGAATTTATAGACAGGTAGTATTTCTATACAGGTGGTCAATGAAGTAGTCCAGGGACGTCTGGAGAGTAAAAAAAAACACAAAAAAACCGCTATTACTCTCCATGACGTCCAGTGTTTTTACCCCCTATTTGTACGTAGCAAGCATCTTGGGCACTTCAAAACAACAAGGGTTGGAAAATCGCTTTCCCATGGGCCAATGACACCACCAGCCTTGTGGTCATCACGAACCCAACTGACAAATATTTACGCCGAGAATTGCCGTGAATTTTTTGAAAACGTCTGTCGCCATTTTCTATCTGCATTTCAATGGACGCCAGGGAAACATAAACAAGCAGTGAGTTTTTCCAGCTACCCTACGATACATTTATATCTAAATTTCGTTTTTCGTACGTCCGATTTTTAGTCCCAAGTGTCAGTCGGGTTCGTGATGACCACAGCCGATAGTTACAAGGCTGGTGGTGTCATTGGCCCATAGGAAAGTGATTTTCCAGGGGTCGTTTTGAAGTGCTAAGATGCTCGCTATGTACAAATAGGGGGTAAAAGCACTGGACGTCATGGAGAGTAATAGCGTTAGCGGTTTTTTTTTTTTTTTTTTTTTTTTTTTTTTACTCTCC
The DNA here is from genome assembly GCA_029962745.1 of Echinometra lucunter. Lineage (NCBI taxonomy): Eukaryota > Metazoa > Echinodermata > Echinoidea > Camarodonta > Echinometridae > Echinometra > Echinometra lucunter. The sequence goes on from CM057152.1 coordinate 40,467,715, forward strand.
AGACGTCCCTGGAATACACTGAAGCAGGTTATATGTTAAAGGTAGGATTAATTAAAGGGACTACAGCCTACTCAAAATTTTCAGTAGGGCTTTTATGGCAAAATATTTGCCAAAAGTATTGCAAAAATACGATTATGACTATATAGACACACATACCTATAGAGAAAATCTCTCAAATATGAAGTCTGATGGTAATATTTATAAGTGTTTTTAATTGGCACTTTCAAAGTGCACTCAGTAAAAAAATTGCATCAGGGTTTCATATCGAGAAAAATGAAAAATATATCAATTTCATTAAGGACACGAGCATAAAAAAATTATCATAAGGCCAGTCAGTATATATTTTTTCTAAAATGGAATCAAATACTGTGACATTTTTCTGTCAGAGCTTGTTTATGATATACAATCTACATATAACATTTTACTGAAATGTTGACAGCATTTTTTTTTCTTTAATAAATTTCATAATCTTTCACACAAAAGATGATGAAGCCATATATTCCTTCCCAAAGGATTCGCACACATGTACATGACTTGTAGCAAAGGCAATGAACTCTTTGTATACCAGTGTGATACCATTCATGTCATGTATTCATCTGTAACAACTTGATGAGCCTCTTGGTATGTGAGGAGTGTGTAAGGCATGACAAACATGATAAACAGACTGTCACTATCAACCCATCACTCATCTAAATCACTCACCATGTATTCAATTCATCCTCTTTATTCATTCAATACCAGTCAGGCACAGATGTTTTCTCCATGTCATGCATCTGCTGCTGGTGTCTACATCACAGTGGAATGCACTCACAATGCAATGAAGCATCTACCAACCAACCAACCACCAGTGGCTCATTGAGCGCAACAATAATAAATCCAAGTGAATATCAAGGTTGACAATCTCCTTCTGTCTGAGTGTGAATTCAATTAACTGCTATAGCACATCTGGGGGAAAATAACAGTAGCTTATACCTTCACTACCACATAAGAAGAAAGGATACATGCATGTACACTAGGACGCTTCAAGTGCAGAGTAGTAAGATGTCAGCGCAAGGGGAAACCTCGCAGTGTTATTGGCTCACGAAAACGAAAAACAACACAAGATAGTCAGGCTTGAGCAGGCCTCAGCTTGGTGGAAACAGAAACACAGGCACACACACCACGTACAATGCATGCCAAGTACTTTGGGTATGGTAGCAGGCAGGGACACTAGCCGAAATTTTGGTGGTGAAGTTTCACTCCCTGTTATTCTTGTTCAACACCCATATACACATAACCCATGGAGTAGCCCCCTTACTAGTCTAAATTTCAGACTTTGAAATCAATATAATACTCTTGCAATTCTCTAAATGACTATCAGTTTGTTAATGATTGTTTCCTGCTTGATTGAAAAATGATTAGAGACATTTAACCACGATTGTTAGCAAGCACTATTTGTGCATATGATGATATCTGTTGCATGACATTACCAAAGGTTTAGAGAAGACTATGAATATAGACTAAGCTTCTTCAAATCTCAGCTCACTTACTCATTGACCTTCTGTCTAGACCCACATTCTTTACATTCCAGAATGACAAGGACTACTCCATTTATCACAATAGGGGAGAGAGGAGTGGCCTGGGTCTGTTTGATGTAAGGAGGGGATTAGTATAAACAAAACATTACCCTGAATGAATGGGGTGCACTTGAAAAGTTGTTTAGCTTTGAGCAATGTTTGCTGATGTTTCCTTCAATGATTATTTATAAACCATGCCACCTGTGGAGTATAATTGACTCTGCCTAATCAGCACCACATGATATCATATCAGCTGTTTCCATTGGGCAAAACATGCCCCCAAGAACTACTAAGAAGAAAAGTAACAATATATCCCTTATTTTTCCTTAAAACTTTCTTTTTTTATTCATGATTAACAGAAAATAAAAAATCTCCATGCTGTTAAGCTGGAGTTCTGTCATAGCCAGAAAATAAAGACCTATAACACACAAACAATTTGGGGAGAAAGAAAAAAAAAAAAAAAAAAAACCTGATAGGGCCTATATTAATGAATAGAAAATTACAATTCTAATGTTATATACGGGCCTACATGATTACCAGGAATAGATTCAGATAAAACCCCAGAATCCTAAAAAATTCAACCAAAAGATATTTGCACCATATGAAATGAAATAAAATATGCACATGGTGTTTCCACACTGCATCATGGCAAACAGAGCAAGCCTTTATGACAGTCTTGACAAGTTCATCAAAACTTCAACAACTTGAATACAGCACAATGACATGACGATCTTGACCACATAACCACACTCATAATATCTGGAGGCATACCATGGAGAAAACGGGCTAGCATTTTAGGGAAATTAAAAAAAATCATTAAATGACTAACGTTATTCACGCATTTACTGTAGAGAGATTCTATTGTGTTTCCTCCAATCGGTGGAAGAAATGAACATAGCATTGTTTACTCTGAACCTCTCCCTATTAATAGTTTTACAAGTATGTGCAAATAAATGTGGTTTGTAACTTTTTTTTTTTTTGGCAGGAACAGAGATATTTCTAGTCAATTTGAGATATCGTTGAAAGGAAAAACAACCATTCTAGTCAACAGGATGTGATATTCTTAACATGGCATGTAACACACTCTAGGGGGTATGTTCTATGAATGTGAAAGACTTGTGACATTTTTATATTAACCCATGGACTACTGAGGTCATTCCCATAGGTGTAATACATTACAGGGACTGTCCAGTTCATATAGACAAGGGGTTAAGTACAATGAAACATCCAAATAAATTAAGATGTTAAACTGACAAAATCTAAACAGAACTGAAATATACCCAGAAGGAGAATGACCTGCAATTTTTTTTCTATAAAATATACTTTTATCATGTAAATTTCAAAAAGGTCCTTTGGGGATTATTTTTGTTGAATAGCAAGATCATGCATAGTGAATAGACAATGATATCACATGATGCAAACCATTGTTTTATTTCAGTGGGTACAGAGAAACACTCTGTTGTGTATGCACTGAAACTCATGCATGCACCTGTTCTATGGATAGTCACTGATTATTATACTTCATCAGCCTCAGATTATACAAATCTAATTAATCTTTGAGGCTTGAATTGCCAATAAATGACATCAAGAAAGCAGAAATGAGGTGAAATTTGCACTAAAAACCTAAATTACTCTGGGAACAGGATAAGACCTTTCAATCCAGGAATCTCTGAACTAAAAAGGGAAATTAGAAGATTATCCAATATTGGGGAAAGATAGGAAGCTATCCATGATATTTTTAGTATAAGGCCTCAAATTCTGTTGTGATACATGTACATGCAGTTAAATTAAGTACCAGCAAAAATATCTGGGGTGAGGAATAGTTATTCTAGTTATCACAGTCAACTGTTGTACATTGTGTTTAATATTTCAGTTCCAGCTTCTAAGGAAAAAATGTTTTTTCCCATAACTTTGCTATAATGTGAGACTAAATAAATTTCTTCAGAAATATCCTGGAATGTCTGATGGTAATCTTTCAGAATAATGAATTTCAAATGATTATTGAGTGATTTCATACTTGGATGGCATAATTAGGGAGTCTGGTTCAAGGGTGGGCAATCAGGATAATTGCTAGGTTCATTACGCTAGACATAGTTTCAGAAAAAGGCAGTAATATCACATTCCTAAAGTAATTAAGGAGTAATTCTAGTTGTAAAATTCACAGACTGACAAATAATAATGATTCAAAGGGGAAGAACTTCCTCTTCTTTTTCTTTAAGCTCATTCTGGTAGCAAAATAAAAATTGGCATGAAAGTGATTAATGATTGTCTCACAATGTAAGTCTTGCATAAAACGATACATGTGTGAGATCATGTGATATTATATTCACGATTTTCTGTCAATTCCAGTGTAAATATATGAAATAAATGCAATGTAACTGTTACATTTTGCCCTATGCTTGGAACCCTGCGTCCCGACCGCTCCGCATACGATTACAGCAGTTTGTACACTCGTCCCATAAACAAAACTCTCATTGGTTTTACATGTGTGTAGGCCTGTATGACTTTACATCCTGACCCAAGGTCAAAAGTATATTTCACCTTTCATTTATTTAATATTCAACTTGAGGAAAGAAATTCACAGCATCTTAGTTTTGCTTTATCTTGTGGCTGAGCAGCTAAAAGCAAAGAAATCTGATGACAACTTCTTGAGGGTCTACCAAAACTGTACATAACTGTACATAATGTAAAACATGAAGGCACACAAACACTACCTCCATGCATGGACAGCATTGTAGATCAACAGTGCATAAGTTGGACACAGCATAAAATACAATTAAATTCAGAATACAATTACGTCTCAAAATGAAATCAATTTGTCAAATCAATTCACTAACTTGACAGCTCCCCATTGAGCAATCCAGCCATATTGGGTATAAAGTCCTCACTAAAGCCATTGTGCATTTCAAAATATGTAACAACAGCCCAATAAATTGCAACGTTTCATTCTCCCTTTCTACCAGGATGGTCATATCATGTCGGTCCATGATCATATACTGCAGTTTCTCTATATGTCTGGCGCCCTCTACACTAGCACACAAGACAGTTTTGAATACTCTGAAGTCTATTCTTTACATCCATTCACAACTTTCCTTCATAAACTAGCATGCTATAAACAATTAATATATAGCTCAAACAAACTCACCTCCATCTCTAACTGTCCTCCTCTTCACTCTCAAATTTATCGTTTTTGATTTCACGCACTGTAAAAGAAAACATAAATTTATTGTTCTTGATTTTACCCACTGTAATTTTTTTTTTAAATTGAGAATCATTACTTATCCTACATGTATTTCTTCATCAAGAATATGATTGTCTAAAAAGTAAATTTCTAATCAAAAAGTTCCTTGTAAAGTTGGAGGATTGAAAAGTGATAAGAAAATAAAATAAAAGAGAGATAATTTTGGGGTACTTAAAACACTGACATTCACTTCCTTATCTATTGAGTGTTTTCATGTGAGATTGTAACTGTAGAAGTGACAGCAGTTTCTTGAATATAATCACCAATGCAGTGAATAAAATAATGAAGTTCAATCTATGCTTTCATCAGTAATATACAGAATGGACTTTAAGACTGACATGCAATTTCTCTATGTTCAAAATACACAACACAACAAAGCACTCTTCAATGCATATTGGTCTAGGGAACATACTGCCCTCTATTGGCAACTGTAATGTAATTAGGGCAAATTCCTCTGACCAGAGGAAATACATGAAGCACAGCAGTGATAGCAATTAGCAGGCAGTCAATTAAATTTAATGCACTCCAATTTCATATTACTAACTATAACCATTACATATAGATTTTTCCCTCATTGCTTATGGTTGATCAATAGCAGTACAAAAATTGCATCAAATGACTACCTGATAACTCTTACATCATGCAAAAATTACATAAATTAAATAAAAATATAATTGAAATAAAAAAGAAATTTTAAAAGGGTGAAGAATTTCATTTTTATCTCACCTGATGAATGTGAGCGATGACCTCTTCATGGGTCGCATTTTCCAATGACCTTCCATTGACCTCCAGGATTTCATCACCAATCTCTAGATCTGCTCTATCTGCTGGAGATCCTGTATGAAATAACAAAGAAATGAATGGTCAATATGAGATTGAGGATAATGATACACAAATACGTAAGGGCTTATAGAGAGGAATGATAGAAAGAGCAAAAAGTTTTCAAAATACAAGATTTCTTTCTTATGAACTACATGTAATGCCTCTGTCGCATTTTCTAATCAACTAAAAAGTACTTTGACTTTTTCTTTCCAAGCTGATTTCTACAGTCTCTACATTACAATCAGTTACTGATTTATCTTTTTTCAGATGTACAAGATAGAGAACCTAAAATTATTCATCACTGATATGACCATAAGAATATCATTATGGTATCTGGATTTATATAAAACTTAATACATGAGTAGACCTCTAATCTCAGCGGACTACTCACAGATAAATAAGAGTCTTAATATGTTGTTAGATAATGATGTGATGCATCATGAATTTCATTCTTCAAAATCCCAGGGTGGCTTCAAAACTCTTGAAAGATTAGCTACAAAATATCTTATAATGCCAACCAAGCTAAACTGCAAACTGCAAACATTGCTCAACCATACTCTTTTCTGTAAATACAGATACTTGTTTGATAGGGAGCATATCCATGGATATTGATCTCTGCTCACCCAGAAGAGAAAAGTAGAGTGATATACATTCACAATTCTCCCTCCAATCTATAATCCTCCATAAAGCTACCATTAATCAACTTTCCTTTCCTTCATAAAGCCTGATCTAGCCATAAAGCAGCTAGCCACTTTACATACCATAGAGCCAAAAATGAACAAAAATACAAAGGATTCTTCCCCAAATTGGGCCTCTCGGTACTCAAATCCCACAAATGGATCAAAAGTGGTATGTAAGGCTGGAGAAAATATCCTTCATCTATCAGAACATCTGAAATCTCAGATAGTGCCAACAGCATTTGCTTCTAATGCATTGTGCCTCCCATTTCTACAGTTCAGGGTGCCGTTGCATAAAACTTGTTATTATAGTAACTTTGCCATCAATGGTAACTTTCATGGAATACTGCATTTTGATTTGCTGTTGAGCAATGTTACCATGGCAGTTACCATTGATGGCAAAGTTACTATAATAGCAAGTTTTTATATGCAACGGCACCCAGTACTGACTGACAGTGATAAGCCATCTTGTTGGCTACTAGCTGGCTAAAACTAACCATGTCAAGGAGGAACTACTCTTTCTTCTTTATCAGCCTTTGCATCACAAAATCTATCATAGCAGTATAGCATTACTTATCTCATCTGTTTTCTATTTCTCTCCAAACAAAAATGATAACTCTGAGATATGAATGGACTACCTTATGTTTTTTCCAGGAAAGCCTTACCAGCCTCAGTGCTGTTCTCCCTGAGAGCCCTGCTATCATTATTACCCCAGCTACTGGTAGGTCCCCATTTACACCTGGGTCAAGTGAGACAGTTGAAGGTAAAACATCTTGTCCAAGGATGTAAGCACCAAGCAAGGATCAAACCAAGGACCTCTCATATAAGAGTCAAAAGCCTTCACCAATACAGCACAGTGCTCCTACTAACTTCATGTACATCAGTCACATTTTCTTCACAGTTCTATACAATTTTGCAAGCATTTGCTACATACACTCAATGCAATGGAGTATAAAAAAATACACAATTTTATTCTTGCGTACACGTACCAATATAATACCGCAAGTTTCAACTTTTTTTAAAAATTCATGAAAACATCATGAATGATGGAACCAATGAAAATGACTTTTAAAAATGTGAAAACAGTACACTAAAATACTATATGAACGTTTTTCGGCACACTAAGCTCACTACCACAAGGGAGAATTTATGTGGACACAGGAAAAGTCAAGTTTATAAAGCTGCTTCAACTCATAGTATAACTTCATAAGATGGACCCTGCCTTGGACACATTGTGCAAACATCATCAAAGGATCTGTGTTCAAATACATGGAGCAGAGAAGTCAGGATCAGTCAATACTCTACAACCTATTTTTGTCTACCAATGGCATCATGTTCAGCCCTCTCATGTTAAGTGAAGTTCAAGGACTATTGGCCAGTTTTCTTTCTAGTCAAATGAATTTACCAGTACACACATTTATGAATATCAAATTCAAACACAATACAGCAAAACCGATACTGCATAATCTCTGCGGACTGACATATATTTCATGTTTTGAAATGACCTTATAGCATAATGTGTAAGAATTTTTAAAATCACAAGTAAAACTAGGACAATGTCTTTTGAAATATAGGTCAATCCCCACCATAGAAGATCATCTCTATTAGGCAGTAGCATTCCCTGTATGTCTTCAGAGTCAGAGAGATGTACTTTGTATGGGAAATCTCTAGTCTTGAATTATCTGCAGGCCTAGAAACAAGCTGACAGCTGGAAGCAGGAAGACTAGACATCAAAGATGGCCTCAAAGGTTACTAGGTCAGGGGTGGATTACAGGGAGCAACAAACCACAGAAAGAAAGATTTGACTCCAAAGGGGAGTTCAAATGTACACAAAGCTTTTTTCTTCTTCTTTTCTTTTAGCCAGGGAGTGCATTACCATTTGTTTTAGTATAACAGTGAGTGAATGAGTGGTGCAATACTGACCATTCCTCTCCCTACCACATAGTGTAAGGGTCCAGGCCCACATGGGAATGACTCAAACAGGATAAAAAAAAAAAATAAAGAAAGAAATTAAGAAATAAACAGCATTTTAGGATCTCTATGGATCTGGATTTAAAGTGTTTGTCTTAGACTGATCAAAAGCATACATGTACAAATGTGTGTTTGCTTTCAAGGTTACAAGAGAAAAAAAAAGAAGCTAACACTTGAAATACTGTTTCTGCATTTGGATGTGATAGTTGAATAATTGATCAGATGTGTAGGCCTCAATATTGATCATGGAAACTACTTGACCTACTATATGGGCCTAGTTCTTTTCTACAAAAAAAGGTAAAATTCAAAGAATGATCTCACCTATATGTTGACCCACTTTTCACAACAGATATATACATGAAAGTTTGCCGTAATAAACAAAAATCCTCAATGTATCAACTATGATCAAAGGTTATAAGATGTGTCATACATAAAAAATGGGGGAGCTTAAATCCCAACAACTGGATAAGGGAGTAGCAATATCCCTGCAAGCAGGTGGATACACACAGCCACTTGCCCTGCACAAGAAAAATCAATATCAAATGTGGGGTGGAAGGATGTGTCTCTGATTCCCTAGAACAGTATCAAGGACAGCAACAGAATCACTCCTCCTTGAACTAATAATGTAGAGTTCATGTAAGCTTAAAATCTGTGGAAGTCTCGTTCCATTTAGTGATTTCTTATCAACTTTGCTGAAAAAAAAAAAAAAAAAAAATGAACGTCTACACGGCTTTCTATACATGAATATTACAAATTCTGCATAATTCTATTCTTGGCTCCGCTGCTTATTGCTATTCAATCTTACTGTTAAAGACATTGGCTAACATTGTTATGATTTTAAAAAATCTTGTTTTGTTACTTGAAAATGGGATAAACATAAGGGTTAAAGTGTAAAAATACCAGTCTGAAAGTTTCAAAGTATAATATCCACAGGAAGTATGTTTAAATATAAAAAATGTGAACCAATGTTTGAAAAATATACGATGGTCGGTTGCACAGAATAGACATAAGGAGTGCACATGCGCGTATGACTCACCTTACCGTACTGTGTGTATTGGCATATCACGCGGCGGGAGGCACATAACAGCATTTTCAAATTCAAGCAAAGTGGTCCTCTCAGTGATTGTCTCGTGAGACGAAGGATAATAAAATCGCCGTTTGCGTCTAACTTAGACTTTTTCATTCTACATTATGGTTGGTTTCAGGGTTTTTGAGTACAAATACAAGTACTCATACACATGTTTCATCTTAGTTTGAGAATTTTTTAAATCAGCTACTCACAAAGTTAGCCAATGCCTTTAAATATTGCTCAAAACTTCATAAGGCCCTACATTTCATTTCCATGGGTGCACCCATAGACATATAATAAATTTACTAGACGACTAGCGCGGATATCATTACGTAAATGGCATTAGGCCCCACCTCTTTCGGATCATTTGAAGAGGCTGATAAGCACCCGTTATCACCATGATATCGATAACACTGTTGCATTATTCATATCTATTGCGCGTATCAATTTTATGATGACAATTTGACTTAATACGCATTTGTTGCGCATTTATTGTGCATTCACTGCGCATGCCGTAAGCTGATGCATGTAATGCTTCATAACGCGAACAAATGCTACTAGTTGGAAGCATCTTACAAAATGAATTTTTCATTTTTGATCATGAATATTGATGGTGCTTAGGTTGGCCTTCTAATGAATCTGGACAAAATGGCGGAGCTTTAGGGGCATAGGTGGACCCCCCCCCCCCCGCTCACTTTAATAAAAAAAAAAAATGCGATTCTGCCTTTAAATGGAAATTTTTTTAAATATGAGAATCTTGAAATTTTGTATTAAATCTTCAATTTTGAATGGTGTTTCACATTCCTCACTCAAGCTTCAAAGATTTGTTCAAAACGGATCAACATATAGATCAATAATTAAGACTGAAGCATTCTATCCCTCTTATCCACATTTCCATTTCAAGTATTCAAATGAATATTGTATTTTCATACTGAAATGCATGTCTCCTGCATATCTGCACTAGCGAAATTGTAAATAATGAACTTAAACAATTCATTATCTATAGTAACGAGACCTTAATTTGCCTTTCACTACAAGACTCAAATTCCATCTCTTTAACTACTAATTTCGCTTCCACAATAAAGCATAAATACATTTTAAGCGGAAAGCGAGAAGGGGGGGGGGGGGGTTAATACGGTTAAATCTATCTCCATCTGAGGAAGTAATTAATGGCTGCCGCTGGTAATGATATCGATGACAAGGTCATTACCAAATCAACCCCTAAAAGGTATAAGCAAGCTCTCAGCCTCCTTTCCAAAATTACACAGGCTGAGAATCGCAAGTTTCTCTTATAATCGCAGCAGCATTTCATAAAGAAAGTATCACAATTTATCAAAACTACCACAATATGATCAAAAAGCATTTCATAGAGCCAGAAGAGCACTAACACTGTGTGAATAACTCATGATTGAAGTATTCCAACTCAAGATCTTTTTGCTTCATGCACAATACACAAAGCAACTCTGTGAAAAAGTGTTTCTATCCAATGTAACATTATATTTTCCATTTTAAAAAAAAAATTATTCATTTTGGGTAGTTGACATTCAAGCAAGTGCCATTTTGTGTAACATAATCTTTAAGTAGCAAAAAGCTGTTTACTACTGGAGCGCAAACGAACAATTTAGCTTACAGTGACCATAACCCCTAAAAAGGGGTAGTAACTATATGAAAACATGCTATTAAAATGAGATTTGCCTTGGTGCATAACATTACATGACAAGAGGATTGACAGAAGGATCTAAGATTTCAACAGGCCTTTGAATGTTTTTTTTTTTTTGTTTTGTTTTTTTTGTTGTTGTTTTTTTTTTTTACATTTCTTCCATGATAACTTTGAGATTCTCAGTATACAAGAAAATTTACTGTTTATCAGTGTAAGGAGGAAAAGCTGATAGGCTCTAATAATTTTTTTCCTTTTGCTAATCATAAAAAACATTAGAATTCATTAACCCGATGTCTACAGGAACTGGCTGATCCCTTTTTTTTTTATGTCTATGGGAGTTTGAGAATTCAGCAGTGAATGGGTTAATGCACAAGTTCATGGTATGCACTGTAGGCAAGTTAGTTTGATGCATTTTCAGTAAGGGTTTTCCTGCAACAGCTCACCTCGGCTGATGGGCTACTGTCACGGGTTAGGTTTCGATTAAGATGCAGGAACATTTCCCAAGCACCTCCTCTCTATCTCTGATGCAACCTCTCTCTTTCTGATAATCTGATAAGGGAATTCTGCACATCTTTATTCATCAAAATCTTCTCTTTCAGTGGAGATAATGAATCGCTATAGGCATTAAGCCAAAAGCAGCAAGTTCACATTCAGCATAAATAGTGGAGCTGGAAAAGAATGATGACTAGCAAGAGCTCAAAACCAGAGAGAATCATTAAAAATATATTCCTAACTGAAAAAGATTGGGATCTTAAAATTGATTGATAAGCTATTAAATTCTCTGAATGGTATGACAATAAGAGAGTTCCTTTGATAGCAATCATTTCGTGATACACAGTGCTCCAGTACTTTTCCTGTGTGGATGACCAACATACATCTTGACAGAGCGAAGATCAGAGTGGAAGGAAAAAATCAATACATCACCAATTAAATAAATGAGCATTCTCCATCTCATTCATTGACAACCACTGATCTGAGAAATACCTTCATGATAATATCAGTGAGGGCATATCACATATCACTCTAGCACAATGCAGTACATTTATGAAAATGCCTGGGTGGCTGTGTGCAGTTCTCTATATTTCCACTGGGATACACTGAATGTAGCTGCTTTTCCTCTCTAAGTCTTCAAATTAATGAAAATGGGGCTCATAAAAGCTTCAAAATTTGAATGAAGAGTATTCCTGCCATCTGAAGTTGTTAAATCATACTAAATTGACAAGAATTACTACTTACTCTTAGATACATAAGAAATGCACATTACTGTCTATTTTCCATCAAATAATACTGTCTCCAGAGAGCAAGGCGGGTGTAACTACATGTACTATAATCTGACACAAAGTTAATATTCTTGAAGTTCTTCTATACAAAGCTCTCCACAGATGTTACTTATCTAGGGCAGGGAATTCTTTTTTTTTCTGGGGCTACTGTATAAATTGGACCCTATGAGAATTTCAGGGTCCCTATTTTTTTTAGTTTTCCAGGGCTCTTTTTTGCATTTCAGGGGAGAATTCCCCCTGATTTAGGGTATAACAACTTCTTGATTTTAGAATAAAGTAATCACTGCTGCCATCACAACACTCTGTAACATCCAAAGAATTTCATCAAAGTTCTTACCTGATAGATCTACTTAATTCCTGGGTCAAGAGAGACATCTCCACATAAAATGCAAGGTCTGAGCATGTGCATATTAAAGGGTTTCAAACATGATTGAAATACAACTAAAATCTGCTTACAAAATCCAAATAAAACAAACATGAAATGTAACCAAATGGAAGCATGGATTAATCATTCTTGAAGTCAATCACCTATTTCTACCAATCTGCAAATTACATATACCTTGGGCAAAACTGAATACGACTCTAATGCTGCACTGCTAAAAGATGGCCTGAAAATAATAGGAAAAAGAATATGAGTCCTCCTATAACCACATGCTGATACATGTACATTGCACAGAAGAAGAGACTGTAATTAATCAAAAAAGAAGGGGACCTATATTCTACCAATATTCATTCTGGTTTGAACAAATGAGATGGTGCAGACAAATAAATGGTTTCTAATAGTCATACTTCTTATTTTGTCCCCTTACTTAGTTGAGCTTATTATAGGTTAATCTTGTATTTTCAAATTCTATTATTTTTTCTATCAATGTACATGTAACTGATAAATATTTCACTGGTGAAAGTCATTTCGAAGTATTTGACCTGATATTTAATACAAATCTAGAAGTACGATAAGAGATCACATGTGTGTTGCATAAATCAGACCTACTGGTATAAAGCTATGTATTGTAGTATTTGAATTCCAATGATAAATGAACCTGAATACGACTGTAATGGGAAACTATCTAAAGCTCAAAGCAGATGATATGATTAATTTTTTGCTAAAACATGTCATAAATATTTTGGAATAGAACTTCCAGGCCAAAGGAGCACCTGTGCATGATAAATAAGAGGGATTAAGTAAGATTCCACTTATAAGACAACACTATAAATCACTATAAGATCTTTCAATGCTTCAAAGCATTGTTTATTTCTCCAGTCCCAATCTGCTTTGAAAACTTGTCTCAGTCAGCTGAAAAAATTATCTGTTGCTCGATGTTTCTACCTGTGCACCTGTGCATACACCCTAATTGGTTTATTAATGATCAGTATTTTGATCTAATAGTTACTGAAGCATCTCAAAACATTCATGCTGTTTACAACATTTACTGATTCCAGACAAAGCATTTTGCCTGCTTCATACTGATTCTGAAAGACAGAACTCCAAACTCTCTCAGATCAAAAATGCAAAGAATTTTTTTGTTTTGTTAAAGCTCTCGCAACCCTGGATGTCACATTTGCTGCTTGGTAAACAAACACTATCCCATTTCAGACTCCTTGCTTCAAAGTTGATTTCCTAGTGATCAGTGCTTTTCAAGTGCTTTCAAGAAATCAGCAAGAACTTCAATAGCAGTGCATTTACAATTGCTCTTTGGAGTCTACATGTATACTGGCATATTTTACACCAACAAAATGCACAGGGAGACTGCAAATACTGAAGAATGGACATAGATTATTAATTATACATCCAACAATTTCCAGTTAAATGTAATATGTTAAAATGCATAAATAAATATTTTGCACTACTAAATTTTGGGAAAAAATGTTCTTGTATCCATTCATATCTACACATTAATATGCCATCACCAAATTTCTATACACTTTTCCCCCATTACATTTAGATTCCCAATGTAAATATGAACACAATAACTTCTGCTTAAAATTTCAAAATTTTTCAGTCACCTATAGAAACAATCATTTGCATAACACAGCTGTTATAATCTGCAGTGCAGATGCTTTTGTAAAGTCTTCTTTAATTCCTAATTCCATCTTTCCTTTCAGCAAAAGTGACCACGCCCCATACTAGAAGACACTGTACTCTTGGTGGGGTGGAGGGGGGAGAGAGAGAGGGAGAGGGAGAGGGAGAAGAGGGGTACTATAAAACGAGAAGCTTTCGGGGGATGTGAGAGCTGATATTCTCTGAGGCTATTTGGAGAACTGATGTGGGTGGATGGTACTTGGCATGTTGATTTTCGCTTCACGTTGAATGCTACCTTCCCATTTCCCAGCATGTGAGCGGCTCATTAGGTACTCAAGAACATGTCTCTAACAGGGGAGAGAAATGGGTCCTGCCTGAGGTTAAAGACACATCTTCTTTTGTCATGCTTGGCTTATCTCCAAGATTTCATCCTACAGTAAAAACAATGGGCAAGTCAAAAGAGATCCACGTATGTAGTTTGCCATCCCCTGAATTACCAAATATTGTGAAGTTCTGAACATATTTTGATATCAAACATGTCGTTTTACTTCACATTTCATTTGATCACAGCTCTTGAGGGCTTTCAACTAAATACAATTACGTTACATGCAGTAAAATCTGAAAGGTGGTCAGTAATAATTTAACACACATTGCTTGGACTGGCATCACTTGGCCAAGTAGCCAAGTAGTAAGTTACAATGAAAATTTTATTTAAAAAAAACTAGAAGGTACATGTATCTTGCTCTTTATCATCTGAGTACATATGCAAAACATTTCTTGCACACAAGATAGTTGAACAACGAGACCACATCCTTAACACAAGGGTTACATATATAAGAAAACTTTTTCAACATGAAATTTACACGTTAAGATGTATACAAATGTTTAATGCTCGCAATTACAGTCCTGAGAACAGCTTCAAGTGAATACTTTCTGCATCGAGAGCAGAAGATGGCAAGCTCTTCACATATTCTAAACAGAACAAGACAGGTTGGCATGTGTCAAGTACTAGGAAATGTGACATTTCAGTGGTTTGAACAAGCTGTAGTAGCCTACCTTCTGATAATGCCTTGTATATATACTCTTTGGAACATTCACACCCTTGGGGAAATCAGTACCATTTGGGTTCAATGACCACTTGAAAGTGGTGTTCCTTGGAGGTATGCATGTTCAAGTATATGTCTGACAAGTACAAAATGCTTCCAAGATGTTTCAAGTTTTCCACCCATGTGTTTAAACAGGGGGCTTTCATTTGGTGGTTGCCAGAGCAGAAAATTTGCAACAGAATCACTGAAGATGGGCTTTTGATGATTTCATTTAAATTCTTTCTCACTTAAGAAGGCAGCTCTACTATCTAATACAATATCTGCAACTTACAAAAAGAGAAAAATGGTTAGTTGTATTTTTCTGCATATGGAGATTATCAAAACAGGACTTTCATCTCGCAATGCAACACTGTCTGACATTTTTTTTTTTTTTTTTGGGGGGGGGGGGGGGGAGGGATCGTGGCATTGTGAATTTTGGTGGGTATTGAGTATCAAACCTGCCTACTAGTGACTAATAAGTGAAGAGCAAAGAAGACACACTCTTCTGAGGAAAGAATTGGTTGAGACAAGCCTTACTGGAATTGACAGGGAAAACATTATCACTGTTGCAATTTAGGTCTATTTTTCATCTTTCTCTGCTTCTTCACTGACCAATGCAAATCTATCCTGTAAAATAACCAAGTACAGTGTATACTAATGAAATCTGTCCCATAAAATAACCAAGTACAGTGTATACTAATGAAATCTGTCCCATAAAATAACCAAGTACACTGTATACTAATGAAATCTGTCCCATAAAATAACCAAGTACACTGTATACTAATGAAATGTTTCCCTCAAATTATGAACAAAGTATGTTTAATGACGGTAAAGTTTTACCAATGAATGGGCACTCCTTCCAATCAATTTATCCACACTCTGCCTAATACCAAATATTCATATAACCTACATTATCTATATAGGATGGTAACATGAAAACTTATCTTCATGTTGACTTTAAAAGATTTAGATGTACATCGGTTCTAAAATGAAATGCCCAGTGAAAATAGCGAGACTCTATATGTAGATAAATTTATGTGACCGTCACTAATGATATAAAATGGTCATGATAGAGCAAGAGGTCTTCTATTCTTGTCACGTGACAAGTTGACACATCTGGTAATCAATAATTTTAATTTCAAATTCCATTTTTCAATGTATTTCTATATATAGGCTCATCAAAGCAATTACTTTTCTGCAGTCCATTTACTCTTACCTCTATAATTTATGCATGTTTCTCATTAATAAAACCAAGTGATTATATTTTCTTTCTTTTGTTTCTTAAGATTTTACAGAAATAGGTGTATTTTTTAAAAAAATGATACAAAGAAAATAATGCTTCCAGCAACCACCTACGCTGGGCGGAGGCATAACAAAAATATTTTCAGCAATAAGGAAGTAGGCATAAAAGTATTTCCTGAAAATTGATGTGATGGATATTTCTAATAATAAAACTGAAATTATATTTACTTTCCTCATGGGAGTGTAACTTTGGTCAATGAACACCTGAAATACAATATAGTTTATTCCATTGTTGAAGCATTATAACTCTTTTTCAGGGAGTTTGAAATGTCACTTTTCAAAGTTAGTTTGACATTTATGAGGATTTGTATTCTGTGAGGTGGCCAGGTGGGTGGATCCTGTACAGCTCATAAATTTACACTACAAACAGAAAGTTCACTCTGAAGCATAACATCTCACTTTGAAGTTTCAAACCTCATCTTGGACCATGCAGGACTTCTCATTCAAGGAAAAATTATTTCAAAAATACACAATGATAATCATTATCTTGGAACTTGCATGCAACAAGTTCCAGTTGAGTGGAAAATTCAATTTACATTGTAATTTTGCATATTTTTTATAATTTCATTTGTATGCAACTATGGCCACTCAAATTTCTAACATTTTTCATTTATTAGATAACCTGGAGTTACCCTTAGCTGCATCTTAAGTGATTTACAAAAAAAGGGTATAAGTTTAGTAAATTGCAACTGCTTCTACATTTCGAAAACTTTTACCTCAAAGCATCACACACTTTCTCCACAGCAGATATTGTATGGCTGCAGAGAAAGTCTCAAGAGATGACTTTGTACCCAACACAATTTGCCCTTTGACATTGTGGGCTTTATGGTTCTTCTGTTGCCCTAGAGCTTTGTTGATTCACAACCAATCACAAAAGAGAGCCAAATTCTCCTCCAGATTGTACAAGGGTTGCTTTAAGGAAGCTGGAGAATGCCAAAGAGCTTCATTTCTCATAAAAAATTTGGGGGTTTAAATTCTGATTTATGAAGACATGAAATTGTAAACACAAAATTACAATGCACCCTTGTTTCCGCATAAATATGGGCTTACACATTCTAACCTGAAACATGCATGACAATCTAGGAACTTCTGTTGTAGTGATGGTGATATAAAAAGCCTGCAGGAGGTTGTCCCATCAATGTGAAAACTTGGCAAGTTTTACATAAAGGACCTCCATGGTTTACAACATGTCAACATACATTGCAACCCAACCCTCAAATTGATAACAATGAATATATGTCGTTCCTTTCCGTGTCATTTATATTACTTCCATTATCTAGATCTCATCCATCCGGACACTGAGCAAACATACAGATACATTCATCAATATCACAATATCTCAAATGTACAATGCTAGCAATTTTTATGAAACTAATATTTTCAAAGAAATGTAAGAATTTATATTTTAAAAAAAGCTTATCTGAAGTAGCTAATTACGGTCTATAATTTGATTTTCCAATATAGTACAAGGCCCTCGCCTCTTCATAATCTTCTTGCACCTTGTACACTCCTTAGTATGCACAGGTACTTCCCAGGGGACAAACACATTTCCTAAATGTTTCCCATTCCCATCTATCATTCTGAACCCACTAAATTTCACTGCAAGTCTTTACCTAGCCCTGAGTTTTCATTGCTCATATCATAATTGTCACATTAACCTTTGCAAGTAATCAATTCCCATTCTCAATCGCTGTAACATCCAACATGAGCGCTTCATCGATCCGTCATCTCACAAGGGTAACCGGCCGGAAGACTCCCTTTCCTAAAGTTCATCCTCATACAGTGTTTACATGCACTTTCAGGAGGCAACGAAAAAAGGAGGAAAATTTCAATTTCAATTTTGTTACAACATAAGGTCTGTCCATTATCTTTAGGAGAGTGAAGCATTTCATGAAGAAGACACCTGTTATAACTGCAGAGGTAAACATGTCTCTTCTGATTACTCAAAGTCACTTGTTTGTTTCAAATAGATGAGGAAAGGAATAAGGAAAGTTTCAAGCTATTTCAGAATACCAATTCTACTTTAGGAGTACAATAGAATGTTTCAGTGAACATTCAGAAGAATAAGTACAGGTAAGTAGTATTAGACTATCAACGTAAAAAAAAAAAAAAAAAATCAAGATGACTTTCTAATGGCTTTAAATTCAGTTACTTTACAACAGCAAAACATGATGTGCCATTATCTTCTCATACTTTCATCATACAAAATGAAGTATATACTTATAATATTCAACTTGAACATGTTATTAGCCTTTAACACAACCATCTGAGCATACACATCTTCTCTCACCTAAAATAATGTACCTAACTAAACTCAGTATTTCCAGAGTAGTTACTTCTTTGGTAGGCACTCACATCCTAGCTTGCATGCTTCTTGCACTGACTTTATTCATAAAACAGGTATGTGCATAGTCCACTGCCTGGACTGTTCTCTATGATCCGTACGCACACATAATATTATCAGCGCACACCATGGCTATATATATGTACACAAATAAAGTGCACGTACGGACACAGGGCCTGAGAACAGTCCAGTACACCTTGGCAGGTTTTATTGCTTTCCCCCTAAATTCAGGGGGAACTTTTATTCCGCCCACTTCATGTGGTCAAAGATTGCAAGGTCGTGATTGGTTCCCACTCATGCCAATCAAAAGATTAGGTTATTATGTAACCTTGCACCGATCGTAAACCTATAGTCTCCTTTCAAAGCCATAACTATTAAATATCATGTAATATCTTTACAATCTAACACAATTACCATGCAAAAACATCTTAGATATTTAAAAGAAAATCATAATTGTATATTATTGATTTTAAGAATCAATTCGAACAGGTTGGAAAGTTTTGATATGATTGTAAACTACAAAGACCTATTAAACATGCTTTGCCGGAAGACTATTCTGAACTATTCTGACAAGATCGAGAGTGGTACCAGGGAGATGGGAGTTCATTCATGTTGCACCGCTGGGCTGATTTGTCTATTTTTAGAGAAAAGATAGAGGCAGTTATGGTGTGGTTTGAAGTGTCCGCTCATATACATTTTTACAAGCTATGCCCCACTTTTTACACTCTCTATTTTGTGCCGTATAGTTTATCTATCTAGAAAAACTTTACTGACAGTAGGCCTATGATTTTGAAATGGACAATTATATTCTTATTAAATCTGAATGATGTAAAAGTGGAACAAATAAATTCAGTTCAATTAAATTAAATTCAATCGACTTGTTGACTTCTCATGGAGTTACACTTGTCGAATGGTGCGATTTGATGGTAGAAAAGTCACCAAATACATGTATGTCTTTAAAACTCTTCCGCAAGCCACTCCTTGAAGTTTTCGTAGAATTGATATAGTTTGCAGGTAACTACTAGGTTGATTGATTGTTAGATAGATTGATTGATTTATTGATATTTATTCGTCAAGCTTCGAACACAATATAGACATAGACAAATAACTTTGAAGCTTGATCAGGATAACCCACGAAAGCTCGAGAGCTTAATATTTTGTGGACTTCTCATGCCCCAGAATCCATACTGAAAACTTTAAATAAACCCAGTTGGCAGATTTCCTTCATACTTGGTATATCTTTAGAGAAGGGGCTTCTAAGGATATCTTTGGGAAGACTTTCTCAGAGATTCGGGTTGGTCAATCATTATGGTTCAATAAGAAGATACCGTCAAAGTCAAAACTTTTTCTACATTATGATGAATGGTATGCAAAAATGTATATAAGGTATCAGATTCATTGAACCCTCCTTTACCGGGATACAAGTTATTTGAAGAATTGATTCTTGATTTCAGTGTTTCTCATAAAGATAGAAGGAAATATATTTTTTGTGTTCAAAAAATACCAAAGTCATGGTTGGAAGCTGCTAACTCTGAAGATACTGACTGTGGGTATATACTATAGTTATTGATAAACTTGTTCGAACGACAAAAAAAAAAAAACCCCATAAGAAAACCTAGATATGCATATACTGTAATACAAGACTCCTGTACCCCTGATAAGCGTTATGATTACAGGGAAAATAATTCAAAATGTTCCACAAGATTAAACTGGAATCTGATTCATAATGTGAACTTTATGTGTTCAATCAGTACTCGTTTGCGCTCTTTTTATTTCAAGGTCTTTCATAAATCCATTGCCTTAAATGACTTTTCGTTTAGGATAAAGAGAAAGGATTCACCAAACTGTATCTTTTGTGGAACAATTCCTTAATCAATTATTCATTTGTTTTGTGATTGTGATATGGAACCCCCCCCCCTATGGTGTAATTTATTGCAAGTAATTCTTTTAAAACATTATAACTGTTTTACTTCGGATAATTTCAAGAAAATGTTTGGAGTTCCATATGACAAATTTCTGTCCTTTATATTTGTATCTTTAGAATATTTCATTTATCTATGCAAATTCAAGAATACTAGACCAAAATTTGAATCAAGAATCATATTAAAATTCCAAGAGACAGTATTATGTGGTCAAGAAGAAAGGAAAACTCTATATCCACTTTAAGAGAGGGAAATTTGATTTGCAAATTTTTGTGAAGACTGTTATATTTGTTAGGGTGAAACCGTTCAGATGTTATCAACTATACAGGAGATGTTTTTTAATGACTACCACATTTATAAGATAATAACTGCTTTTTTATTTATCTTTTCATTGTTGACATCATTACTCATTCATGTCATTAATTCATTTTATTTTGTCGGTATTTTAATTGCTTCTTCATTTGCTTTGTGTGTAATCATGAAAATCAATAAAACATACGAATAATAAAAAATAAAAATAAAAAGCTCGAGAGCTTATTTCCAGTGGGCCCCTCAAAATACAAACTTATTACATTGAAATTATATTAGATTGAGAAAATAATGGAAAACAATCATTATTATACATGTATACAATTTCTAAATCAATAAAGTTATTTACAAAATTTGAAACTATCAGTTCACCTGGCAGACAAAAGCAAGGTGGTCTGTATTAGGCAATTTCAGTCATAAATCAGGATGTTATTCTCTTCTCGTCTCTGACTATTATTGACAGTTATTCCCTTAATTTCCTCTTCAAAATGAGCAAATTAAGTTCTCTATTTTCTTTATATTAACAGATAGGGATTTCCAATGTGTTATACCATGGTAATCAGAGGCGGCAGAGCCGGGGGGGGGGGGGGGGGGGGGCACGGTGCCTCCACTTTTCCAAGCATCCCAAAAGTGCCCCTGTTTATACTAGTACCCTTGAAAGTGCCCCTTTTCAAACCTGTTCAGCGCCCCTTTTCTTCTTACGACGGTCATTTTTTTAATAAGTGCCTTTTTTCGATTTAGATAAGTTGCCTTTCTGAAGCCCAACAACTCCCCCTTTTTTTACTGCCGATTAGTGACCCGTTCCCGTTTTTTAAGTAGCGCTAGGCCTATTTTCCCTTTATGTGACTGTAATGAATACTCCTAAATTTAAATGTGATAAGTGCCCCCTTTTGACTGCTCATTTTTTGTTCTAATAGTGCAGTTGCCCTTCTGCTGAGTGTCCCTCTTCATCTGTGATAATTTTTCCTTTTTCTATTTGGGCAAGTGCCCCATTTGGAGTCAGATACATACCCCAGCTAAATGCCCCTTTTCTTTAAATTTCTAGTATGTCCAATTTCCCCTTCTGTTAAGATGCTGTAGTGCCACAATTGCCACTTTTTGTTAGATGTGTTCCTTTTCCATTCCGGCATGTGCCCCCTTTTCAATTTGAAACACACCCATTTAATTCATGTTCAGTTCCCCTTTTGCTTTGTAATAAAAGTAATCTTTCAACCTCGAATCTGATAAGTGTTCTTTTTTTTTTTTTTTTTTTTTTTTTTTTACTTCAAATGAGTGTCCAGTTTGATTATGATAAGCCCCTTTTCCAGGTTTTCTTTTCATTTTATGCAGTGCGATTCTTCTTCTGAAATTGCCCCTTCAAATCTGATAAAAATGTCCTTTACGTCTAATTAACGCCTATTTTCTTTCTTGTGCCACCACCCCCCCCCCCTTATACCTTTTCACATCCAGTGGCTTAGTATAAAGTCTTCAAAATAGCTATATATCTAGTATTCAAGAGAAACCGCATAAATTGCAGTTTCTCCTATAATTCATTACGGCTAAAGAAGTGGACTCGGAGGGAAAAGTGAGGGGCACAACACTTGGTCAACTCATGACTATTCACATATAATTAGCCAAAAATGCATTGATTTCGATTGCAAATCATCAAATTTTTAATCTTATTCTTCTTAGAATTCTGTTCTCGATCATATATCCTTTTTTTACCATTGTGTAATCACTTTAAAAGGTGTGTTAGATACATGGGCGTAGGATGCTTTTCTGAACGGGGGGGGGGTGAACACACACCTGGAAATATCAATTTAGGCGCACCTCGCTAGCGCGAAGTCCCTTGCAGGGGGGGATAAGATCTAGCTGGATTACTATTACTTTAATATGTAAGGGCCATGAAGCGATTTTTCAAAATTTGGGAAAAATTACACTTCTAAATATGAACCTTGTGAGCGAGAGAAGCGAGCGAGCCAAAAATAACCACTTCATGTTATAAAAGAATTGTTATTTTGTCATCTCAATACACTTCGTAGGCTATAAGAAATAATAATATTCGCCTTCAGATGACTGTGAATCTATTTTGACACCTGAATGGTTAGATGCTACGAGCGAGCGAAGCGACAGGCGAGCGAGAAAAACAGATTCTTTTTATTGTAGAAGTGTTATTCTTCAAAATACGCAGTAGGCCTATAAGATGTTTAGAAATATTCGGTCACCTCACTTGCCAAATTTGTTCGCTTTCCGAAACCATCCTGTATCTTATAAAGTATACATGTATATATTTGACTTCGCTTGCCGAATTGGTCTGCTTTCCAAAGTTATCCAGTTCCTGATACGAGTGAGTGGAT
Organism: Echinometra lucunter; assembly: GCA_029962745.1. NCBI lineage: Eukaryota > Metazoa > Echinodermata > Echinoidea > Camarodonta > Echinometridae > Echinometra > Echinometra lucunter. The sequence continues at coordinate 40,491,309 of CM057152.1, forward strand.
CAAGCGAGGAAAAATATGTATACTCCTTTTCATGGTAGAAGTGATAATTCGTCATCAAAATCTCAGTCATTATCTATTATCTATTACGAGCGTCCGGAGCGAGCAAGGAAAATTGTATACTCTTTTTCGTGGTATAGAGGTGCTATTTTCGTATCCTCTGGAAAAGTAATTATCAGGATAGTTAGATTCATTAAATAACACAAGGGCTTGTACAAAATCTTTGCACTATCTTTTAAAATTCTAGCCGGAATCATGTCTAGCTCAGTACTTTTTAATACATTCAATCTGCGAAGCTCATTGAAAACAAATTGTTTACTGACTGGTAATAACTCGAAGCTATTCGCAAGTACACACTTTCCTTCGTAAAAACTCACGAATACGATTTTTGTCTGGGCTGAAAAGATGGAGTTTGTCTACTAATTTTTGACGGCCACATTTGTAAAATACGAATTAAATTCATGCACTATATATCTTATCATGACATAATTCTCATCAATTTTAGACTCTTGTCTCTTGTTCTTTCCTCTTCTTACTTTTTAATTCTAAACTGTTTAGATTTTGCCAAAGTCTTTTCAAATCATGTTTGTTTTCTTCCATGTTGTTTTGCAAGTATTCGAGTTTAGCCTTTCTTACCTGTCTTTGGACCAGATTTCTTAAATCACGAACACCCCCTAATACTAGCTGGCAGATCTCACGTTATCCATTATTCAAGCAGATAGTTTTTTCGAATTTTGTTTGTTTTCTTCTATCTTGTTTTGTAAGTATTCGAGTTTAGCCTTTCTAACCTGTCTTTGGACCAGATTTCTTAAATCACAAATCATACACCACCTAACGAATCTCACGTTATCCATTATTTAGGCAGACTTTTAGTTAACTTCAGCTCAGCAATATCTGGAAAATTTTTCTCCAATACGATGCATATCTTATATCATGGAGGTATACTTCCATGCCATGTATTTGGACGTGTGGAACGTATTGGGAAAGGGTCAATAGCTGCATGCATCGATCACTCTCACATTCACCAATAAACACACACAGACACACATACACACTGGCCTTGGCTGACCAGCTGACCCCTCATCAAACCAAACATGCATCATTCATGAGAGGGTCCTTATTTGGGAAGCGGGGTCATGGGGTCACTGCTCATTAAAATCGGACCTCGCTGCCGAGGTTTGCTGGTCGTTTTTTTTCGGGGAAGGTGAATTCGTGGGGTAAGTGACTTCGCGGGGAGATACCACATCAGCGCGCGCGCACGCATGTTCGGGAATTGATGACAGTTTAAAACGACCAGCAGCTGGTCTAGTATGTGCATAGCAATACTGTACTCCATTTTGTTCCCTATTTTCACACTGTCCAGACCTCCGAATATTATTTCTTCTATCGCTCCTCTTCTCATTATATTCCTCTCATTCCCTGGCCATCGGACACACATGGGGCTTAGGGATGCCAAACCATATCCAAACTGACAAGAGACAACCACACCACCAATTTAATTCCTGTTTTTCTTAGTTACGTTTGGAGAGGAAAGAAACAATATTCCCTGATGGGGATAAAGGCTGGACTAAAAGTAGGGCATTGCTTACACCCATCATAGGAAAAAACATGTTTTTACATCTGCACTATCATGAAAATGTATAGAGGATCAGGATTATATACTTCAACAATGGATCTGCGGGTACATGAACAACTGTGGGGATAATGATGGTTAAGTATAATCCTCTATCATGTATGATAAATGATCATCTGAGATAACAAAGGCATATCTTGATGATATTGAGCAGGATCTTGTTGGAAATGACTTTATTGTCAGCTAATACCGGGTGATGTTTGTTTTGCTCCTCCCTTTCATCAAGGAGTTTTTACGATCAAGCTTCAGCAAGGCTGCTTTCGTATGACCTCTGAAAACTGGGCATGCTCAGCACAATACAATCCTAATCCAATAAGCTTCAATAATTGAGAAGGTCCAAATGAGGACTTTATGATGTGTATTCTGTATCATGAAGCTGGTAGCTACGAAACTCTGTATAGCATGCAATCATGACTCTCAAGTACCTCTATTAGGCATTTGTTCATCCGAACCCTGCTTCATGCTTTTTCGGTAATATTCAATTCTGGTAATGACCTAAACTGTTGATAAACCACAAAAAATTTCCATCATTTTCATTGGAAAATGAATCAATAAAATGTGCCAAATGAGAAAGGTAGAAAATGTGTTAATTGTTGAATAATCAACAAAATGAACATGGAAACATATCCATGCTCACTGCTGCATTGATTAACTACGGCTGGGCCATCTGCCATTGAAACAATGAACAGAATTTCTAGAACCACACCATGTAGGTCAGCAGGCAAATTCAATTTGTCTCGATGCAAAGAAGTGTTTTAAATGGTTACTGAAATGTTGTTATTCACAAGGAAATGGAATTTGTAGGAAAAAAATCATAACAGTAAGATATCAATTCCTTTTAAAGCAAAATCTGACATCTATAGAGGTAAAGTTTAATCACTATTACTGAACCATGATGAATCAAGATATGTCAAGGACTCAAGCTTGTTTGGAAGAATAATTAACTGTATTAATAATTAACCAACATGAAAGAAAAGCTCTAAATAGATAAGTCGAATTAGCCCTCTGACCATCTCCAGCACTGACGTACATGCTTGAGAGATAATTAGATTTGACAAGGCTTTAATAGAAAATATGCGCAACGAAGACATATATTTTGAAGCCTGTAACAAAAAGTATAGGACTCAACAGACCCAGTAGATTCTCTGATAAGTTATGTCTTTCATACCAGCTCTGTAGAGACAAGCCACACTATGAAATTTAGTGTATGTTCACATATAATCTTACTGCTGTTTTTGTCTGATAACTTGTTTCCAGCATGAAAAAATATAATCTGTTGAGATAACTTGAGAACTGTAAGGTGGCAAATCTTACATCCATACTGTCGATCCTTCTTGCTCCGAGCAGATGATATTTCCTTGAATGTCATCTCCCAAAATTGGACTTTACAAGATTAATAGTCCCTTAAAACATTATAACTACAGTCATAAATTTCTTTATGGCATATGACTACAGTCTAATTTAGCTGCAGACATTCATGTATCAAGTCCAAATTAGATCTCCATTCTTTTTATAACATATGATTCCCTACAATGGAGTAATCCTTCAAGACCTAATAAATGAGGTCTTAACCATAATCGTGTCTCTAGACAACCCCAAATTCAATAATCAAATGTGCAGACTGCCTTGAATACTGCGTACATGCACTATGGGGTCATTCACACAGAAAAAATATGCAAAAACCCATACTCAATGTCACATAAAAAATAATCATATAGCAAACAGGCTTACACCCAGAAAAAGGAACATACATAAAATTTGAAGAAACTTTTCAGTTCTGAGGTTAGCTATCATAATATGTCTATTTGTGGCTCACATCATGGGGATTTTTCTTGAGTGCACAAAAATTACAGATGAGAAGTCATGTCTCATTGCATGCTCATGATAAGTTTTGGCCAGTTTACATTAGGGGCATTCACACACAAGGGGAATTGAAGTTTGGACTGCGATTCAGATTGCGATGCAAATTTCAATTTTTTTTCCCTTACTGTTCATTCTCGAGGAAAAAATCAAGGAAGTAACAAATGAGCATGAGTAAAATTTGTATGGCCAGAGGTCGACCCCATGACCCCTGAAACATAGCACTACTTTATACTGCAAGTTGGATTCCAATTAGAATCAAATTATTAGTAAGATTTTTCTGTCCATACACACATAACAATTGAAATTCTGATCGCAATTAGAAAATTCATTTTTGAATCTCACTTTTTCTCTTGCATGCAAATGCCCCTACTGTTAACAGACCCTGATTTTTACTAAGCTTGCACTGGATAAGATGTTCAGATCTCTGCTTGTCTTAAGACATTCAGACTGAAAAAATATTCATCATTTTATTGTTTGTACGTGTAAAAAGATCATAATCTGCATAATATATCTAATGGTCTGAATGGGGGAAGAAGGGTTCAGAGGGAACGCTTTGTATGTAGCTAAAAGGTAACACTGTTTTTATTGTAACAACGCTAGATCGGGAAGATCATGGTAAATATGAGTGGTGCCAAGTTATGAAAAACCAATCAAAAGTACTGAACCTCTTTTGTAGCTGCTTGCCTGTATTCACAAACCAATGCTCCATATATTTCCACATTCACAAAATTAATCCAGGGGCTCGTAAAACACAAAGGTACACAAAGGTTTGCGATCGTTCGCAAATTTAAAACAACCATTGTGAGTGGTCCAGCGTCACCTTTTTGAACAAGATGCGCATGAGGTCTTCATTGCCTGCTACAACTTTGCGATTGATTGCGAATCTTTGTGTTACGAAGCCCAGATGGAACTATGCCAATGCAAAGCATTTTATATAAGAATTTCTGAGGATTTCCAGTATTGTATAAATAAAACAAGTACTATTTGTTTTTTTCAGTAATAACAAAATCTATGTTTAAAATTTAAAGTATTAAAAGGACCCGTCCGAATAGATATTGTAAAAATTCTTACAAGCATCGAAGCTTCCTTTAAAACATTAATCACCAAACTAAAGAAAAGGGCACATATTCATTGAAGTTTAGATCATCTATGCCTGACTTGGGAAGGAGGTTACGAAACAACCCCTGGAGCATACAGGATATCAGGTACAGGGATCTATTTCCAAATCAAATACAAAAATACCCAACAAGAAGTCACCAATTGTATACCGTTCTTCTCAAAAAGCAAGCAGACATGGATCAAGTGTGGTACCACTTCACATCTCACGGACTGGAAGCCCTACATGTAGTTTGGTTTTCTCATCAGGCCCAAGCCAAACATTCATGTACAAGCAAAATCAAATTCATACTGGAGGAGTTAGAAGAAAAGAGGGAGAATATCTTCAATGCTCTCTTGCAATAACCCTGATGAATAAATTTATTTAAGAATTATCACATTATACATGAATGCACCGTAGGGCTGTAAATTTAGCACCATGTTCGGGTTCGGTTCGGTTCGGCAGAGTTCGGCACTTTTATTTCCGAATTTTGGTTCGGTTCGGGGTTCGGCAATACAGTATAAAAAAATAAAAGGGTGAGCATCGATAACAAATGACCACCAGAACCCTCTCTTTCTTTACTGCACTTGGAAGTCACTGTTTCTTATAAATATATTTTGTATGACAAAAAATAGTTCCTGCATTTATTGCATGATTCTTTGTTATTTATTTTATTTTCTGAATGAAGGGAAACATAATTTTCATATACTGATTAATAGAAAACAAGAGAAAATTTTTTAAAAATCGAAATGAAGGAAAGGAACGAAAATATTAAAAGAAATTATCAATAAAACAGTGTTTTTCTATTTTTATTTTTTAAAATATTTATTTAGTATTATGATCGATCATGATTGTTAATCGATTACAACCTTATTACGATCGATTACAATCGTTAGTATCTTTGGACATATTTTGAAGCTTTTAACATGATTTTGGGGGAAAACAACTAGAATTCATGGTGCCAAATATTATGAAATTTATCAGAATCAAATGAAGAATGAGACACAAGCTGTATTAAGTGTTTTTCTATCTTTTATTTAAGAAAAAATTTTAGAAGATGAATTAAAAGAAATCCCACCAATAAATGTATGTATTAATTTTTTAATAAAGCAAAGGTGTATCTCTCATTTAGCATAATGAATTCAGGACAAGGTCTTTACCGAGGGCTAAATCAATATTCCTGTATTATAAGTTGCCGACCTTCCGAACTTGGCCTTTGAGTTCGGTTTGGTTCGATCCTGTTCGGAAGTGCCATGTTCTGCGAATTTCCGTTCGGTTCGGCGGTTCGGTAACAGCCCTAATGCACCGTCTGCTTTCATGGTCCATCTCTGTGATGCACTTCAACAATCTGAAAACACTAAGTGAATGACTTACAGTCACAACTCATAATCCTATATTTGTCAAGCAGATGAATTGGATTGATTCAGAGAAATGGATGAGGAGTTATGATCAAAAACGCTACCTGAAGGCAACTACAGAGACATTCGGTTCAGTGACTTTCTTCAGTGCATAAGTCCTTATCTCCTTCCCGGAGGGGGGCTAGTGGTTATACTCCATATTTCCTGGATGCCCCTGATCATTCTAGGCATTGTAACACATATTATGATGTAGAGCAAAGTGAGGGGGCACCCAAAGATCTATTTCACAAGAAGGAAACATTCTCTAATGGCCCACTGAGAGGAATTGAAAACTGAAAATTTATCAAAATCAAATAAAAGTTTTACAGTGTAAAGAACTATTTCTCATTCTGTTTTCATGCAGAATGAACATGTCTTCATTCAGTGTTGGAAATTATTCATCAAAACCAACTGTTTTGTTCTGTTCAATTTTGATTACCCACAATCACTTGCCCAGTCCTCCTATTACAAACACTCAATGAAAACAATATTAGCATCCACATTGTACATTCATCATAACTGACCTTCTATATTATGAGCCAATAAAACAAGTCAGATAACAGATCACATCATACTTGACATTTGTAAGAAAGGCCAATGGTTGCTATCCCAGCAGGAGTTTGACAAATGAAGAATAGCAGCCTAATTTCGCTAATAAATCTATCAGCTACAATCAATCAACTTCTTATTCATCATAACGTGTATCGTCTTCAAGCTGGCTCCATTTTCAAAGTGTACACTCATCACGTGGTACAGATACTGAAACATTTCTGAGTCAACAGGCCAAATGATTCAATAAGGAAGCAGAAAGATGACAATTTATTGAATAAAGTAATGTCATCTTTGTTTCACAGCTGCACGTCTATCACTCATCGACAATAACTATATGACACATTTTCTTCATCTTTATAGCAAGTGCTTGAGGGTTTCCGTGTGATTCTGTGTGTACATGTATGTATGTGAGTATTTTGGGGTTTGTTTGGGGTTTTATTTGGGGGGGGGGGGGGTGGGCTGTTCTTTCTCAACCCTGAGTTCAAGAGCGAAAATTATATTCATGTATTAAAGTGTCTGGTAAGATATGAAAAAGGAAGTGTGAAGGCTGAAAAGTGAAGGTACAGCTACTGTTTTTAATAGTCTCTACATGTATGAGTGAATATGCTGAAGGGGCATACTAACTTGTGAAAATTTTTTGCATGAAAAAATGGGGGTAGGGTCATCTAACATGATATCTTTTAATCACTGGGGCATATAAAAGTACAGCTGATATTCATATCAGCTTGCACACTAATAAGCCCTGTCCAGTTATAAATATGATTTTCATTATAAATGATTTTCAGTCGAAACAATGCTCAACATGAGTTTCACTATAAAACATTTCTTTCTACAATGTTCAGACTATGAAATTTCATTATCAGACAGCTATAAGATAAATTTAGACAGTATGAACAGGGGGGGGGGAGGTGAGTTTCATTTAGTACTGCACCTAAATAAGCACTTCCCCACTTCCAAAATGAGATTCTTGAAATGTTTTGAACCAAATGATCCTCTCTCTCTCTTTCCACATTTGGATAATCCCTACACAGCTTAACACAGTGTTTGTTTTCATCTACAAAGGCCCCAGAATACAATTACCCAATCATCTTCAATATAGATGTATATTCCCATTATACAAATGGGCAATCTAGGTGGACGGAAGAAATCAAGGTCAGTTGTTCATCCCCTTAATGTATCAATGCAATTACGATCTCTGGAATACTCTATAGTATAAAATCGGAAGAGAACACTCAATAGCCAGTCAAGGGGATACTTAAAGTGCACAAGCTCATTGCAAAATGCTAGTGTATAATTACTAGTTATGGAATGAAAATCAAGTAAATGGAAGATGTCTAATTACTGAAATAAAAGATTAAAAAGGATGAGAGTTACATGTATATCTAATCAGTTCTTTGAATAACACTTTTCTTACAATGCTTCACCAGAATTTAAACATGAAACATGAGAACAAACAAATGATCTTAACTTATGCAAAGCTTGCATGATGCCATTGGCAGACGATTCAGTTATTCTTTTTCTGCTTTTCTGTTTTTCTAATTCAGTTTGCATAACAGAAAAAGGAAGATCTTTCAGTGGTGTGTCTAGCACAGGATGAAGCAAGTGTAAGGAGTATATTCGAACTTTGAACTTTTTGAAGGCCAAGAAAAAAAGGAAAAATCAGTAACTTGTACTTGACGTGAGAGTCTATGGCTTACAACAGCCGCCTAAAGTTCCTTCATGCAAGATTTTACTCTCTTCCTTCACTGCATTAATAATTCATATTTATCAGACATCTGGCAGTGGAATGATATACTACAAATACAAAAAGTGATACAGTTGAACTTTACATAAAAGTTTCGAATGAATGAATTCCTTTTTCAGAAATAAACAGCTGAGTTCATCAGAGGTTCAGCAGCACGCTTTAGAAGTTGTTGCTGAACTTCAGTGACTGTTTCTTTTCTCTTTTTTTTTTAAAAGAAAAAAAATACAATACTATACTGAGTTCATACGGAGGCAAATCTTAGGCCTACTTGCATTGTAACAATAGACATTCCTACCATTATGATGGTAATTTTTAAAATACATATTTTGTCTTGTCAAATACTGTCAAACATGCACCCAGCAATCATTTAAAAGCCACTACCATAATATTAGCAGCAAGATGTGCATAGAGGTATATAGGCCTAAGGATCTTAGAAAACATTTCTTTGTAAAAAAAAAAAAAAAGAAAGAAAGGAAGAAAGAAAATTATAGCTAAGCATATCCCATTTTGCAGTAAAGACTTAAAAGGGTATATCATGGGCAGTAATTCAACAACTCATTATCATGGAACCTCCAGTCTCACACACAAAGCTTTATTGATAGTACTTTATCACCAATCCAAAAACCTGTGAGCCTGTGTCCTGAATAATAAGACCCCTCTCAATCCAATCATAATATCCCATATAATAGAGTATTACAATGAGAAAGGAATGTAGAGGTGATTAGATCTGAAACTCATCCAAAAAAAAAACAACAACAACTTCTACACTAAAGAACTGCAGGTCACATGTTGTTTGTTCTTATTTCTACAACTGATCCTTTTCAACAATTTGAACTAAGTTAAAATATAATGATAGGCCTTAATTCATTTTACTTCAGGATATTTCACCTTTCATGATGGGAAAGAATAACCAGCTGGGCAATTTCAAACTGTGATTTCAATCTTCTACTGAAATCAGATATTGAATGGTTATAACAAAAAATAAGCCTATGCCTGTCAATGCATCCAATTATGTGATTTCCATGTAGAACCCTAAAATATTCCAGTGTTTGATTCTCTGTACATGATTTCCATGTAGAGCGCTAAAATATTCCAATGTTCCGAGTCTCTGTAAGGGCTGGAAATCAATTTGCAAAATTAAAAAACATAAAACCAATTTTTTTTTATCAATGTAGTCTCCTGGGAGACCAAAGGGGAAATTAAAATGAATAGAGAGTGAAGTTGCCTCTATAGCTCAAAGCAGATATTCAGGCTAAACCTTACCATAAAGCTTGATTCTTTTGTTCTTCATTTCAGCCAGCATGATCATATAGCCTCCGATGTCAACCATCTTCTTATTCTGATTACCCTTGGGCGGCGGCGGGCTGGATTCAACTGGGACACCCATGGCTGAACAGCTATCTCAAATTCCAAAGACTGTCTGAAAAGTGGATTCTTAGCTTATCAGATTTCCATCAATGGGGGAAGAAAAGAATGTCCATTGTCCACAGCAATAGTACAACAAAGCCTTCTATAGAAGATTGACAGTACATAAATCTTTTCCTGGTACAGTAGCGCAAAATGAGCATGTCACAGAAAATGATTTGACTTCTAAGCAGATCGGAATAAGTTTAACTGCAGTATCCATGCACTAAAACATTAAGCACAGCAACACTCCATAGCAGTTAAAGATGAGGAAGCCCAAGATGTATCTATGTTTTGTGGATGCCTTTGCCTCTTGGTGTAATAATAATCTTGACTAGTAAATTAAGTTGACAAAACCTCTGTATAACGTAAAGAAAGAAAACCATTTCCAGCCTGTAGTCCACTGAAAAGATTGGGCTAAAAGAATTAGGTGTAGTACATGACTTAAAGCACAGGATAGTGTTGCAAGATAAAGCACATGCTACTTCCTGACAAAGATGCAGTGATGAAATTTCAGACCTAAGTAGCAATCACCATCTTGAATACAAAATACTCTCCTTTTCTAACCTGACGTTGAATTCCCACAGATGACAGAGGAAATTAATCAAAAGTGCCACATAGGATGCAGGATTCCTCCTTGCACTGCAATCACCAGCTGCCCTTTGAGCACCATGCGAAGGCCTGCACTGAAATATAAAATGTAATTTGAGGGTACACTAGTTTTCTATATCATCCAGCCTTGGACCTGCACTGGATATTGATTCTTGCTCTAAATCGACTTGGAAGTGAAGCACGTCTTTCACAACACGATCACCGTTCAGCAATCCATGAACTCAGTTAAGACGTAGACAATCTTGTAATCGCTTGATAATGAATCTTCAGCAAATAGGGTTTACCTCATAAACAAACATAAGCCACAATACTGGTATCTCTCTCTCTTTCAACCGGAGGAATTCCTTTCCAACCTGGCTGTGGTCCATCGCTTATATATTACATTTTTTTTAAAAAGCTTCCTGCAATGTTGGTATTTCAGTCTTGCTGAGATGAGCAACTACAGTGACACCTTCCTGGTTAGGCTGACTACTCGTATGACACTCCCCACAGTGGGTGTTGCGATGGCACAGAAAAAGAAAAAAATACCTAGGTCGGGTTATGGTCCAGTACCACCACCCCTTGTTTGTAAATCCAAGGAATGCATGAGATTCAGAGCCAGCTCCCAAGCTAGAGATGAATTGTCAACAAATAAAAAGTTTGTTCCTTCAGAGAAGATTCACAAAATAGGCAAGGCAACCACTTTGAATGACCCAGCTAGATTTTATGAGCCTTCCAGGAGCAGGGATAGGATACTAGCATACAGCACTGACATCAGAGGGTCCTATAGGATGTACATGTATTCATCTTGCTTTAGCTGAGCATGTAGTTTGCAGACACAAACCCTGGTCTGTCAAAACACGTTATGGAGGTCTGAGTAGGGCACTAAAGGAGGTTAATGGGGACCAAGTATTATTGCTGCTCCAGACCAGGGCCTATGTTGACACAGTCAGTACATAGTCTTGCTAGGCTTCTCTCAAGATGCAATGCATTTAAATACAGTGTCAACTAGGGTCTATGCCTGCAGACTATAGAGCATGCATATGTACACAGGCTTTCTCAGCCTTTCTCCATCCTAAGCCCCTCCCCCTTTTGAGGGTTGTGTTCATCGCACTGAGTGAGATGTGTATGTACACAGGTGGCTTTCAGAACTCAGATCATACAGGCTTATGCACTGTTTACTTGACAGCATATTTTTCTAATGGGATTAAGATACAATGTATTTTAGATGTGATTAAGATATTCATACTGATGTCATATCATGTACTTGCTTCCCAAAGCATGCTCTATTGCTGAAAGCCAACATCCTGCTATGATTAAGATCTAACAGCACCTTACCAGCAGCTTCTTACTTTAATTTAGGAAGTCATTTAGAATCATTCTTAAAATACCTATGTACTAGAATAGATGCATGTCAAATATTGGCCCATATCATTGTCAGTACAATTCTGATTATTAGTAAGGCAGCCTCCATAAGAATTATGTTTTTGGAGGAATGCAAAGCAGAACATGACTTTACATGTAAAGCATTTCTTACACACAAAATTCCACAGATGTATACTCACAAAATTAAAAAAGTAAAAAATGACAGTTAATATATATATATATATATATATATAACTGCCATATAATATGGCAGTTATATATTTTGTATTATGCACTTCTATGATGGTTTCATTCCAATTTTCAATCAATTACCTTTCTTTGATATCAAATGTAAGCACGTTATGATGTTGATTTATTGATTTTTCTTGTTTCTGATTTCATGCTTAATTTGCTTTACAACTGCTTGAAAATCCAATGGCAATAGTCAGTAGATCAATGTAAGAGCTTCATGAAAGAATCTACATGATGCAAACTAGAAATGAAAAAAAAAATAAATAAATAAAATCAGATGAAGAAAATAAGTGAACTGTCATGACAAAGCTGTTCTTCTAAAAGTTATGATGTGCAGGAAAGTAAATTTAAAAATCAGAACAGGACTATTCAGAAAAAGGGTGTGAACCACAAAAAAGGAAGGTGCTTAACATTCCTCACCTTTCACAACAAATCAGTTGATGTACACAGGGGGCATTATATTGGAGGGCACAGCTTTATTCAATATGTGAGAAACCCCCAAACATTGCCTCTTGCAATTAATTTACCAGTTCACTTTTGCCATCATAGTGTTGTTGTACTTGTGTTTTTTTAAGGCAGTGCACTACCTCATGTCTGAGGACAGTGGGACATCTCTATCATATACACCTGATTTGAAGGCAAACATATCTCCTTCAACTCCTGGCCGACATTTCTGTAGGAGGATATATGGATCAGCATTGATTTTTAGCTGCTGCACTCTGCAGGTTCAGAAGATATTACCCATGGGAAAATATAAAATAAATATACTGGATGTTGCTAGAGGCTACCACAAGGTGTACTTTTTCAAATTTGGCATACTGTACACTAACATACTGATGTGGACTGAGATGGATTTCTGCATGCTTTGATTCATGCAGTAGTTGACCACATGGCTTAAGTTAGCTTATTTCTCTTCTTAAGTGAGACTTCCAAAATAAGTATTAAGATGAACTTTCTTATTCCTGTATTGATTTTCATACAGGATATGGCATTTAAAAAAAAAAAAAGAATAACATGCTTTTTTTCTTGTTTTTCAGCTTTAAATAAAACTAACCTTCTACATTAGATTAATATCCCTTATATAGAATTAAAAGGAATTAATCATTTTAATTGCAATACATACATTAGGCAATGTGCAATACTTGACTTTGAAATATGAATCCACAAGTGAAGTACAGAATGACCATGTTCAGTTGAGTGTATGAAGTATTAAATAAAACTAACCTTCTACGCGAGATTAATACCCCTTTTACAGACTTAAAAGGAATTAAAATATTTAAATGCAATAAATATACATTAGGCAATGTGCAATATTTGACTTTGAAATGTGATGACTCCACCATGATAAGAATGATCATGATCAGTTGACAGGAAAAAAAATACACGAGGGCTCAGGGCGAATTCGCCCCCGAAACGCCAAAAAGAGACCTGGAAAACTGAAAAAGAGCCCCTGAAATTCTCATAGGGTCCCATGTAAACTGTAATACAATGTAGAAAATTTTGGCGGGTAGGCTAAAAAAGTAGCCCCGGAAAAAAAAAAAAAAAAAAATTTTCCCTGTCAGTTGAGAATGCATGCTTGAGCTCCCTACTAAAGGAATATCTGCAGGCATCCTGAAACCAGAGAAAAACACATGATTCAGCAACATCATACCCTGCATAATCAAAGCATTTGTCAGCCTAGATTTTCTTAACTTTTTCCACATTCCTCACATCACCGCTTGAGGGAAGGGCAAGGCTTTCTTCTTCACCACCAGGCGACAGACAACATGTCCATGTACACAGTCTTTTTACCCCTCAACTGAACATTTCATGCACACAGACTTCCTCCCATCATGAATTCTACATAGACACATAAATTATGTTTCAATAAGCCTCCCATTTAATTACTTATTGATACCCACAGGATTCATAAGATCAATATTTTTCTCTTCTTACTTTCTTGTTTGGCAGTATTTGGGACTGCTAATAAAACATACAGCACAGAAAAGATTTAATTTTTTTTTTTTTTTTCTGCTTTAAAGGTAAATATGCAGACTATATGTAAATGTGTGTTCAATGTTATTTTGCAATCTCCAATAAAAGATCCAATAAATGTAGTATCAAAACTATATCAATCTACTACATGAAACATGTAATGTACATAATTGTAACATCTAGGGAAAAGCTATGAAAGCAATAAAATAACAAGGCTTTTGGTAGCTTACAACTACCTCTAATTATTTCTTGAACCGCCAGGCTCTAGCAAGATGTTTCAAATTCATTAATAGTAAAAACTTGTAACTGTAAATAAACTTTGAAATTTCAAAAATTGAAGAGCACACTTTGACAGTGTAGCCAGGAATTATACCTATGAAAAATTTGAAGTCCTGTGCAAAAGCACAGTATCTTGTTAGAAGAAAGATATGCAAAATAACACTTCATGTTTTCCTCCTTTTAAGTTAACATTTTTATTAATACCATGTACGGACCCAGACATTTTTATTACATGTATGTCTTTCCCTATTTATCCTACGACAGCTCCCCCGCACCTGGCCAGGAAGTATTTGATATTAATAGCATAGCACAGCAAGTGATAAACAGGTCCATGTGGGTACAGAGGCAACAAACGGATGTTTTCCATTGGAAAATTTCTTTGAAGAAAGTCTGAGATTCTTCGTTGATTGTCATCATCATTTGGGTGGAGCCTGGCTTAAATTTATAATCCTGCTTTGACAGAAGACTTAGATGAGTGAGATTATGATTATATCTGATCAACAGCCAAGATGTCTGCATCCTTTGTGTCAAAATGAAAGAGGGTAAAAGACAAGACATCAACATCTCGTTAACGTTAACACCCTCATTGGAGATGATGTCTACATGTATGTTACGGAAACATTTGTCAACATGAAATAGAATCCGAGACTGACAAGCCATCAATAATTTTCTTGAGGAACAAGAAAAACCCAAGAAGATAAAAATAAGAAACAAAGGAATGTCACTTATGGCAAAATATTATCTACTTCCTGATGTACAGATGATTATCAATGCTCACAGTATGTCATGGTACATACACATGACAGCTTACATTCTTCAAGTCATTTCTTTTCTATTGTAAAAGTAATTCTGATTGAGACAAGTTCCATGCAACTTGGATTTTACATCAACAAAGTAACATTATTTTTTTCAGACAGTACATGGAGGTGTAGATATTTAATGCTTGTCAATCACAACTGACAACAAATAATGGCTAAATGTCTAAAAACATATCTTAATTGTTTTTCTGACAAACAATATATTAATCTGTTTTACTTTCATTAAGGTCGACTAGGTAATTACTCATATCTATATCATATTAGCAAAAGCAGACTTAGCAAGCCAATTATTTTCAACTTTATTTGAAACTATATTTGTCTTTAACTTTTGACAAGATGCAATTTTCCCAGAACGTTTTGCCCTATTTATCACTTCCATTAAATGTTACCAAAACATTAGAGGTATTCACATAATAGGATGGGACAGGGGAAATTAGTTTGTTCCCCTACGAGCGCCACTGGCAAACTCCTACACTTCCATTTCAAGGTCATCCTGTTCATCCCTCACCTTGCTGAATGACATGTCTGACCTAGCGACAAGACATCACAATGCACTGTCGGATTTCACTGACATTGTACTAATTGGATGAAATAACAGCCCTTCATCAATGGTCAATGCAATAACAGCTTAATTGAGTTCATTTTGAAAATCAAGTCTTCCAAAAATTTCAAGAATGGTAATTTGAGATGTCAAACAGAGTGAGGAAGTTTTCAACCACATAACCATTTAAATTTTTCCCCCAAATTTTACTTTCATATACATAACACTGATTTTTTTTTTTTTTTTTTTTGGGGGGGGGGGGGGGGTAAAGCATTAAAGAGCCTCTAAAAGGGAGTTTAAAGATATGAAATGTAATTGGTCAAATAATAGAAACATTACCAGAGCTGCCAACCAGCAAAGAAAATTTGTACTCACAAGGCTAAAAATTCGTATTTTGGGGAAGAAATCCGTATTTTCCTATGCAGCAATATGAATCTCTAGAAGAACAGGCATGACAACACTGCGTGGATGTATAGTGCATGCAAGCATGATGCATGCAGCTATAGTTGGTCAGCTTTGTCACATACATGTACGTACACAACTTGCGAACATATATGCAAATGTTGCTTACTTCAGTTATGTTCAACACGCGGAAAATAGCTCGCAGGTGGGTGGGCGATTCCTGTGCTTTTCTATGGGGAAAAAATGCGGTTCAAGCAAGCTCATACATACTGAAGTTATTAACAATTTTCGTGTGCCAATTTGAAGACCATTCAATTGTGCAGGCGAAATACAGTGGTTGGTACATTGTGCACGCAGTACGTATGTTACATTGACTGGTGCAACAATTTCTGACGTCAAATTGGCATTTCTTGGTGCCAATTTGAAGATCGTACAGTTGAAGAGGATAAATACTATGGTTAGTATACTATTGCCTGGAGTATGCATATATTACATTGACCAGTGCAATGATTCCCGTCTTCAAATTAGCAATTGATTGCAAGCACTGGCCATAGATTATAATATATAATTGATTTTGTACATTTCCGTATTTCATTATTAAAACTAGATGAATCCTCGACCGCGCTCGGTCGAAATTTATGCCTCCGCCATTGCCATCTCGGAGATATATGACACATTCATGTTGATTTTTTTATTTTCATGTATAAAATGACATCTTTGACCTTGTGACCCCCAAATCTAATGAGACTATTATGAGACTTCCATATGCATACATGAGCCAAGTTTGGAGAAGAACCATCACAGAGTTGTTAAGTTATCGCAAGAACAAGCAATTTTCATGTATATAATGACCTCTATGACCTTTGACCTTTAACCTTGAGACCCAAAAATCTAATCACACCATTGTCCCTCCCATATGCATACATGTGCTAAGTATGAAGCTGCTCCGTCAAATGGTTGTTGAGTTATCGTGAAAACGAACCATTTCTATGTACATAATGACCTCTATGACCTTTGACCTTGTGACCCCAAAATCTATTCTGATCATTGTCCCTTCCATGTGCATACATGAGCCAAGTTTGAAGCCAATCTGTCAAATGGTTCTTAAGTTATCGCGAGAACGAGCCATTTTTATGTGTATTATTACCTCTATGACCTTGACCTTTGACCTTGAGACTCCCAAAATCTAATCAGATCATTGTCCCTCCTATATGCATACACAAGCCAAGTTTGAAGTTGATCCATCAAACGGTTCTTAAGTTATCGCGAGAACGAAAATGGAACAGGCAGACAGACGGACGGACGGAAGGAGGACTCGAAAACATAATGCCTCCGGCAACCACCTACGGTGGGCGGAGGCATAAAAAGTACTCCTGTATTTTAAGTTGATT
Organism: Echinometra lucunter; assembly: GCA_029962745.1. Classification (NCBI taxonomy): domain Eukaryota; kingdom Metazoa; phylum Echinodermata; class Echinoidea; order Camarodonta; family Echinometridae; genus Echinometra; species Echinometra lucunter. The sequence goes on from CM057152.1 coordinate 40,508,608, forward strand.
TCCGTATGAAATACGGAAAATCTGTACTACTTGGTAGCTCTGCATTACCATGCATTACTCTAAATTTTGTTTTTTACTATTCATATATCCATTTAGGAACCCAAATCAAGATGACTTTGATGATGAAAGTGCAATCTATTTGCAAAATAGGATGGTTGCTTAACTGCACATCGCTAAGTGAGCTTTATCCTTTTCACCTCTACAGGGTGCAGTGCCACTATGAACATGGCGGACAAAGAAAGCGGACAAAATAAACAACCTCTCATTCTACCCTTCACAATGGTTCTGGTAGTCAAAAGAACATCCCTTCACAGCTATTATGTTTAACCATGTAGTTCCAGGCGAATATGGATGTGACACCTGTTCCACATATTTCAGACAATAGCAGTGAAGGGATGTTCTTTTGACTACCAGAACCATTGTGAAGGGTAGAATGAGGGGTTGTTTATTTTGTCCGCTTTCTTTGTCCGTCATGTTCATAGTGTGCAAGACTGAATTCTTCTTATAAAACTGCCGCTTTTGTTTGCCCTTGGATACATTCTGCGTCATAGCCCCGCATAAGGCAAACATATCTGGCAGCATCTAGGGTAAAATAACATTGATGTATTTATGTATGAATGTCCACGTAAATGATGTAGGGCTACTTCCTTCATCCCCCATGCAGGACAATCAAAATAACACTAATGGTTCTATGTCAGTTGATATGAAAGCTATTACGATACAATGTCTACCAAGCATGATCTCATGATGGATTTCAAGCAGACATCCCACTGCCATGAAATTCCCATTTTAATCAATCACCTCCTGCAAGGGTTGTCTCAGATGTCCTTCCAATCCTCTAGATGCTCCCATCGTTCTCTTTGTTGTTTCTTAAAAACCCACTGCTACATTTCACGGGACAATTTATTTTGAGATATAGGACACAAAACAGGGTGATTGGGAGTAGACAGAATATATCTAAATGTCTGCAACAAGGAAAAAGAAGAACAAATTAAAGAAAGAAGAGAGAGGGAAAAAATACAAGAGAGAAGGGGTGGAAAGTGGGGAAGAGATGGGTGAGGGAGAAAAATAAAGAAACAAGGACACCGACAGAGGGACAACAGCAACAAATAATGAAGAGGATAAAAAAAAAAAAACATTTTTTCTAGCTTCAAGCCTAAAACTGAATTTTCATCTCATATATTTTCCACCTGATAGGAATCATTTTTGCCTTAAATTTCAAATATTCATCTTCGAAAAAATGAGGAAAAGGAAATAATACTTTTCCTTGGGTGCTACTGGAGACATTTCCTCCTGAAATTGCAGGGTAAACTTGTTAGTATTGCCTCTAATAGGGTAATCGGTAGTACAGGCAGAATGCTATCAACTTGTTCATCCACATATCACCAAATTCAATTTGGGTCTAGCAGACAAATGATCCTATAGGCACTACTTGACTCTAATGGGAAGATAATTACTGGTGTGGATAGATGGTAATTTGTGATGAGAGAGCTAATGTCTCCATCCATCACAGAACTACGTTTTGCACTTGCAGAGGGAATCATGCAAAAGTCTGTTATACGTGCAAGCAGGGGCACATTGGAAACATAGAAACAATATGTATCTTTATCTTTATGCATATCTGAACCAGCCAGCCAGTCACTTTGCCGAAATCCGTATACATCATAATATTGAGTTTGCCTGCTTGCCTACATGGATAATTGCAAGTTTAATCAACCTGACTGCCCAAGGCAGGGAATTGTCACAGAAAGGTGTGTTCATATTACTCTGTCAATAAAATTGGAAAATGCTCTGATAAACACAACTCTAGAAAGTTGGGCTGCAGAGTAGCTTGTATGAATTATAAATACATTTATAACACTTTAGTATTATTGGCAATGTGCATAATCAAACAGAAAACATCAAAGGTCAAGATTAAGAAGAAGAAAAAAAAAATAGTAAAGTCCTGTACAAGGCAATTCCCTTCCAAAAGTATAGACTTACAACAATGTACACGTATGCAATTTTGCATCCACAACTTATGTTTCCTGTTATATCTGATTTGTCTATTGGTATCTAAGGCATGCAGTCAATGATGACCATTTATGACACTTCTGTTGTCACTATAAGGTAAAAACAAAATTGATGTTAAAAAATGTTCACTTTCCTCTAACTTGTTATTTTTCAATGGTTTAAGTCATCTATTTCTATTCAGCAATCCATTTATAGATCACATGTTCCTTTTTCTGCATGAAAAAGCAAGAAGTGAAGGAATAGGTCAACCATATATGATATAGCCTTTCTTAAGCTACAATGTAATATTCTTCAGTCACCAACAATGAAGGAAAAATGCAAGGAATTCTATGCTGACAGCTTGACAGTCAATTAGTTCCAGTCAATTAGCTTTCCATTATGCTAAAAGTTCATTAAGTCATGTCTGGTTCATCATACAGGCTATGACCTTATGTGCTACCGTGTGAAAAATTTTGTCTTAATGTGTTATTTCCATGATCCCACAAACAATCAAAATAAGTAGCTTATTTTTTCATAACAGATCAGGGAGTTTTGGCACTTTCTACCTTTCTTGTCAATGTTTTTCTTTTTAAGCATTGATGAAGAAATGTAAATGTTACTTTCAGTTACCATACTGTCAGAAGGATCTAGTTGTTACAGTCATCATGCTGAGGTATAACGGCAAGAAACAGTGTACAATTCTCTTCTCTGGCCAACTTAGGACAACAGATGGCAGTAGTACACTTTTAGATCTACTTCCGTTGAACAACAGATGTGTTATACATGTTTGAATGCTACATAGAGAGACCGTTTTCCTACTGGTATATTTTGTTTCCCATTCAAGTCAGCCCTTCATTAGTCAATGTAATAATATTACCATGGGTATGAAGATCAAGATTTCTTGATTTCAGGAATTCTTACAAGCACAGCCATAAAACCTATCAAAAGCTTGATGACAGAAATCTGGTAAATGCAGCATTGGTCTGACCTAATAACATAAGCTGGATTCTTCTCTGAATTTTTTTTTAAAAATTACCATAAATGCCACCATGCACCTTCTACTACAGTAATAGATTTGATGTGAAATATGATGGAAACTGAAAAATGAATTGTCACAATATACTAGCCTTTTAGCCTAATCAGCCACTAATAAAATAAATTGGTAGCCAGGAGGGCAACAGGAGATAATAAATTGCAGTTGATTAGACCTTTTCTCCAACTGGAAGACTAACAGCACCCTTCAATTTCAGTATCACTCTTTATACAATGATATGGGACTTCACAGAGATTTTAGATGTTGGCTTATTCAAATTTCTTTCAAAATCTCGTCTTAGACATGTAAGGAGTGCATGCATGGGCCTTTTGCACCTCTGCACACCAAATCATGGCCATTACTTGGATACCCACCTAGTAGGATGGCATCATTACCCTTGATCACTGGGTCGTATCAACCACCATTACACCCTAAGACTCCTTGTATGTAAAGACCCCACCATAATCATGTCAAGAGATACTGACCTGTTAGGATGGCATCAACACTGGGTAAGAATCCTTCCTCTAGACCTCCCATTACTGAGAATCCAAACCGTTGGTCATTTGGACCTATCTCTAGTGTTGTCACCATCTCTGTCTCCTGCAGTTGCAAGAAAGTTGACAAGCAAACTTCATTTTCATCACTGTTACTCTGTTAGTACTTAGTACAGCGATTCGCAAGTTGCTGAAGACAGCCTGGAGACAAATGGTATGGGAACTTTGTAACTTCAAACAAGTTCCTAGAGAACAAAAATTGTTCACAGTACTCTGTTCATTTTTCATGACTGACTTCTGACCTTTGTCTACTTATGCCCACATTTAATCATACTGTCTTACTATGGTGATACATTCCTGCACCAATTTTCAACTTCATACCTCAAAAGGTGGAGATACATGTATTGTGTTAACTAAAAAGTGGGACATATGGACAGACAGACAACCCCCCCCCCCCTAAAAAAAAAAATATCATGCCTCCAGTACCGACTCCAGAAGGCAAAGGCATGAACACAATATACTCCTGTCAATCAATGTACATACCACAATGTGCTTGTTTCCTTGCCAAGAACTCTCTTCATGCAGTTCAAATCCATCATTCTCGTAGCCAGCATCATCATCATGATAGTGAGTGCCTCCGTTGATGGAGACTGGTCCCAGCTCCACGTCCCCATTCATCATTGTGAGATCCTGCTCAATGGATCCTTCTCACAGGATCAGCATCCAATAATCAAATCTGCGAAGGAAAAACAAAATTTAAGATATTCATGATACAATAACAAACATCATAGAAGAAAAAAAAGAGAAAAACATCGGTACAATGTATGGACTGTAGATGGATCAGATAAACTTCAGGTCACAGAAGTACTCGTGAGTTAAAAATGATAAAAACAATGAGTCAATGAAAGATAGTGATGATGACATAACCCTAACAAGAACAAGAGACCAAATATATACATGTAGAAAACGCAAGGTTCAGGTACATGTATTCAGTGTACAAAAAAAATGGTGATTCCAGTATCTGCTTAAATGTAAAAAGAGATGAAAGAGAATTAATGAAGATAACACATAAGAAGAGATAGGAAAGAAGCATCACATAATGACATAGCAAGTTTCTAATATACATATGTAAATCCATAAATTGCAAATTGTAATTAACTTAGTCTGTAAGAATGCACATAAGCTGTGGTTCTCTGTAAGCCCCATCTCAAAGATTAACCCATTCGTCACAGAGGGTCCACATTTTGTGGTTTGGCCTAATAACTTCTGATGCAGAGCCCTAAAAATCATACCAAATACATGAGCAGAAAGAGCAAAAAATTCTACACAAACTGTGCCCATTTTGGTTGCGTCAATATTCGTTGTTCGATGCTGAAAAATTTTCAAAGGAAAATAAGCATTAAAATCCTTAAATTGGCAATGTGATAGAAAGTTTAAAATCACCGTTTTCCCCTGCGAATTGGCAACTTTTTGACTTCTCATCATAATTTCTGTCAATTTATATTCATTTCAGATACACGACGTTTTATAAGAAAAATGTAGCAATAAAATAAAAATGTTGGTGTTGCCAATTCGAAGAATAAAAGCTGATCAAATTAGGCTTTAAATAATTCCTGCCACGAATGGGTTAACATATCTACATGTACATGTAGGTGATGGTACACTAACATCAATAGCACATTTCTACTGTACTTTACATCAAACTAAATGTCACTAGAAATATCTAAATGCAATCCAGCATAAAAGATTCAATCTCCTGCTACATGTATGTACTTTACATATCATAATAAAATGAAAACTTCATATTTCATATTTTCTCTGCATGATCAATCTCTGGAGTCTTCATTTGAAAGTCCATACATGCAATTCAACACAGCATGCTGACAAAAAAAAGAAAAAGAAAATACAAATCTACTTGACTAATCATTCATTCTGCCTGAGGTGTGAATGTATATCAAATGAAACACAAGAGCTTCTCATGATAACAGGTCTCAGAAGTACCATATCAAATAAAAAAATCAGATTACATTAAGCAATTATTATGTATCTGCCCTAAATCTGTTGTATGATTTTGAAGAATATTAACTTGCAAAATAAAGTAGCAAAAGTAACAACACAAATATAAAATGAATTTACCATTCTTAATATTCAACCACAAAACCTTTACTGTACCAATGAATTTTTTAATTACTTTTTCTGGACCCTTTTTTTTTCACCTAGGGAGAGGTAACTCTACTTTCATCTTACAGAAGAAATTACTTCAGTCTCATTTTAAAAGAAGATACATGAATAAACAGAAATCTAATCTAGTGAGATAAGGAAAACTGGTGATGGGAGTTCTTTTTTTTTTTTTCCTTCAAATTTGGGCTTTACATACACATAAAAGGAATGCCTATTATATTGTACATGAAAGACCTCAAAACATTTCTGGATTTGCATAGGGGGAAGATGAAACCTGTAATTTAAGATACTATGGGCCACAATTTTTAGTCCTTTTTATTCAAATTCATCTTTGATTTAAGGTGTCTGCTTTAAACATTCATTCCAATATAGGGCTTATATGTTGGGGGGGGGGGGGAGGGGAATTACTACTAGTCACTAAAATTGTACAGCTTGGCTGAGCAAGCACATACTGTATGGCAGATAATGTAAAACAAACTCTCAAATGCACATTATTTCAAATAGGCCTGAAATTGTTTCTCACATACCACTATTGGGGAATGTTATGTTTTCTAAAGCAATGCAAGTTTTGGGGGTGATGTCAGGCATCTTTTAATTCACATCTTGAATCTGAATTATTTGACACTTATGTGTGAACATCCTCCCATATCTAATCAGGGCTCTTTGAATTGGAGTACCAGTAAATGACAAAAGAAAAACTTGAAAGAATCAGAGATTAACTTGCAAGTACATGTAGTGGTCAATACATGTAGGTATCCAGTCAGTACAGTGCAATAGTCAATTTGACCATATTATGATACTGAAGTTTGATCAATTTTCAATTTGACAGTGACCTTCAAATCATCCCTTTAATCTCTGACAATGGTTTTGATCTCATATACATGTACACTTGCTCTCCCTCTTGGATAACAATGTATTAGTGTTTGTTTGATTGCCCTGTTCAACATTCCAGTGCTATCTTATTTGCCATCCAAAGTTCAGTTGGGAGCCAAACAGCAAGCAGTCAATATAAACTGGCCTCGTGTTCAGACAAAAAAAAATTGTTGTATGGCTATACCACAATGGTATAGTTATAATGAAATAATTTGTGTGTCTGAACACTGACTAACGAATCGACGTTTAAAGAAATGTCTAACGAAACTAGGGTTTGAGCATCGTTTTGAACTAGAACTTGATGAAGAATCATGGTCCGTGTGTGTCTGAATGTATGGCGACTGTAGAACAGTACAACTGAGCGGGGCTTAATGTAAGCATGGTCTAAGGAGACATGACCTTGCCATAAAACATGCACAGTAGAAAATTGTGCATCTACATGTATACAATGTTTCTTCTGAGAGGTCGGGATGTATGTCTGAATGGCCTGTAGGTTATACGATGACAATTTTATACGTTTCTTTATCGAGTTTTGGTATAAACTTTTTGTGTCTGAACAGGGGGTGGGTGTTTCAATTTGTTCTATGGTACATGCATGATTCACCCATCATTAGTTTCTTCATGACTTGTTCTCAAAATAGGTGACTTTGCCCACAGAAACATTTTCCTTCCTGGTTTAAAGGTAATAAACAGTAGTGGTAGCAAAATGAAAGTTGGCATGAAACTGCTCAAATATAGTCTCATATTGTTCGGCTTGCATGAAAAGATAATCTAGTATTCTATTCACGATTTCCAGTGATTTTCAGTAAAACAATTCAAATGATCGTATGTCAACCGTTTACTGTTTACACGTGTGTGAATTTTCGACGCGGGCCTGCGCTGAGAACTCGAGGTATCTTCCGTTGATGTTTTAGCCATTTCTAAACAAATATTTTTCAAAAAACGTCAACTATGTTCGAAATTAGTCATTCAGTTTATGTAGTAATTTTCATTCCACCTAACAAAGTAGTTAAATATTCAAAGCACCACCTTTCCCACTACTGCTTATTACCTTTAATACTATAAAAGCAAAGAATCAGTTCTCATCACAATACCAGGTACAATATTACTATTGGTTTTTTTTTTTTAAATGCAATGAGGGTTGGTTTGCAGAGACACAGTATGTTTGTACGGCCTGCATGTGAGGAGCTACACATTTTCAGTGATTTTTCACTTTTGTTTGGATAATATATCAAATTGTATTTATACATTCAATTTTGGAAAAAAGAGAAAGGAAAATGGATTTAAATTTTAGTTAACCTATATCAACAAAAGCTACAAATACTATTATTTACATGTATGTTTTACTTTGTTTCTGTTTAATTTTTTTTCTGTTTATAAACTTAACATTATCCACTTTATGTTTATTTATGATTATGTTCATGTTTATGTTTATGTCAGAACAGAATATTGATGAATATCAATGACGTTCAATAAAAACAATTCATTCATTCAATTCAATTCATGTATCCCATCCACAGGCACAGGTTTACAATGTGTTCATTTCTCCTTTAGAAGCCAATATATTTTTTTTCTATTTGCATACCATTCCTGTATGTGCCACATTTGAAAACAACAGCATCAATTCATTCAGATTTGAAAACAATGAAATAAAATCTAAAGCATTTAATAAAATTTGTCAAATTTTGTTTTGGATTTAAAATTTATCAAAAAGTGTATACATGTATATACAGGGACATGGACCAGTGAAAATACATTGGAGTGGTAAGCAATTAACCCATTCGTGACAGGAATTATTTAACGCCTAATTTGATCAGCTTTTATTCTTCAAATTGGCAAATCCAACATTTTTATTTTATTGCTACATTTTCGTATAAAATGTCATGTATCTGAAATGAATATAGATTAACAGAAATTATGATGAGAAGTCAAAAAGTTGCCGATTTGCAGGGGAAAACGGTGATTTTAAACTTTCTATCACATTGCCAATTTAAGGATTTTAATGCTTATTTTCCTTTAAAAAAGTTTCAGCATCAAACAACGAATATTAACGCAACCAAAAATGGGCCCAATTTGTGTAGAATTTTTTGCTCTTTCTGCTCATGTATTTGGTATGATTTTTAGGGCTTTGCATCAAAAGATATTAGGCCAAACCACAAAATGTGGACCTCTGTCATGAATGGGTTAACATGTATAGGTACATGGAGCTTTGGGAAAAACAAAAACGTTGAATACATTTCTACTCAAAAGAAAAGAGTACATCAAAATTGGAGTTTAAAATTTCATATACATGTAATTACATAGCAAATCTACCCAAAGGTGGTGAAAATAAATATGAGTAACTTTTAAACTAACTGTACTGCATAAGTCTTTTACCTTGGTTACTGGGGGGGGGGGGGGGGGGGAGAGAGGGGCAGCACATGGCCACATGCAGACCCGAGTAGATTGGGCTGATAATACAATTGGCAGCCCAGAATCACTTTGTACACCACCTTTTCTGAGATCTGCATACACTGTAGCACATCATTCATAATGAAAATGGTTTCTTCCAAAATCAAGGTACATCTTAATTTCAGGGATGCCAACCTTGTACAGAGCACTGCACTACTGTATAAGCTGAAATTTTTGAGGTGGTTTAATTTTCGCTAATTTCGCGATGATGTCCTTGCCAAAATTTCCACTTAGTAAAATGCCTATATACTTGTATAGAAATATCTTTCAAAACCTGAAAATGATAACTCCCTAATATGTCAAACTTGAGTCAAATCGCTAAAATATCTGTACGCCAAAATGTTAGCTTATACAGTATTTGGATGGATGAAAACGATTATTTTTGATGGAAATACAAGTGTAGTAATGCAATTTGGGGAAAGAGTATTGGGGGGGGGGGAATAAAAACAGGATAAAATACTGCAAAAAAGGAACAGGTGGCATCTCTGCAACTTGCATTAAAACCAAGATTTCAACCATGTTAACAGTACATGGTTAGAATGCACAAATATCAATTATAAATTTATAATATCAAGTGCATACGTGTACATGTAGTCTGAACTATCAATTGTACATCGACAAAAAAAAATAGGCCCTGAATGCATCATTTTTTTAATCAGTCACTAATGGCCCTCAGTATACAGTGTACATATGTACATGTACATGTACACTGTCCTGAATACGGTAATATCAGAGAGGATAGATCCTGAATCACATACCTTGTAGGATTAAACCATTGGAGGATTAAAGAGCTTAAGTTGATTATTTAATTAACCACCTGTATCTACTGTCATGGGCTTCAGGTGTACACAAAACTAATACCATATGAGGCTAGTGTAGCCAAAAGCACAGGTAAATCAATAACTATAGACAATGCACGAAGACAAGTTGGTAGTAGTACATAGATGACTAATACAATACATTCAATGTGAACAGACTTTCCCCAGTCATTGGAGCATGACTAGCCCCAGCATGACCCCACAATATACATAATATAAAAGGACAAGGCATCAAATCAATTAGTTAAAACATTTTTTTAAAAATCAATATCATACATGTATGTTAGAAACACATTTCAGGACTTTTCACATACATGCTCATAACAGGCCTGCCAACAGTCATGCATTGAGCATGAGACTCACGCATTTCACGCATTTCACCATTTCTCACGCTCTCACGCTAGTCATGAAATATCTCACGCACGAATCTGAAATAACTAAATAATAATAAAAAATTATAGATTTCAATAAAATGGCGACCAACTCAAGAATTTAGGAAGTGCTGAAAAACTTGTGAAAGTTTTCTTGCCTTTTGTCGAAAGCTGTGAAAGTTTTCCTGCCTTTTGTCGAAAGCCCTCGATCTCATTTCGACGCGAGCATGTGCGTGTGAAGGATCTGATCCGCGCTGAGCTAGCTAGCATGACTTAACGTGCGTGAATGGCACTGCAGGCTAACCACGTCCACACGCGTGCCCATGCGCAGGGCTATGCTATATCATATGCATCGATACCCTGAATGACCGGCCCGTACCGTATACACACAACCTACATCCAAAACCTGGGTCAAACAGAGAAGGGAACCAAATAAAGATATGGGCCCCGTTGCATAAGACTTACCATTGATGGTAACTTTGCCATTAATGGTAACTTCCATGGAAACCTTGAATTTGATTGGCTGTTGAGCACTGTTACCATGATAGTTACCATTAATGGTAGAGTTACCATTAATAGTAAGTTTTATGCAACGGGGCCATGGTTGGCATTTCAACAAGTGGGTATTCCATGTTTATCATTTTCTTTGCATGTAAATATGTATAATTTTCTCTCTTCTTAATGCCTTTAGTTTCATGTACATGCTAAAATACTCTATGAAGTATGCACCAGATCACACAATTTCACCTTGAAAAATAAAAAAGCTCCACACCGTGGGAGGGGGGCCACCCCCCCCCCCCCCACACTCCCTTGCTTCGCTCAGTCGGGCTTGGTCGTTTCGCTCCCTCGCACTTCGCTTCTCATATAATCTCACTCTCAACTATTATCCAATGTTGGCAGCCCTGTCATAATGATTTGGGTCAGATAATGACATTTCAATGTCCCTCAAATTACCACCATGTCACTGGCATTGCATAATACAAATAACTTTTTTTTTTCTACTTCTCATTCATCTTCATGTAATATTCCCTTGGGAGAGAGGAAAATAATCACAAATATTACATGTATCTTACTAAACTGTTTAGTTTATGGACTACATGTATAATCAAATAAATCTTATAAAAAGTTTTGGTAGGCTAACCAAATGGACTGAATGCCAGGTGTTCACCTTCTACACGAGTTATATGTAATTTGTATCTACATGTACTAGGTTCATCTCCAACACAGATGCAGAAATACTCAGCCTGTATAGCACAAGAACATGCTCCAATTCTACATGATTTGTACAAATCTATTCACTATTATATGGATTCCCTCTCATCCAGAACCAGCTTTCATTTAACACTGCATGTCCCTAAAAAAAGCTATGAACCAGTTTTGTATTCAAACTAACACCTATTGTTCCCAACAAACCCAAAGGAATTTAATCTATTGTCAGTCTGTATCTACATGTACCGTCCATTCGCTCCTCAACTTCTGCAAGTGCTTATGAACATGTAAAGCAGTATGACCTTAGAAGGAACAGATGCTTTGTAAATAGGTACAACAAAGGCAGAGATTTGCTGCTGAGCCCATAAACACCTTCTGCACATGCCTCACTGGTTTGAACTAGGTGAAACATGACAGAGAACAATATCAAGGATAGTGCTGGGAAAAGTACCACAGGATTGAGCCATAACCATAATGCATTGACTATAAAAGATCTTTAAACCTCAGCCTTGACTATCATACAGCATATAGGCACTCTGCCACTCTCAGTACCATACAACATTTGTTTTCAAGTTTTAGACAAAGAAAATAATCCAGACACAAAAATGCATACTTTAAGATTCAACTTTAAAACCAATGGAATCTGTGAGCCCGACAAAAATTGAATTTGTCTAAAGATTTTTTTAAAAAGAGGTACCTTTGCATTTCAGTCATGAAGAAAACAGTCTTGAGGAAACAGTAATACATGTACAGTACCAGGTATGAAGCTGTACAAAATCTGTATTTATAGTACATTGCAGCTCAAACTAATATGCTTACAGTGTATATCACACTTTATACATGGTCACAACAAATTGTATTGTTTTCCCCATATACCGGTATAACAGATTTTTTTTTTTTACACATAAAAATATATCCAATCAATAGCGTACATTTAAGCCAATGTCATCTGGCAATCATACATTTCAGTCTACACTGTATGCAAACCCAATATATGAATCAATATCTCACAATCATGCAGCAGTGACTGTGCATGCACAAAAAATATTATATTGGTTTTGCAAGGCATAGCCTACAGTATTATTAATCATAATAACATTGGAGGCAATCACAGAGAACTTTTTTTTTCATATCAAAGCTCCATGTACCATAAGCACTGGAAACTAAATTTAGTATTGGCTCAGCTGCATGAATGTGTGGTTGTATTCGACCTACAGAGTAGCTCAAATCAATGTGTCTATAAATATATATATATGCCAAGCTATAATATGTACAACATGACAAAATGAACAGCAATAACTGGTTGGCAATAGAGATAGTGCTCTTAGATATTTGGCTGCTTCCTTACTTGTACTTACCCTGTGCTCAAACATAAATTGGATTTATTTAAAAAGAGAATAAATGAATTTATTTCAATTAAATAATTTATCTAAAAACATTTTTAAATATATAAAACATAAAACTCAAAGTTAGCTTTGACTGTTACTTGAACTTTTCACAGAATCCACAGACTAATTAAGGTGCTATTATTAGGAAACCATCAAAACCATCCTGTTATGGGATGCTCTAATTTGCCAAGACCAGACATTGGGGAAGAGACATCTAATCTGGGCTTATTTACATGTAGTATGAGAAGCATTACATGTATAGACCTATTCACATGAATAAGAGTACACTCGTTAAAGGGGGTACCCAATGCTGAAACAATGTTAGTTCATTTAAAAGAGCATGATTTTATTAGGATAAAATAATCTACCTAATTTTTTTTTAAAGTCGTGTTGCCAAGGAAACCCCCAAATGTGGTAAGATTTCAGGATATTTTTGACCCCTCAGCTGTGACCCAGTTTCAACTGGGTACCCACTTTGACGTCAAAATGACGTCAAAGTGGGCACCTTGTCGCGCAATTCTAGTAATATGTGCGCAAGGTACAATACAGATTGTACAGTCTAGCGTGCGGCACAACTGCAATGCGCGAAGCTGGGTACCCACTTTTACATCATACCTCATAATCAATTTTTTTGGTCAACTCTTGACTTTAATGAGAAAATTAGCCAAAATGCATTGATTTCGATTGAAATTCATCAAATTTTTTATGTTATTCTTCTAAGAATTCTATTCTCGACCCCCCCCCCCCCAAAAAAAAAAAAAAATTACCATTGTGTAATCACTTTAACAGAGACAATAAGAATGTTCTACAAAGATCTCACTTTTGCCTTCTCATTCATGTGCTTTAAGTGTACATGTATATTACAAAAGGTCTTAGAAAGGTCTTCAAATTGTAATCAAATACTGGACTGGACTGCCAGTACATACTGATGGAACATGTACATGTAGTCTGGCATAACAGTGAACATTCTGGGAGAAAAAAATAAAATGTTCTGCCTTTTGAAATAAAATGATTAGAACTACATGTT